>JBAWJQ010006668.1:0-600000 GCA_037783105.1 Bactrocera zonata | reverse complement strand
GATTCTAAAGTTCGTGTAGCTGAAGTTAAAACGGTCAATGGTATTTGCAAACGAGCCATCTCTAAATTGTGCGCTCTTCCCATCGATGATCATTTAGCTGGCGGTATGACTCGCCATCGGGAGGAGTATGTTCAGAGCGCTCAGAGCGCCACCTGATAATTAAGTGGCATCACCTACTACTTTTTGTAAATTTACGCACTCTGCAATCCTGTCAAACATTAGATGTAACAATTGCTTAAATAAATTTCATTCGCTTTTATAACGTGAACAAAACAACACGCATTCGGCCCTTTTGTTCTATTTCGCTTTTCATCGCTATTCGTTCGAGCGCAAAAATTCTTGCGCGACGACATACACAGTTGTTAAATTGAACTTTTGTTATTTACTTTACATACATATGTTATCCATATTCTTTGTCTATTTTCATCTTTTAAAATTTTCATCATGGAAATATAGATCCAATAATGAGTCGAAATTATTAAAATTTACTACCGAAGTCAGTTGGCCTCAACTTAAAAAGCGATTCGTCCTAATTTAGGGTCGTCGTAATCGTCCTGTCAGATCAAAAAAAAAATTTGAATCCACAGGCACTGTACAAAATGTTCATATCTGTCTGAATAGCTTCGTCAATAAGCAAAATATGCGTTTTTAGTCAGGCAGCAATCCACATGTACTTTACTTGTCACCATTGAATCCCGAAAAAAGTACGTTTGGTGCGGTTTATGTGGCGGCGGCGTCATTGGACCGTATTTCTTCCGTGATGATCAAGACTTGCACGTTACTGTGAATGAGAATCGCTACCGCTCAATGAGAACCGAATATTTTTCGCTCGAATTGGATGTAATGGATTTGGACAATAAGTGGTTCCAACGCCCCAAGCCACACAGCTAATGTCAAAACCGATTATTGAAAACCAAGTTTGGTGAAGGTGTTATCTTACGAATTGTCTACCTCGGTTGTGCGATTTGACTCCGTTAGAATATTTCCTATGGGACTACGTCAAGTCTTTGATCAATGCCAACAAGCCAACGACGATTGATAAACTGGGTATGAATATCGAACATGAAATTGGAGAAGTGTCGGCCGATTTGCTTGAAAATCGTCGAAAATTGAGTTCAGAGTCTGGACTTCTGCAGGCGTGCCCATGGTGGCCGTGCAAAAGAAATCGCTCCATACGAAGTGGCATCGAACGTACTTTCACAGGAATACATTATTTCATTGACATCCCAAACCATTTTTATTTTATTAAAAAAAATTTTAACGAACTTATTGAAAAACCCGTTAATTCCTAATAGCCTTTTGTATTAATTGTTTTACTGGTAATCCTTGTATTTAATTTATACGGTATTCTAAATTTCTCTGCTATGAAGGTTTCATCTTTCCACATCCGCATTGCATGTGTGGCTATTTGGTTTTGTTAAATTAATTTCAACAATTTCATTATCTAGAAACTCTTGTATTCTTAAGACTTTAACTTAATTATCTGTTATAGTTTTTCGGGGTTTTCCTAGTTTAGAAAAGTGATCTTAGAACTAATCACAATTTGAATTAGTTTGGATAATCTGTTTTATTTTTTGTTTGATTGTATGGTCTGAATACCTTACGCTCTCATTATATATTTAATAAATGGTGTTTGACTATCATTTGAAAACATTTCGATAAGCTTTTCTTGTATCATATAGTATTTACTATCTGTTTATTCTGAAAATATTCCTATCTTACCTTTCCCGACATATTTTGTAAATAAAATTATTAATTTTTGCTTGTAAACTTTTAAATTCGTCAGAATGATCTGTGGGGTCGGCTTTAGAATACCATCCCAGGATTTCGGGAATAATATGGGTATGGTCGGATAGAGGAGGTTCTCCAGATCAAGAATATATATGGTAGCCGCAGGAAACTTATCGTTTTCGAGATAATTGCGTTTAAAGTTGAAAATTACTACTAAGTATTTGAATTACGTATACTAAAGTCTTCTCAATCTGTGTCTTATAGTGGTTAACTTTTCATCTTTTATATAAAAATGATCAATCAACTCAATTGAAAGTTCTGAACTATTGGAAACTATTTCTAAGGATTTCAATCATTAGCCGTTGAAATGTGGCTGGAGCGGTCTTTAACCCGAAAGACATTTTAACAAATTCACAGAGTCTGTGTGGTGTTACAAAGGCTGCTTTTCGATTTTGGCGAAATATAATTTAATTTAATATTTAAGTCGCGTTCGAACGTTGTCAGAATATTACTAGAGAAATGAATTTAATATTTTATGAATTATTTGAATACTGACATTAATAACATCGGAATTTTTTAATTCTAAAAAATATTGTGAACAAGTGACTCTGTTGGAGTTATGCATACAAGGTGCTTTCCAAAGTAAACAGGACTTAAAAAAAAAATTGTACAAATAGTTTTTTCGGAAAAATCAATTTATTTTATTCAAAGTAGTCTCCCTCTGCTTCAATACAGTTTTTTGCACGGTTTAAAATCATGTCGAACGAGTGTTTTAGCTCGTTGGCTGGTATGGCCGCCAGTATGCCGGTGGAAGCCTTTTGAATGACCTCTACGTCTGCATAACGCTTTCTTTTCATGGGCAAATTCATTTTTCCGATAAGGAACAAGTCGCACAGTGCCATGTCAGGTGAATACGGGGAGTGGTTAATGGGTAAAATGTGATTTTTGGTCTAATAATCGGTCACAAGCGTCGATGAGACGGCGCATTATCGTGCAACAAATGCCAACTTTCATCTTCGCGATATTCGGGACTAACAAGTCGAATACGGCGCACCAAACGCTTCAAAACTGCAAGGTAGAAGAATACCGCATTAATGCTTTGGTCGGGTGGAACAAATTCTTTGTGGACAATACCCTTAGAATCATAAAAACAATTCAGCATTGCCTTCACTTTTGACATCTCCATGCGCGAATTTTTGGGTTTCGGCTCATCCGGTGCCTTCCATTCAGCACTCTGGCGTTTCGTTTCGGGATCATATTGGAAACACCACTTTTCGTCACCAGTCACAATATTGTAAAGGAAGTTTTTGTACGTTTTGACCTCTCTAACGATGTCCTTCGAATGTTGGATTCTGAGCAATTTTTGGTCGTCTTTCAATTTTTGCGGAACAAAAAGGGAACACACCTTTAATAAGCCCAAATGTTCGGTCAAAATGCGATTAATCGATGTTTTGGAGATGTTCAATTCCGTTTCCATGAATTTCAATGATGATTTCGGCTGATTTCTGATGAATGCACGCACAGTTTCGATGGAATTTCCGGTGATCACGGATTTTGATTGACCCACATGTTGATCGTCATTTATGTTCTCACGACCACTTTAAAAACGTCGAAACCACTCGTGCACGAGATAGGCAATCATCGCCATAAACTTGTTTCATCAATTGAAACGTTTCGGTAAAAGTTTTTCCAATTTTAAAACAAAATTTAATGTTGGTTCTTTGTTCGAAGCTTATTTTCGTATTGATAACACAAACATACTGACACTTAAAATCATGGAGCGCTAGATTCAAAAAGTCCTGTTTACTTTGGAAATTACCTTGTATAATGATTCAGAGCAGTGTTTGGATATGTTCAGGCGACATAAACCCCAGTTTTTGCGTCGATATGTGACCTCCATCATATCATTCCGAAGTTCAATCGACAGTCATCCTAGAGGACTACACACGACGAACCCGCTCAAAAGAGTCTGTATTTTGCAATGCGCATGGAATGATTTTTGTTGACTATTTTGAAAACGGAAAAGCCAACATCAGCGTGTATTACATACATTTATTGGACCTTTTTAAGGAAAACGACCGCATTTGAAAAGACAATTCAAATATTCTCCAGATCTGGCCGCCAACGACTATTTTATGTTCTCTAATCTCAAAAGAATGTTCGCTGGGAAGAAATATTTGTCGAATGGAGAGGTTATCGCCGAAAGTGAGGCTTATTTTAAACAAAGGACAAATCGTAGTACAAAAGTGGTACCGAAAAGTCGGAGGGTCACTATAATTAGTCTATTACCGCTGGAGGGAATTATTTTGAATAAAAAAATGAATTTTGCCAAAAAAATGTGTTTTACTATGGTAAGCAAGGGACTTTTCAATGAATCTGTAAAAGATAATTAAATAAAATTCGTTGATGGAGAAGTGTTTAGAGGACAAAAAGCGATAAAATAAAAATTTATAAATAATTAAATATTTTTCGTTTTATTTACAATTTCCGTATATTTTTTTGTCACAACCATTAAGTTTTCAAAATGCTCTTTTAAAGTCCATAAAGACTGGCACAATTTTCGAATGTGTCCCACGTGTCTTCCATTCATTACTAATGTAATTTACTGCTGTTGGGAGTGATGCTTGCGAAAGCTTAATTAGAATTTCGGAAGAATCTATCATCTATTTTTGGACAAGGTTTTTTTTTTAATTTTCTCTATTGTTTTAAGGTGTTAATGAAACTTCTTCGTTTTATCTACTTTCTTGACTGGCGTCGTGCGCGTCATGAATACTTTTAGTGATTGTGGACACCTCTCGCAACCGATTCGTTTACTAAATTTAATAGACTGTTGTCAATTTTTCCACACTTATCTATCAACATTACTAAAGCAATTTTTTTTAACTTCACCGTCATGAATAAGCTTTTTCTATAATACAATAAATAACCAAATTTTTAATTTCAAACAAAAATATGCGAAATATATCTTAATAATTCTGCGCTGCGATATTTTTTCTGTGTGCCTGTGCGGTTTCTTATTATGCTTTCATACACTTTGTCCATTGTGCCGAGCGTACGCAGAGGTCGATACGAAGAAGGCTCATCTGGTGTTTTTTTTATTTTTTTTTTTTGTTTTGGGATAAAAACCAGGCGCTGGACCTTCCAGGGATCGGGGAACATCCCTTCTTTATACATGCGTTTTATATTTGTGCGAAAAGAGTGGGATTTGAAATTATGGCTACCTTTAGAGCTCTGTTTGGTATGCCATCGATACCAGGCGCTTTGTTGTTTTTGATTTTTTTTTTAGGTTAGGGAGCCTTCAAGTATTATGTAACGCAAGTTTTGAAGATTTTTACTTAAATGTAACATAAAAATTATGTACAGACACCTTCAAAGTCCTAAATCAGGAATAAAACGCTCGGAAACAGGTCGCTCTCTGAATTGCTTCGTACTTCAGGAACGGTCGAGAATGCCGTGAAGTGAATATAAGCTGTATAGTTTAGAGTCCGTCGTTGACTCGCTGCAGTCACTCCAGGCAGTTTGAATAGTTCGTTAACATGTGTGCATTACATATCGATATTCGTAGTTATTTATTTATTGCAATACTGTTGAAAAAAGTTTGTGAAGTGATAAGTAAAGATAATTGTATTTTATTTACATACCTCAGATAAATAAAACGATGGAGGAGTTATCGAAAGCACAGTTTTTGAGGTAACATAAATACAATAAATACACGATTTATTTACCACAATGGGTTTTTAATTTTGTCGAAAATTTAATGCGAAAGATATGAATAAAATAAACATAAAATATGAATAAAATAAAATAAAATAAAAAGAAAAACAAAGCTGTAATACTTCTTAGTACGATGCACTATGATTATGAAATTTCTGATAAAGCTCACAAAATACCAGAAAAGATTTTTGTTTTATAATCAAACAAAAACTGGCGTTGACACCATGAATGAAATGTGTTCGAGGTACTCCACCCAACGGTGAATGTATAGATGCTCGCTGGCTTTCTTTTTCAACATCCTCGACGTTGCAGGTGTAGCTGCTTATATCATCTATTATGAGAATAACAGCATGCTTCGTAAAAAAAACAAACAGACGAAGACTTTTCCTTCAGCAATTGTCAGAAGAATTAGCAATGCCGATGATCGAAGAGCGAGCCCCGAATCAGCATATAATGCTAAACCACTCTACCAAAATCGCAATCGAAAGTTTCTTGAAAGGCCAATAGTAGAGGTGGTACCCAGAAATTACCAACGTCGAGACGCCACTGGGAGAAGAGCTGTCGTTGGATCTTGTTACATTTGTAACCAGCAGCCTATTCGCAAACGCCGAAAGACACGGAAATCCTGCGTTGAGTGCGATAAGCCCGTATGCTATCAGCATTAATTTTTCTTAAATTTTTAATTAATTTTTAAAATTTAGTTATTTAAATTTACTTCTTCACATTATTACTTATATTTCACTGTGCAAAAAGAAAAAAATTCATTCATTTTTTTACCTTCATGTCGCAAAATAAAATTATTATTATTATATACAGTATATTTTATCAATAAATAATTAAAAATTAACATAATTTGTTATATTATAGTTATCATATAGATACTTATTTACTCCTTTTAGGTATAAAATAAAATTGTAATCATAATGTATTATGCGAACTGCGCCGAATTTCTGTCGGAGTACCCGGGTACCCGGGTGGCTGAGACGTGTTTTTATTTTCAAATGTAACATTTCTGACGTTAGAAAAAAATTTAAACTATGTAAAATGCACAATTCGCTAGATCCAAGAGGATTTTAACCTATCCTTTTTAGAAAAAATATTATTCAACAAAATACACTTCGGTGGGTACCCGAATACCCGGGTGGCAACACAAGGGTTAAACGTTACGTAACAATAAATTTTTATAATTTGCCTTAAAGTCGCAAAAAGTTATAGTTTTTATCTTTGGTTTTAATTTAATTGCCTTTGCGGTCTATTAAAAACAATTCGATTAAAATTACTGCTCCTCTGTCCACGGGTTTGCTAGCCACTCAGATTCTTTCATCACTGGCATCTGGAGTGCAGACAAGGACGGTTCTGGAATTGTTAAGCCAATTGCATCAAATTCGTCTTCATCGAGCCAGTCAGCATCCTAAGAGAATGTTTCATAACTACGCACAATGCAGAGAAGCTCATTTGCCCTTCTGGCAGCAAGGCGCTGCGGCCGTACTCTAGTTTCACAATTGTCTTAGACAGCCTTGCCATGCACGTAACGACAGTGCATTTGAACACTCTTGTGAGATGTGAAATAGATCTCACAGGTTGGACATACTTCTTTCTTTAGGGCGGATTGTACAGATGGACAAAGGAAGTCGTAAGGCATCTGCTTAAACCCTTCTAGAGGAGGTGACAGATCAAGGGACAACCTCATAAGAAGTGGTGAAAACTTGGATGTTCCTTTGTCTAGCAAACTGGGTACTACGAGCTTGCTTGGGGTTTGAAGTATTGGGCAAGGTGGCGGCATGAAAGTATCCGCAAACACAGATTTCAATGCACTTTTCGGTGGCGAATAGCAGGATTCATCCGCGCATTTTATAACCTGTAAGAAATATTGCGATTCACGGACGTGAACGCTATACCACTCCAGATTTGATTCTGCTGGATCCTGCATGCTATCTTCGAGCTGTCTATACTCCGCCGATACGTCGTAATTATCAATTCTCATTTCTCTTCACACTTCTGCAAGTGTTTCTCCAGCATGCTAAAAACTGCGTTTTTCCAAATCAACATCCGTAGTAATTCCTTTGTTGTCGAGATGAGAACCAAAATGTTCATGAGGCAGAATGACGCCTGCCAGTCGATTGCTGAGGGGAGCCATGCACCGCTCAAATCGGTTATATGCGCTCCGCCCAGGAGCATTAGTCGCTATAAACAGGGCGTGCAAGTTGTATTTTTTAAAGTGTTCAATCGCAAAGTTTTTGACTTTGCGATAACGCGAGTTTTCGTCCGGCCCACCATCTACAAAGACGATGATCACTGGCTTCACGGTGTTCGATTCTGTCATCATTAAGGGTTTGAATGAAGGTTTTGATAAAAGTGATTTGAAATCATAAGCATGGGTGTTCGCAGTGGAGGATGCATGTTTTCCGCTTCTTATGGATATGTATGTCGGCCCACTGTACCCAACATCCTCTTCCTTACCGAAATTGTTAGGTTCCATGTTGACGCCAGCATATACAGAAGGAATAAGTTTGTGCCGCTCTGCCACGACCCAGTCATGATCAGGTAAAAGTATTCTTTATTCCATATGCATTAAAAGAGGGTTCTGACTTTTCATTGCCGGTAAACCTATTGGTACACGTGCCTTATCGTCTTGTAAGAGAACGAATACTTGCTGCGCTGCCAGAAGCGACGCGAGAGATTCCAATGACCTGATTGTAGCAGAGCAAAATTGCCCGTCCTCGTTGTTTTTGTGCATCTCGGTCTGTGGTCTTGCTAACTTTACGGGTACGGTATGTACTTGCCTTCTTCCCTCTTGAGTGTTAGTAACGCGTGGGAGTAAATGAAGACATGTGCCGCTTTGAGGAATTTTGAATCCCATTAACAACAGCCTCAGAGTGAGACAACTCCTAATCATCTCTGTTCGGCGGCGTTCATCAGCAGCGCTGCCATGAATGGCAACATTAATTATGGTCTCTAGGAGAGCAGGTTGTGAGTCAACTAAAGGGGGCTGTCCAGAGCCAGTTCGAGGTTGTGCTGCAGGAGGATTGTTTCTCTGACCTTCAGTTTTCTCCAGTTTTTCTTTAGCTCGACTTTTTTGGTCTCTTTTTTTTCTTTAAACATTTTTCTACTTTTTTCAACTCTTTGCGTAGCTTTTTTATTTCGTTGTGAACATCATCTTTGGCTATTCCAGTGTCCCTTGCTTCAGTAAGAACATTTATTCTCTGTTGCAGTATACTAATTTTTTTCATAAGAGTATCTTGAGCCGGCTTGCTTGTAACATTTTTAGTGAAGCCCGAATCAATCAAAGTCGTGACTGCGACAATCGATTCCATATGAGATGAACACGTGGATGAAGCTACAACATCCGAATCCTATAAAAATCAAGAGGTTAACGTTAGAAATAGGTAATATTGATACATGCGATAAAAAGCAACTTAATATACAAGCAGATGCACCTGTTTTTGTTGAAGAGCAAGTGAAGTCGAGGGAACAGCGTGCCTGGGCTGGCGTGCTTGATGTTTTCATAGGTAGCTAGAAATAAATAATACTTATGAACTTATGACCAGTTTTTGAAAAATCAAGATTTGTATTACATATTATAATACTTGTCATAATTACGTTTTAGAAGTAAACTTACCTGTGTAAAATAACTAAGCATTGTTGCTTTCTTCTTCGTGGCTTTTACCTTCAACTGTCGTATAACACCATTTATATGTTCTATAAACTTTTCTTTATTTTTTAGTTTTTCTTTAGCCATTTTCCAAATATCGATGGCATTTTTTTGACACAGTTTTGCTGGGAAGTTAGCATGAGAGCCATTATAGGCCAAGAACAGCTGATGATAAAAACTCCCTCTTTTGAAGACATTACAGTATTCGAACGCTATGAATTCACCTTAATAACACCGACTACAGCAATGAGCTTCTGCATAAACACTAACGAATATTGACAACAAAAACCATATTAAATGACGTACAATACATTCTAGGGACTCCCCGTGAAATATAAACGAAAAGGTTTGCCAACTTGCGAGAACAAAAATGACGACCAGACCAACATAAATAATCGGGGGATTCCCCGTAAAACGTAAACGAAAAGGGTTGCCATCTTGTGAGTTTGAATACGCTATTTTATTATTTAACAAAAGAAACAATGTTAGGAACGTGTTTTAAGAAAGACCCCCTCCCGGCCCTGTAACGCATCGTAACGTTTTACGCTCCCACATAGGGGAAGTTGTCGGTACACTGTCAGGCTTTCGTCTGACCACAAATCGTTTCGTTAATGCTCGAATGTCCAGTTCTTTTACTTTTTGCCCAATCTTTATGCGATTTTTTAATTTTTTGGGCAGAAATGGCTTTTTCGCAGGACGTCTACGTGATTCTTGCTCTGACCGTATAGAAAAAGAAATTTTGAATCGGTCCTTAAGCTTTATAATTTTTATTATGCCAGATAGGATCCCTTTTTTCGCCCTAGGTCATTCAAAGTATCCTGTTTTGCAAAAAACATACGTCAGTTGAATGTGAACAGCCCACCCTTTTAGCAATGGTCCTACAAAAAAGATGTTTCTTCAGCAACACATCAATAGCAACTTTTTTTATCACGACTCAACTGTTTATAATTTGCACCTACATTCATCTTTTCATAAAAACAATTATAATAAAATATCACTCGCGAATGACTTACATTTACTGTCAACCCATCACCAATACCTCAGCGCGGAAAATCCTTTTTATTGCTTTACAGCGGTAAATTTCCCACATTTCTAACTTGAATGACAGTGTTGTCACTGGTTGCAACTGGTGAAAAAATAAAAAAAATTAGGTACCTGCTTACAGCTCATTTTGTGCTTCCAGACACATCTTAACAATTATCCAAAAAAAAAAAAATATTTTCAGAGTCAAATTTTTTTACTTGCAAGTTTCGGCGATACCCCTTGGTCTGATAAAGCGACAAGCAGAATCGTTTTTGCACATACGCAAAGACGAACTAAAACCTAGTTAGAACAGTGACGGTCATGTTACCTAGTGACATGCCGGTAACGCATGGTGGTTTAATTATCACTCTTTACTATCACGTTCTTAAGGGCGAATCAAAAATCTGTCCATCTTCCTTTCCATATGTTAAAAGCATCTGAAAAAGGTATAAACATAATAAAGTTGTTAATTTAATTTTTAAGAAAAGTATTTTAACAGTATATTGGATTTCCGTTTTCATCCACAGGCAAATGGTTTTCTTGTTGCTTTGAGAAACTTGCCTCTGAGCTGTAGCAACCAGAAATGTTGAACTTCTTCCGTTTTAATGTCAATTTTTCTACAATAACAAATGTGTAAAAATAAATCGAAAACGAAAATGACAATTTTACATGTACCTTTTACGGAGTCAAAGACGTTGTTGGGCATTCCTTCAAACAGGTTTCATCGAATAGGGCTGGTGAATCCATCTGATTCAGAAATAAAGATCACAATCAAAATCTACATCTTCCTCATAAATTTTCAAAAGTTTAGATGCAGTTAGATTAAAAGCCTTTTTTCCCGGCTCATACATATGTATGTATATGCACGAAATGTATTTTTCTTCATATTGAATTATTATTTTCTCTATTCACCCTTTTTCCAAATATTATTGTAGTCACAAAATGTTCACAAATATTAAACGAAACACAATTCGAAGAGATTTAAATGTTTATTTTAAATAATTTTGCATAAATATGCACAAGCAAAAATCTGCATAATTCTTTTCACGGCGCGTTTGTAATCGAAATTTTTTTTCTTCGAATTCAATTTCACATCCATCGTTTTTAATACGCGGTGACAGCTAAAAAATTTGTTTGTCTTCTTTTGTTTTATTTTTGCTTAACATCTGTTGAGTGAAGAGCTTATAATATAAAACAAAAAAAAGACACAATAGATTGACTTCTTATTCATTTCAAAGATTTGCGAGGGAGACAAGTAAAAATTGTGTAAAAGTATTGGAGTTTCGGTCACGCAAGTTTTGCTGGGAAAATATAATTATATACGAATATATATGTAAGTAAATACCTGTATACTCAAACATTTAAAGACATATGCATACAAGTTAAAGTCACCAATAGCAAACAGCACTTATGTATAAAATAAAGAATAAGTATATAATTTCTTTATTAAACGAATGTGTCAAATATGTCATTGACAGATTTCCGATAAGGAAGCGGCTATAAGCTATAACTTATGGCACGCTTTAATTGGAATTATACAGCACATCTAAGACCTAAGTTCTGCGCTTCCTAGAATGTAAAATGAAACTTTGTATCTAGGCTTAAGAAAGTAATTGTATAAAAGAATGTGAAATAAAGATATTTCAGTTTAGTACCTTAACTAAACTCACTAGATTCACGTTTTTCGTGACCTTTGTAAAAACCACCCCGCGTTAGCGCAAAACATAATTAGCGATCCTGCCAGGAGCAACGAAAAATCTCTTTTTGGACCATAAAAGCATAAACAATTTAAAAAACGCATTAAACATTCAAATAATGGCACAACAATTACAAGAACAACATTGTTATTGTAAAGCAACAATCCCTTGCATATACCACGGAACGTGACGATTCGCGAAGGCAAACCAAATAAATCTACAAACTAAATCTATAGTTTGACTAAAGAAATATTATATAAAAGAAACAAAACATAAAAATAAATAAAATTTCAAAAATATTCAGAACGAATAGTTCCTTCAAAACAACAAAATAAACAGTGTACCAGCGAAAACTCCGCATTAAAAGCGATAAAACAGCGGCCAAGCGTAGAGGAAACAAGAAAAACGTTAACTTCGGTTGCACCGAAGCTAAATACCCTTCACAGGTGCATTTCTGTTAGTAACTATTTGTTCAGTTTGTATGGAAGCTATATGCTATAGTCAACCGATCTGAACAATTTCTTCGGAGATTACATTGTTGCCTTAGAAAATAATATATACCAAATTTCGTGAATATATCCTGTCAAATGTGAAAGTTGTCCATACAAGAACTTGATTCCGATCGTTCAGTTTGTACGGCAGCTATATGCTATAGTCGACCGATCTGAACAATTTCTTCGGAGATTACATTGTTGACTTAGAAAATAATATATATAAAATTTCGTGAATATATCTTGTCAAATGTGAAAGTTGTCCATACAAGAACTTGATTCCGATCGTTCAGTTTGTATGGCAGCTATATGCTATAGTCGACCGATCTGAACAATTTCTTCGGAGATTACATTGTTGCCTTAGAAAATAATATATACCAAATTTCGTGAATATATCTTGTCAAATGTGAAAGTTGTCCATACAAGAACTTGATTCCGATCGTTCAGTTTGTATGGCAGCTATATGCTATAGTGGACCGATCTAAACAATTTCTTCGGAGATTACATTGTTGCCTTAGAAAATAATATATACCAAATTTCGTGAATATATCTTGTCAAATGTGAAAGTTTTCCATATAAGAACTTGATTCCGATCGTTCAGTTTGTATGGCAGCTATATGCTATAGTGGTCCGATATCGGCCGTTCCGACAAATGTGCAGCTTCTTGAAGAGAAAATGACCTTTGCAAAATTTCAAAACGATATCTTAAAAACTGAGGGACTAGTTCGTATATATACAGACAGACGGACAGACGGACAGACGGACAGACAGACGGACATGGCTAAATCGACTCAGCTCGACATACTGATCATTTATATATATACTTTATAGGGTCTCCGACGATTCCTTCTGGGTGTTACAAACTTCGTGACAAACTTAGTATACCCTGTTCAGGGTATAAAAAGGAACAAATTTCCAGTAGCAGCAAAGGCAACAAGATCAGCAGCAGTAGAAGCAAAAGAAAAAACTAAACAGCAACAGTAGCAACAACAACATCAAGTTAGTTGTAAGTAAATCCTATATATGTGGGAAATAATCCCACTGGTATTAAGTATGAAAAATTGTTCCACTATGAGCATTGCAAAAACAATAATCATGACACACAGTGCACCTATTTAAGAAAAACGAAAAAAAGATAAATTCTTATATTTTAAATATGTATAAAAAAAGAGATATAAAGCTTTTTCCACTTTAAAAAGTGGACAACATAATTTTGCAATTTTCAAAAATGATAGTAATTTTACTGTAGAAGATATATGTATGTATGTTGCTCGACTGATAGCGACTCAAACGACGTACTTAAGAGCTGAAATAGCTCAGCTAAATAACCAAATAAAAAACATAACAATTGCTAAGCAGGTGACAGAATATGAACACACAGATAATTAACGACTCAATTATGCAATGGAAATTAAAAAATTGTAAAATCTTTACCGGAATTCTCGGGAAGGTCACCAGGAGGGAAGCTGCGAAAATTTCAATGAGTCTGGATGTAGATGGGAAAAGAAAATAGTTTAAAGCCCTATTAATACTGAGAAACAAGATTGTTGGCAATTCTAACGACATTTTGACAAACCATGTTGCATATTTAGACGGCATCCATATTTTCGAGATTAGATTTTGCGTATGCGGATAGAAGGCCAATACACTTAATTGACCAAGAAATGAGCATACTCAGACAAGGATTAATCGATTATTACAATGATGTTAATAAGAAATTGACATTGCTAATTAATAAAACATTAATGACACAAAATTCCAAAATAACAAAGCAATTAAATATTAAAAATGGAAAACCGCGCTTAGAACATTCATAACTGGTTTAAAACCCGCTAAACTAAATACTTTTTACTTTAAAGCCTAATGCTCTGGCTAAAGCGCAAGAACTTCAGCCAAACCGAATAAGATCACAATTCGCGTCACATTTATCTAAAAAGAATCAACAAATTGATTCTTGAGAACAATAATTTAATAAAAACTTTCAAAATAATTTGAGGTATCCGCAAATGAATACTAATACGAACCAAAAATATCCCAATCGTCTAGAACCAATAGACGTGGATCAATCAATTCAAATAATAATTACCTCCAGGCCTATACAAACAAACCAAGCACAAGCTACGAGTAACAGATAAAATTTGCAAACCAATTATCAACAAACAAATGTACCAAAAAGGCAAAATGAAAATCCACAAGTAAGCACACAGCCTCAAAAAAGCATGGTTGGCTATGAGCAGAGAATTAATAACATTTGTGAAAACCATTTTTTAGGGTGAAGTCTGATTTGCCCTATATTATAAAAACAGATACGAAAACCGGGCAAATCATTAGAATTTCAATACGGGGATACGAGGACAACCAGTTCTTATATACGAATTTATAATAATAAAAAACTTTAGTAATTAAGTAGAGGGTAAGAACCATTAATGGTTCGACCGTCATAAAACATTTTCATAATATTAATGTATTCGGCGTACAAAAACGTTTTTATGAAAATAAATCGGAGCCAGAATTCATATTCCAAATCGGAAATTAATTTATGGAAATAACAAAATAGAGAAAATACATTTTCTCAATAATTTAATTTTATTAAACACCTTGGGACAAGAAAATCCTAAAAAGCCAGCCGCAGAAAGTACCGGCAATATTAAAACAAAAATATTAAAATTGCTGAACAAACAAGTTCTACAACACCTGCCGAAGATTTTACCGGCAATATTATATTAAAAAAAAATTATTTTAGGACAAAAAGCTCCTAAAACTCTAGCTGACGATTTATACTAGCAGAAGAAAAAGAATAATTATAAAAAAATATTATGGAACGAACGGTATTTTTATTGAATCAATTCGTGTGGCACCCATACATCGAGCTTCTTAGTGACTCCAAGCTTCTTCAAATGTTTTATAACGGTTTGATGACTACTATGCCGGTCTCTTTCGACCAATTCAGCGATTTCATCGCAATTTTCGACGACAGACCTTCCGGAGCGTGGCGCATCTTCGACCACCTCTACACCAGAACGAAAACGTTGAAACCATCGTTGTGCGGTGGAAATGGAAACTGTTTCGGGTCCATAAACTGCACAAATTTTATTAGCGGCTTGAGATGCATGTTTGCCTTCATCGTAGTAGCACTGTAAAATATGCCGTATTTTCTCTTTATTTTGCTCCATGTTTGCGACGCTATAACTCACGAACGACTTAAAAGAAACGACAATCAATCAAACACGTGTTAGCGCGTGAAATGACCTTTAGCATGACACGATACAACGAATAAAACTAGAACTACGCGCTTTCAGCGCCAACTAGCGAAAATACCGCAAGACTTTTTTGACAACCTAATATGTACATACTCGCCAGTTAGGAAGCGGCCATCAACTATAACTTATGGCACACTTTAAGTAGAATTAGACAGCACGTCATCTAACACCTAAGCTCTGCACTTCCTAGAATGTAAGATGAAACTTTGTGTCAAGGATTAAGAAAGTAATTGTATAAAAGAATGTGGAATAAGGATATTTCAGTTTAGTACCTCAACCAAACTCGTTCGCGCAAAACATAATTTACATACGTGCACATACATACATAACTATGGGCTATTAAACTTTGCCGCGAAAATATTTATATACTTCAATTGGCATCTTAATCTATAGATAAATATACCGACTTGTGTATATATACATAGACATATGGTACATACCAAATTCAACTTCATCAAAAATTTAGAAATAATGCTGTAGTTCAATTACCTGCTTTTAAACCCCAAATACACCACAATATCAAAAAAAAAAAATGTTTTCTACGTCAAGCATTTCCATTTGCAAACTACCCAGCAACACCACTTAGGCTAATAAAGCAATAGGCAGGATCGTTATAATACATAAGCAAAGGCAAAAAAAAAAAGAACAACATCAACATAACATTCGTTATTTATGTATGTACATATATGTACAGGGTTTGCCCGGAAAGCAACATTAGGGTAAGCCTGCTTTTTCGAATCAAACGGCTCTGTCGCAGGTTTACCACGTTTCACACAGAATTTAATCGCATACCTCTGATCTAACGAACGCTGCATTTTCGGCTCCTGCTGACTCTCCAGGTGCCCAGAGACAACTGACCAGCCGCTTGTTCGTTAGTTAGGAACGCCTTCTACCGAGTTCATTCGGTGCGCACACGCTCCAAAGTACAGTTGCGGCGGAAGAAAATCAGTCCTGTTACTTTCCAGACAAACTCTGTGTTCCGTAAATTGCCTTCCGTGATGCCTTCAATGTTTGGAAGTCGCGCTGGCAGCGCTGCTTCGACACAGAAGGTGCCTATTTTAAAATTTTTTAAATAATTGTAACGATTGGTTCAATACATTTTTTTAAATCACCTATATTTCCGCGCTTTTCGCTTCATGTACACATATATACAAACATTCTTGGTTATTATTATTTTTTTTTTCGTGTTCTTAAAGCGTAGAAGAAGTAAAAACAAATACATTTAAAAATTAAACGTGAGTACAGCGAAAAAAAATTAACTTCATACACGGTAGAAAACAAAATGAAAAAAATCAGTCACATTTAACAAAAATAATTATATACGAATATATATTAAAAAAATTTATACGGTGAATAAAGCTAAAAAATTTATTTGATATATATATAATAAAAATTGCAATTATACTCTTTAAAAAAATTGTGTTATAAGATTTCACAATCCACTAATTTCACAATTTTTTTTTTTGTATTTCAAACAAAACATCTTTAAGCTCAAAGCCGACAATTTAATTAAAACAGGTTAAACCAAAAACACCTCAATCATTAGAAATTCCAAAAAAGGCTGATGACTATGACATCACAAAGTACACCTGCTGCACCTGCCTCGAACAATTCGAAACTACGAAGGCAATGATATTAGACCAAATAAATTTATTAAGGCCATGTAGATCCACTACTCCTTTTTTGAGGGTAGTTACAACTCCAAAAGAGAACCTAAGTAAATACAGGAATATTATTGAAAGTACCAGATTGTGATCCTCTACTTTTTATCGGAAGTTATGATCAATGGCTTCCTTCCAGGAAATGTTCACTGCCGTATACATAAACCGTCCCAAACTTTCACGAGCACAAAAGCTGTACCATCTCAGGTACAAATCTAAAGGGGAAGCGGGCAATATCGTCAAGTGTTTCGCTTTAAATGATGAAAATTTAATCTGGCTCTGAATGCACTGGTCGAAAATTCGAAAATGAAAAGGTATTGGTTATCTGCACTCACTTGTCTTTTTATCTGTGTTAGAAACACAAAGTATTTCCAATGAATTGTGGGACCATATCCTAGTTAATATTTGTGCAGCGACACCACTCATTGTTTGTGCAGACGACATCACTCATTGTTTCACATAACCAATTTCCAGAATATGAAACAAAATCATATAAAGTCTCATAAAACTACTGGGTTAGTGGCGACAACTAAATCATGTAGTCCCGAAAACAGGGGAACAACAATGTTGCTCTTTTATCCACTGCGGTCATCTCTGTTGAACGTAGAAAAGAGTTATTCATCTTAGGAGTATTAATAGATCAATTATCTCGGCTAAAATTGCCAGTAGAAAATTCCAATTTTAAAATTTCGGGAACGGGCGGAAGAATTATACAAAATCCCAATAAAATTTGCCCAATCATCATAGTCTCTCCAAACGCGGATATAAGAATAGATACACAAGCCATCGTTCTACCGCAACTCACTAGCTTGCTTCCAACTCAATTTTAAAATATTTCAAACGAATATTTAAATAATCAAGTCGAAAAATTCTAGGAGGTAGAAGAATTAGTTCAGATAATACAAAAAGCCTAAAAAAGTGAGCTTAAAACAGCATATGATAATGTGAATATCTTGACTTCAATCATATGGAAGAAGCTGTACTATATGAAAAAAACTTAGTTTTTTATCTTCCACATCACGGAGTAATTAGACCAGACAAAATCACAATAAAAGTACGAGATGTTTTTTAATGCCTCAAAGTGTACGAGTTCAAGCAAATAACTCAATGATGTACTATACACAGGGCCTACCTTACAACCTGATCTCATGCTGCTAATACTAAATATATACCAACATGTTTAAATATGTTTTTAATGGGGAAGTAGAGATAATGTATAGGCAAATTCTAGTGCATAAATATGAGCAGGACTTCCGACGTATAGTCTTCCTTAAATCAAGCAGTATTCCAATCTGCGACTACAAACTCAAAACATATACCTTTGAAACAGTTACCATAACGTAACGGTGGCAAGATGGCACTAAATGGGATGAACACAACTATCGCATCCTCTGCCTTATCATTTATACACAAACTTGCTTTTTCACTCGGGAGAAATCAAAGTTACTCCAAACACGACCTCTCGAAAGGGAATCTTGCTTCTCGTATTAAATCCATTCTTGGACACTAAGGGATTAATCCGGGCAAATGGAAGATTATTTTATTTTTTGAGAAATTCCTTTCCAATATATCTTCACCAGCTTACATTACACGGTGAGCATCGTTTGATACAATAAATGGTGCGACAAGAATTTTATATACCGCGTCTAAAGCCGCAAATCAAAACGCTGATTTGTATGTTTAAAAAATATGCCCCTTGTAAAAATAGAAAATGCGCACTTAGATTATGGCGGCTCTTCCACTCTATTTTTATTAATTTTTACTTAAATCAATACGAAGATTTTTATGTTTTTTTTTAAATTTAGTTCAATATTTAAGTAAAATTTAAAAACAGTATAACACAGTAAAGAAATTCAATATAAAATAAAATAAATGTAAATATAAAAAGTATGTTGGAAAAATATTAATTAAAAATCAAAATTGCTATTTAAAAATATTATTTCATCAAGCTTTTGACCTTTTAATCTATTTCTCCTGTCATTTATTATTTGACTAGCTTTAGAGTAAACGCTTTCAGACGGAACTGAAGTAACAGTTACACATAAATATTTTATTGACAGTTTGTAGAGTTATGGAAAGTCTAATTTTTTGCTGTTCCAGTAGCTTAAAGGGTTTCAAGGAAATCTTGTCTAAGATTTTGATCTAACGCAATATGTGTATTAACACTAGGAGCATTGTGGCAAATAGTATTTGCTTCACTTTTATTCACGGGTAATTCTATTACTGGCACTATGGAGTCCCTTCGATTTCTTTGAACTAAACCGTGGTTCTAAGAAAGTTGATTTGGCACGCATGTTGTTGTTGTTGTTCTAACGGTTATCAATCCCAGTTAGGGTGATAAGGATTATCTAGGTTGTCGTCGACGTCATCTTGCGGGAGGCCCAGGAAACGTGCTGCTTTGACGGGGTCCCTCCAAAGGGAAAAGGGTTTCTGATGGGTGGGGTTGGCGGTGCCTGCAAAGAGGTGGCCAGTGTCATGCGGAGACTCATTGTACGCGGGACATATGCTGGATATGTCAGGGTCTATTCTGAACGAGTAGGAGTTTAACCTGCTACAATATCCAGAACGAAACTGCGCAAGGGTCAGTCGCGTTTCTAGCGGCAACTCGAGCTCCTTGTCTGCAACGGGTGGTGATTTGTCTCCGAGAACGACATTCACTGGAAGGGAGTCGGTGAAGGCGCTGATAGCTACACTGTGAATGGCGGTCAGTACCTGTCGGAAGTTAGTTGTGTCCGAAGTCCGGTCGGCGTACTACTCGATGTCGTCGACGTAATTGAGGAATGCCCTCTTAATATTCCAAGCATCTGTGTACCACTGCATCCAGGAGACCATATTGGTGCGGCATAATTGAAGACAAGTCGCCCGATTGCCTTTTATGTTGCTAACAACGTTTCTTTGCTTTTCCCCATGTGCAGCCGGCTAGGGACTTGAGGATTTTGTTGCCGCTCTGTACCTTGGCGATAATCGCGTTTGTATGAGGTGGGAAGGAGCATAGACTATCAAATGTTACACCAAAAATCTTAAGATTATTGACAATCGGAATCTTGACACCATCGAATAAAATATTAAGCTCAAGTCTATACTCATTTGTCCAGTTCGTAAATATGGTCGCTGTAAATTTGGTGGGGGAAAGTGTTACGTTCGGCTGGCGAATTGGGGCGGAGTTCCGTTATTCTTCCACCCGGGATGAAGTGAGCGGTAGCTGCTGCGATCATCTTGTGGAATCGACGTTCGCCAACGGATCCGTCTGTAGGGATGGGTAGAGCGTTGAAGGAGCTCTCAGTAAATTATGTGAAGACGACCCAGTTAGCTTTGTTACAGTTAACGAAGGTGTGGTTGTCCACAGAAACAAAATCGGGAGGTTTTTCGATCGAAATAATTATGGGCAGATGGTCTGATGCGTCAGTTAGCATAGGTCGCCAGGTTATGCTATTTATCAGACCAACACTAGCAATGGTAATATCGGACGAGCTATTACAAGTACCCATAACACTAGTGGGGGTTCGTCATTCATTGTGCAGAATGTCGAACCGTCAATCTGTTTCGCTAGCTTATCCTCTACGATCGTTTGACAGGCAGGAATGCCGAAGATCGTGGTGTGCATTCAAGTCGACTAGTACAAGACGGGTTTCGCCACGAAGTACCGCACCTATATTCGGGTGATATCCTGAAGGGTAACATGTAACTTTCGAGCTCGACATTGCCTGACCTATACCCTAACATTCTAGGGTAGTTTCCGGTTGACAATATCTCCTCGATCTTACTTACTCCATGTTTTTTTGAACCCGCAGGAGCGGTTGTCGCACTGTGGTGCTGTTTGGCGACGCCACTGTTGAGTGTTGCGGGAGCAGACTCCTGCAGCATGGGGCAACGTACGGTTCACTCCACTCACGCGTGGTGCAGGCCAGAACACGCCCGGAAGTGACACCAGCCAGTGCAGGAATTGCACTTAACTGATGTGCCGGTCCGACGTATGACAATCACTTATCACTTTTTTGATATTTGCACTGCTATCACCTACTATCGTAACTATTTTGTTAAATATCGATCACTCGTCAAAAGTCTTGTTGCGCAGTATGTGAGCCGAACACTTCTTTAGTTGGCAGGACATCTTATTTTCCCAAATAAAATGAGTAGTAGCAGACAAAAAACAATTCTGGCTGTCGGAAGTCCACATTTCTGTTGTGAGAAATGTGTGAAAGATTTGCAAAATGTCATGAAGCTTTCTCCGTGCTTCATTATATTTGCAGGCAAAATCATGTATGAAAGAAGTTTCCTGTTTGGGATGTGGATTTTTCACTAACTCACCGTTTTTACTGTGCACTGCAAATGCTTTTATATTTTCTCACTCACCTTCACGATCACTACCAAATTTGTTTTGTAAAGAAATGAAATTGGCGAATTGACGAATTGGTTTTAAAATGGGTATACGCGTGTATATGTATATTGTATGTATTTCATTAGGATCTTCACAATTTGACTGTTAACGTTATAAAAGGTAATAAGTAAGAAAAATGCTTATAACTCCGACACTATGAACTGCCGGAAAACTGGAGATTAACTGCCGAAAAACTGGATGAAGAATACCGAAGAACTGGATATTAATTGCCGAAAAAACTGGAGATTTAACTGCCGAAAAACTGGATATTAATTGCCGGAAAACTGGAGATTTAATTGCCGAAAAAACTGGATATTAATTGCCGGAAAACTGGAGATTTAACTGCCGAAAAACTGGATATTAATTGCCGGAAAACTGGAGATTTAACTGTCGAAAAAACTGGATATTAATTGCCGAAAAAACTGGAGATTAAAGAAAATCGCTCGTTCGAAGTGTTGGCCCACGCGTGCAAGTCGCTGTTAAAGTCGAAAGCGAAGTGTGTTGCAGTTGTCCTTTTGGTCCCCTTTTCTTTTCTTCTGTGTGTGGAATCAGCTGGTGTGATGTAGTTAGTTGGTGTGCAGTGTAGAATGTAAGCTTTAATGGTTTGTGACGTGGGTATGATGAAGGTGCGTGTCAATGTTGTGAAGTTGATGTGGTGTGATCGTGTGGTGTGTGTGTGGATGCCTGGGGGAGGATGCTCATTTGTACAGGATGGAATATAAAGGCTGAATATTCTTTGTATATTCACGGAATCCTTTATTTTTAACAACAAAAAGTGGTTGTAGATCTCTTGCAACCATTTTAATAAGACATTCATCGATTCCTCTCTTTTTCTGAAAGCTCAGATCGCGTGCTTGTAACTAATAACTTTGTTATTTCCCTTCTTTTTAATGGTTCATCATCTGAAGCATTTATATTAGGTATTGCTGAAGAATTTGTCGCAGTTTCCACGTTCACAGGTGATATCAAAGAAACGATGCTAATACCTCTTTCGAAAATTTCCATTTATGTTTCTGAATTCACATCTCTTTCCATTGTAAACAGGTTAGCATATCTAAGATGCAGGTGCTCTCTCGACTGTCGTCGAAGAAGTGTCCTTCACACAAAGTGATGATGGATGCCTTCGTCGTAAGTGATCATTGAAATTTGTTGTATTACCAGAAAACTTGCATTTTTTTTTTTAGAAATATTACGGTTGACATTATTACTAATTTTCGGAAAAAACTGGCAAACTGCTGATCTTTTAACCCTGGCCTCATTTTGATTAAACTGTATATAAAATAAATATATATTCAGTGTTTTCTTTATGAAATACAATATATGATATTGATGCCATCGGACTCAACACCAGCGCCGTTAGTTCTGTTTTCTCCAGACTGGACAAGGAAGCAAAGCAAATGTCTGGTAATGAACGAGGGCAAGACGAAATATCTCCTGTCATCAAACAAACAGTCGTCGTACTCGCGACTTTGCTTTTACGTCACTATTGACAACGTCCGGTGTGTTTACCGTGGGTACCTGCTGACGACAGCCTTAGCACAGCGGATCAAATCAAAGCGTTGATCAGCGCACTGAGAATGCTAAGCATTTTCAGTACCAATTGGCAGTGTGGAATGGACACACTAACCACCTTGGTCGGGTTCAAGGCCCATCTAAACCTCTGCCGTGCTTTGGGTCCGGCACCCAGTTGCAATGCAAGTCCACATTCAAATGACAAAGTCAGTTCTTCCTGCATTTGAGTTTTAACCACAACCACCACGATACTCCCCGAGGAGCCAGTCCGCATGAGCAGGTTGGAGTTACCTCCAAGGGCTCCTGCTCCCCGTGGTACCAGAATTGAGTCTTCGGTCAGACCTCGTAGGCGAAACTACTACCAGTTGAGCTTCCATACGGCTCTGGACTGGTGGCCAGGGGTTGGACCCCATACATACATCACATACGCACACTACTCATACAAAAACTAACCCTAATTTCCAGCTAACCGCCTTCGCCGCTTAAATAGTTCACGCGCAAACGACCCTAACTGTTCGGTATTCCGACTAGTGGAAATCACACCACTAACATCTAATCGTCCATCAGTCCAGCTAATCCCCATACCACCCAGATCCCTAATGTCCGAGTACATCGGGCATTACGCAATTAAATGCGACCAACTTTCTGACCCCGCCCCACAAAAACACCCCGACGTATCGGATAGGTGCCCAAGATGCAAAAATGCCTTTCAGAGACCCATGCCCCGTAAGCACAAAACACAGACTCAGACAAAATCTGAAGTCTGGGTTATCCTCAACGAACCCAACGTACCGAATGTACTCGTACGTCACTCGACTATTGTCCCACGTCACTATTGACATTAATAACTTTGAAGTTGTAGATAGTTTCGTATATTTGGAAACCAGCATAAACACCACCAACAATGTCAGCCTGGAAATTCAACGCAGGATAACTCTTGCCAACAAGTGCTACTTCGGACTGAGTAGGCAATTGAAAGGTAAAGTCGTTACGAGTTTTCGGGAGAAAAGTTCTGCGAAAGATGTATGGTCCTTTGCGCATTGGCCACGGCGAATATCGCATTCGATGGAACGAAAGCTGTACGAGATACACGACGTCATTCACACAGTTCAGCGAATTAAGAGACAGCGGCTAAGCTGGCTAGGTCATATTGTACGAAGGTACGAAAACATTCCAGCTCTGAAAGTATTCGACGCAGTACCCGTCGGGGGAAGCAGAGGAAGAGGAAGACCTCCACTCCGTTGGAAGGACCAAGTGGAGAAGGACCTGGCTTCGCTTGGAATCTCCATTTCTCACCACGTAGCGAAAAGAAGAAACGACTGGCGCGCTGTTGTTAACTCGGCTATAATCGCGTAAGTGGTGTCTACGCCAATAAAGAAGAAGACGTGTATGTATACATAATTACAATTTTGAATCGCAACCAAGTTGCCAATTTGCTTAATTTAAAATTATTGGATTTTTTTTTCAACCATCTGGAATCTGTCAATAAGCTTGGAAATTATCATCGATGACCACATTAATTAAGTTTATTAAAAAAAAATTTATAAAATTTAGTCATTTTACTTGGGGATGAATCCTACATTATCCATGAATCTAGTTTTATTACGAGTAGTATCAATATTTTTCACTTAATCCATTTTTAGCACCTATTAACTTTTTTCATTCATACATGCATTCAATTTTTCAATTTCAATTATTATACATAATTTAACATAAATCATTCAACATAATTTTGAAACACATTCATTGGAAAAATCGTTAAAATTCAAAAAAATAATATTAAATGAAAAAACTAGTACCGATCGAAAATTTTGTAATCAACGAAATTTTATTAATGAATGATTTCTTGAATACTATCGAATAAATGAAAACTGGTGAACTATCGAATAACCTGATAGTTCTTATTCGATAATTCCCATCACTATATACTACTAAATTCACGACCTATCTCGCCACTCTCGCAAGATCCGATTCCACATTTTACATCTGGACATTTCCTCAGAGGAGCTCCACTTCTTGCCTTTCCTGAGGCAGAATTAGTCTCTTTCACTTTAATTAACCGATGGGAAAAGGTTAAAATACTTAATTACGAATTTAGTCATAGATGGAGGGAAGATTACTTCAAAGATTTTCATAAGAGACGTGGGGGGAAAACGATCCAGGAATTGAATGATGTGGTCTTGGACAAGGGTGCCAACAGGACGATGACGCAAACCCCACAGCGAATGTCACAATCGATTGAAAACCAAGTTTGGTGAACATGATATCTCATGAAATGGTCCAGTCAATTGGCCGTCTCGGCCGTGCGATTATCTTACATTATTTCCTGTGTCTTTGCCAACCAGACAGCAACGATTGATGAACTTTATACGGATAATTCTAAGACGGTAGTTCCGTGGGAGAGTCCTGAGTTAAGAATAGGTTGACAGATTTAAGATCCGCACTCCAGCTTTCGATGCCTCTTTCTACTGTATAAAAAAAAATTAATCACACATCTCTCCGTAACATTCATAACACACAACTAACAATATCACAACCACACATAACATAATACAATATACTACATCACTCACCAAACACAATCATACCGTGTCATGCAACTACTCCCCTGCCAACCATGAGCGGGTAAAAAATCAGATAATCAGTGGGTAACATGGTGGTAAACGTGGGGGTAAACACATAGAGTGTGTCTTAGGCCGAGCGAATATTTTAACGTATTTTCCCCTCACACGTACGTATACATGTGATCATACATCTCTGTTGCGCTCATTCAGCAGTGTCATATAAAAAAGTATATCTGTCCTGCTCTAATATCCCTAATCGACTGTTGATACAGGGTTGCATTTTAAACAGCTGATGCAGGGTTGCATTTTTTAATTCCTACTTTAAGAATTTATTAAAAGTTAAAAAAAAATTTTAATTTTTAATTTTTTTTTATATTTTTTATTTTATTAATTTTAATAAATATTTACATAAAATTATAATTAATATATTGCTAACATTTCATAAATAAAAATATATTTAATTTAAAAAAAATAATTTCATCTGAAAAAAGATTAATTAAAGAAAATAATTATTAATAGCTAAAAATAAAAGAGTGAAAAAAAATTATAAAAGACAAATATCTGAAAATAAAATAAAGGTTATTAAAACCTGAAAATAAAAGAGTCGAAAAAGATTGTAAAAGACAAATACCTGAAAATAAAGTAAAGGTAATAAAACCTGAAAATAAATAATAATCACATTGAATTTGTAATATCTAAAAGAAAAAGAAAGATTAATTATATAATTATGATAATAATATCCGAAAGAAAAGATTAATATTATCTGAAAAAATAAAATACATTAAATACAAATAGAATTTACTCTGCAAGCAAAGATTAATTAAATATAGTGATAAAATCTGAAAAGAAAGAATAATTAAATATAAATAATAATAACATCTGAAAGAAAAGATAAATGTTATTTGATCATTTAAAATATAAAACAAAATTAGTTTTCACTTATTATATTGGATTGCGCCTTAAACGCATTAAATACATACATATGTACATATGTATATATTTATTTTTGCGTATTATCTTGGACTGCGCTGTCCAATTTCAAAGTACACACACTTTGTTCACATACTTACTTAACAATTGATATTTGCCGCTTCTGATGATATAGCTGCTGCTGCTACTGCCAATTCAGTTCTGATTTCCAATGCTATAAAATAAATGAAGTAATTATTTTCAAAATATTGTTAAAAAATCACATAAAATTCATTTACTTACCTTCTTATTGTACGAGCCTCCTTTACGTTGGTAAAGGACAACTATGTTTTCTCCTTCGCACTCATTCAAATAAATCAAGAAATTAAAGAAACTATTTTTCATCGCATTTAGGTAAACAAAAAATAACCCGAAAATATGCGTTGGTGTTAGTGTATAGAGAAAAAACGTGTAGTTGTATTGGAATATTTGTCTCAAGCGGGTAGCCGTGGTTGGCAGGGGATCCAGTAGTCGGCATGAGAGGATCCGTTACTGTGTTGGTGAGCACGAAAAAAAGTAGCCCAGTGAGAAATTGGAATTAATATTAAGCAATTTTTATTATTAATTAATAGTATAATGAAAATTAACAAATTGTCTTTTGAGGATATATTCCATTTTATCTTTAAAAGACTTGGAACATAAAAGGCATTGCATGGCATCAAAGGCATTTTGTATCATAAAATATTTCTCGCAGGGCATATTTCGTTTTGCGCTATGGTCTTGCGTGATGTTAATTCGTTGATGGCTCGACAACGACTGAACGATAGAGCGTAAGCGTACGTGTGAAGTTAGTTTGCACAATTGTGCTAAGAAATGCCGACCACTGAACTACTCAATAGCTTAACTAAAAGTGAAAATGAGTATACCGCCTAATATCAAATGAAAACTATGTAAGTGAGTTTATGAGCTTTAAAATAAATTAATAAGATATCAAAAATTATTGTAATCCATTCACGACTGTGTTGAACAATGAATTTTGAACTCTTTCGCAACATTTTTCATACTCTGCAACCTGTTGCTATAGATATCACCTAAAAGTAATCGAAATAGATATAGGGTTACATACATATACATGATCAGCATGAAGAGGGAAAAGTTTAAATTCTGTCTGTCCGTCCGTCCGTCCTTGCAAGCTGCAACTTGAGTAAAAATTGAGATATTTTGATGAAACTTGGTATGCAGGTTTTTTAGTACAAAAAAAAAGTTTAATATACATATCTCCTAACCACTGAACCTACAACAACAAGGCTTAAATATTATAAGAGCTCCTACGGACAGTGTGAAAATGATCTTTCAAAACTTCTAAAAGCGTAATAAATCAATACAGCAAAGGCATTAAATTTTACCTCTGATATGGTATGAGAGAGAGTTAATGAGAGTTGGTATGAAACTTGCCCGGTAGGCGTGGCACCGCCACCTTTGTGATGAAGTCCCATGTCTCGAGACTCGACCAACCGATTTCGACTAAATTTAGTACGTAACATTCTTCTTACATTTTTATATCACAGTGTCAAAATGGGCGCAATCGGACGCCTCCTTTCCATATAACACAATTTAAAAATTTATTTAATTCTTTCACTTTCCAGTACACAAATCAAGCTTCAATTAATACAAAGGGATACAATTTTGCAATCCAACCAAAACTGTTCAAACCTTTAGGTACCGAATATGTGGACCCCAGCATCTATAGTTGGCTTTTGACCGAAAATATCAATAAACGTTTAAACAATAGAAATTCAGACAGAATCTTTTCCTGACATTAGTAATTCTGTGTATCAAAAAATTCTTGAATCGGGTCAATACTGCCCTATATACCTAATATAAAAGTTTTCGAACTTTCAGTTGACTTTATGCTGGATATATCGGAAAATATTTGAGTTATCTCAATGAAAATTACATTACATTTTACTCACAACAGTATATCATTGTACCTAAAATAGATACAATTGAACGAAAACTTGACCCTGCTCCCATATAACCATTACCAGGACTTTCAAATATCTGGATCACAAGGTTCCATAGGATTGGTGATTGTATGGGGGTACCTTATTAAAACCCAGGAAACATTTTTTTAGTATGTGGCATGCCTTTAGATAAAATTGATCGATAGTACCCAACGTCAGGTAATGTATTTGTTTTTATATTTGGGTTTTTCTAAAATTCTCTTAGCGTATAGTTGCACCTGAGTCTAAAAATACATACGGTGCATTCCATACCAAACAAAACAAAAACAAAAATTTAAAAAAAAGGTCCCCAAAAGTCAATTTCTACTAAAGTTATGGCTATTTGAAAATAAAAAGAGCCATTTTTCTGAAAAATTCATAACTTTTTTGAAGTTGGACAAAAAAATTTTGAAAAAATTCTCAAAAATGTTTTTCAAAGGGTAGAAAAGGATGGATAAGTTTCAGTAAAATCTAAAGGGATCGGGTTCAAAAGTGGTCGATTTGGTATGGAATACCCCAAACACAGACTTACCCTCTGGTGCTGAGCGCTGTAAGGTGTGTAGGCTGTGTCGTCTTATTAAATCTGATCGGAGTACTCGCTTGGTGACTCATTGTATAATGACTGGATATCTTGCATGTCATCATTTATGTATATGGTTGACTCTCTGTGCCTTAGTATGTACGTCGGCGTCTGTACCTTCTCTGGTTCTCTTGAATTAATTAGTTGTGTAGACTTTGCAGCTTGTCTAAACGAGTTTTTCCGCTGTTGTTGTTGCTGTTTCTGGTTGTCTGGTTGATAAGACATGTAAGTGTTGTTTGCCTGATTATGATTGTGGTTTTGTAGCGTTCCATTGGTTCCACAGCTTGATGTCATTGGTGACTTTACATAGGTTGGTGGAAAGCTCGTTTTCTTGCTGTTGCATTTATGATATATGTATGTATACTACAAATGTTGGTGTCTCGCATCGTATTGCATTGTACGTGCGATTCCATAAGCTTCCTCTAGTTTTGTGCAGTCTGTTCAATATAATGAATTCTTTATGGCTACGTTACAAAGTCCAGATACTTGTAATTCTTTGTTTAAAGCTTAAACAACATATTAATTTTTTTAAGTCATTTCTTATTTTGATAAAATGGCATTGAATGCTTGGTTTAGGTGATCAAAATACACATGGATTCTGTTGTTCTTCTTCTAATACGTATAGTGGTCGCTGGTCTGCATATGAGTGGTCTAGTCGGTCAATTACATATGTATATCGTAGAAAATAAATTTTTTTTGTTGTTATTGATCAGGATTTGGGCTGCACGTCCTGTAATCTTACCTCTGGCCATTATTAGTGCCTGGGCGTATATGTTGTGTCAATGGAATTGTATTATGCTGTGCATTATCTGGTAACGATGGCGTCGAGTAAACATGTGTGTATAACTTGCTCCAAGATTATAAGGAGAAACTCAGGAAGTATAAGCTGCAATAGTTGTAAGAATTGGTTCCACAAAAAGTGCAGCGACTTGAGTGACGATGGTTTCAAGAAAATTGCTGCTGCGTTTCGGAAAACTGGTCATATTGACTGGCGGTGCTCTGGCTGTCACTCAGAGGTTAGTATTATTGAGGCAATCAACGACAGTGATGAGGACGACAATGATTTGCCGTTGTCAACAAGCAAGTCGGAGTTGGAGAATATGTTCGAGAAATACTTAACACCGTTCAAGAAAACAATAGAAAATATTCAGACCAGCGTTGCAGGGATTCGGCTGGACTTGAACAAATTGGCAGAGAACAACAGGGCAATCTCGCAGCATTATAAGCAATTGGAAAAGAGGGTCGGCGCTGTTGAGAATAAATTAACATCGTTCGATGCACTTAATGTGGATCCCAACATTATAATATCTGAGATAAATGATCGCAATAAGCGTGAAAGAGAGGTTATTGCTTTGAATGTGCCGGAGTCTGAGAAGCCGGTAGACTATGATCGACGTCTGGATGATTTGGAGAAGGTTGTTGCATTATTACCACAGGAGATGTCAGAGGTTGGTCCGAAACTTGGTCTCCGTAGACTCGGCCGTCCTGTGGTAGGTAAGATTCGTTCGCTATTACTAAGTACGGAGTCTGTAGCAGATGCTAGGAGTTTACTTCGTATCAAGACAGCTGGTGAGTCTGGCATCTCATTTAAGGCGAACCTAACTCGATCTCAGCAAGAGCATCTCAGGAATCAACGTACGGAGTTTGATAATCTAACAAAGGGCGGAGATAACAGCAAGACAATTAGATACATTAATGGGGTAACGAGGATAGTCGATAAGCAGACTTTTCGTGCGCCAAAAGAAAAGCCTAAAAACTCGTAAGTTAGATATATACTATCAAAATACTCGAGGGTTAAGAACAAAATTAAAAGAGTTCTTAATCTCATCAGCAGGGCATCAATGTGATTTGATTTGTGTTAGCAAGTCCTGGATTCATGAATCAATATCAGATAGTAAAGTGGTAGATGATACGTATTTAATATTTAGGAAAGATAGAGACAACCAAACAAGCAATTACACGAGAGGTAGATGTGTTTTCATAGCGGTGAAGCGTAGTATTAATGCTGAACTACTGCCAACTAACTGTAGTAGTGTCGAGTAGAGATGAGCGATATTGCGATTTTTCGATATCTGTGATTTCGGTGATTGCTATTTTTAAATCACTGTGATTTTATATTGCTATTGCGATCGCAACTAAGTCGACGTTCAAATTGAGACCTTTTGTTGTTGTTGTTGTTGTTGTAGCGGCAGATTCTGCCAATTTGACAGTGTTTGGCGGAAGAAAAGTCCGGGTTCGTTCCACTTACGTAGACCCGACTGTCGTGGGAACGACGGAAACATGTTGTCGTTATTGGCGGTAAATTTTCCTTTGGCTCCTGTAACTCGAGTCAAGTTTTTCCGCCTTTCTTTTCACAACATTTTCGCAAATGTTGGAGCGGTTCGGCTACCTGACACGTAGAGCGTATTGCATAGTTCATTTGTATGTTGGTATGATTGTTTCACACATTTTTTAGAAGGGATTAACATTAGTGTGGTTGATCATTTGTTTGTTTAGAATACCCGCTTTTAATATTTTCAAAGAAAAACTAATGATGGGAATTCCAAAATCCATCAGAATGTTTTGAATACCCGCTAATAATATTTTCAAGACCAAATTAATAACGGGAATTTCCTAATTTTTGAGAAAGTATTAAAAACCCGTAATTTTTTTATTCCATAATTTTTTCTGAAATTAATGAATTACAATTCTTGTTTTAAATTAAATTATATTCGGTTAAACGAAATAATTATAAGAGCTTCTTAATAAAAGAATAAATAAATATACATCAGTAAAAGTAACTCCATTTTTATTAAAATTCATATAATTTATTAATAAGTGTTATTTAAACCTTAAATTAAATATTTATGAATATTGCAACCATGAAAAGAGTTTCAATTTGTACTCTAACTTAATTTTTTAAATTCATCACAAAAGCTTTCAAATTTGGTTTTAACAATAATGAAATTAAAAATTTAATTAAATTGTTATAAATTAAAATATTCCATAAGCAGTTGAAACTTCTGGTTGTTTCTAAAAATGACTAAACGTATACAACTACGACATGTTTTTAACATCCGTATTTAAAAATATTAGCATTTTAGCCTTTTCATCGTCTAAACGCGTTCGCCTCTCACTTATTCCAGCCGTAGAAATAACCTAAATCACAGGTTCGAACTGCGATCGCAATTCACAGGTTCGAACTGCTATCGCAATCGCAGTTCATAGAAGCGAACTGTTATTTATAAAATGTGATCACAGTTGCGATTTGCGATTTTTACATCACAGTGAAAAAATCACCGGTAGTGAAATATCGCTCATCACTAGTGTCGAGCAAGTTTTTATTAAAGTAAAATGTACCGAGGGCGATCTAGTGGTTGGATGTGTGTATCTCCTACCACTGTCGTCGTTGGATAAGTATGCGAGTCATATGTCAACAATTTCGTATTTGAAGGAAAAATATCCCAACTGTGCATTAATTATTGTTGGCGACTATAATCTCCCCAGTAGCTGTCCTCAAGATGAATGTGCAAATATGGTATACAGTGAGATGAGTGTGGCTAACTGTCAACAGTGTAATCAAATTCGTAATATAAATGATCGTACGCTTGATTTATGCTTTAGCAGCATTGAAATATATGTGAACAGTGCCGAGACTATTATTGATGAAGATAAGCACCACCCGGCTATAAGTATACGTGCTGAAAATAAGGTCAACCTAAAAACGAACGATGGCGACGTATGCATTCAAGAAGGCGGACTACTGGGGATTGAATTACTTCTTTTTGAGGATTAACTGGATTGAACTGTATAAATTAGTATCACTGGATGACAAGGTAAACTGGCTATACGATAGAATTAACGATGGAATTGTGCAATTTGTTCCTGTCCATACGAACAGGAAAAGCAATTATCCATGCTGGTTTTCTAGGGAGCTGATAGGGAAAATACAGCAGAAAAAGGATGCGCATGCAACATACAAAAGATTAAAAACCAGTTACGCCTACAAGGTCTTTCGTCGGTTGCGATCGGAATGCAAAAGAATCGGCAAAGGGTGTTACAGCGCATACACGTCCAGGATGGAGGAGCTTGTACGGGTAGACACGAGTCAGTTCTGGAAATTCATCAAAAGCAGGAGACGGAACAATATGGATATTCCATCCGCCGTGTCGTGGAAAGATAGTGTAGCTACGACGAGTGGGGAAGTGAGCAATCTTTTTGCGTCGTTCTTTGGTAGCATCTATGCGGGGAAACTTAATGACAATGGGGAACCAATGCCCACAGCGCAAGCTGCGGAAACATTGACTAGTTACAATGTTAAATTATCGGAACTCACCATCCGCTTCGATGAAGAGTACGAGCAAATTTGCAAACTAGATGGAAAGAAGGGAGCCGGACCAGATGGAATACCAAACATATTACTGAAGAGCTGTGCAGTCGGACTGGCCGAACCAATAACCCACATCTTTAGTAAATCACTGGAGATGGGTATTTTTCCGTCGGCGTGGAAACGCTCGTATATTTGTCCAATTTACAAGGCAGGGTCGAGATCTGAGGTATCCAACTACAGGCCAATATGCATACAGCCGGCTATGGCTAAGTTGTTTGAGAAACTAGTTTTGCCGCAGGTGAATTTCGCCTTCAAGAATACGATCTCGACCAAGCAACATGGGTTTTTTGGCGGCAGGTCTACGGCTACAAACCTTTACCTGTATGTCGACTACGTACTGAGAGCGTTGGACAAGGGTGAAACAGTTCACACTATCTACACGGACTTCAGCAAAGCCTTCGACATGGTGGATCATGAGCTCTTAATAGAAAAGATGGATCGCTACGGAGTGGCAGGAAACGTATTGAGTTCAACTCGTACTTGACTGGGAGATTCCTGCAGGTGCGAGTCAATGGCTATGTGTCGTCCGAGTTTAAAGTGTCGTCCGGGGCACCACAAGGTTCCCATCTGGGGCCAGTGCTGTTTAGCGTATTTGCAAACGACATTGGGACCAAAATGTCGTCGGACTTTCTACTTTAAGCTGATGACTTCAAGATTTTCAGAAAGATAAGCACTGTGGATGATATTAGCGCATTACAGCAAGACCATGATAGACTTGAGGAGTGGTGCGATCAAAATAAATTAAGTTTGAATTTAAAAAAGTACGTGGTGATGTTCTTGTCATGGTCCTTGAGTCGTCGTACAGCTGTTTACCGTATTGCGGATCATCAGCTAGAAGAAGTCACAGTTGTAAAAGTTCTTGGTGTCATGATCGACAACGCACTAAATTTCACCGGGCACATTGACAAAATTACATCACAGGCATACAGGACACTTGGGTTCATTTTCAGATGTGGTGATGGCTTCAGGAATGCTGATATGTTCGTAAGGCTGTACACGACCTTGGTGCGTCCGATGTTGGAGTACTGTTCAGTGGTTTGGTCTCCCCATACCGACTGCCTCATTGACAAAGTGGAGAGAGTGCAGAAGAAACTCTGTAAATATGTCGCGTACTTCCTGGGACGTAAAGGATGGATCGGAGGCTCGGAGGAGGTTCGTGGTCAATTTGGAATTTGTGACCTGATGAGTCGGAGACAAGTATCAGGTCTCTTGTTTGCTTTTAAATCACTAAATGGATTAATCGACTCTCCGGGCCGTATGCCTGGTTTGAGGTCGCACAGACTGTTAAAAACAGTTAACTCATCGAAGAACTACGTGCGGGGTGGACCGAGGAGCAGGGTTGTAGACTTAGTAAATAGACATTATCAAAATATTAATATATTTGGTTGTACATATGCGAGCTACGTCTCCAGGGTTGAGGAATTAATTAATAATGTATCTATACTGTACCATTAATGTGTAATTTGCCTAGTTATGGGTATGCCTTCTTTTTTATTTTTATTTTTGTTACACTTTTCTGTACAAAGCCGATTGGCGTGAATTAATAAATAAATTAGTTTGGTGGCTATCTTCCTCCAGTTTCTTTATTCGTTATAGTCAAATGTTAAAGATTTAAATATGTTTATATTTACGTCGTTTGGTTGTGCGTAATGGTAATGTTCTTGCACTGGTGCTGGCATAATAGGTTTAATAGGTAATTTTTCCTACAATTCCACTACCACACTTTGTAACACGATTATATCTGCATTAATCTTGTTTATTTTATTTTTGTATTTTTTTATTCAGTAGTTTAAAACAACAAAGCGGCAGGGGCTGATGGATTGCCGGCCGAGCTATTCAAACACGGCGGCGAAGAGCTGATAAGGTGCATGCATCAGCTTCTTTGCAAAATATGGTCGGACGAAAGTATGCCCAACGATTGGAATTTAAGTGTGCTATGCCCAATCCATAAAAAAGGAGACCCCACAATCTGCGCCAACTACCGTGGGATTAGCCTCCTCAACATCGCATATAAGGTTCTGTCGAGCGTATTGTGTGAAAGATTAAAGCCCACCGTCAACAAACTGATTGGACCTTATCAGTGTGGCTTTAGACCTGGTAAATCAACAACCGACCAGATATTCACGATGCGCCAAATCTTGGAAAAGACCCGTGAAAGGAGAATCGACACACACCACCTCTTCGTCGATTTCAAAGCTGCTTTCGACAGCACGAAAAGGAGCTGTCTTTATGCTGCGATGTCTGAATTTGGTATCACCTCAAAACTAATACGACTGTGTAAGCTGACGTTGAGCAACACGAAAAGCTGCGTCAGAATCGGGAAGGACCTCTTCGAGCCGTTCGATACCAAACGAGGTTTCAGACAATGCGATTCCCTATCGTGCGACTTTTTCAACCTGCTTCTGGAGAAAATAGTTCGAGCTGCAGAACTCAACAGAGAAGGTACCATCTTCTATAAGATTGTACAACTGCTGGCGTATGCCGATGATATTGATATCATCGGCCTCAACACCCGCGCCGTTAGTTCTGCTTTCTCCGGACTGGACAAGGAAGCAAAAGAAATGGGTCTGGCAGTGAACGAGGGCAAGACGAAATATCTCCCGTCATCAAACAAACAGTCGTCGCACTCGCGACTTGGCACTCACGTCACTGTTGACAGTCATAACTTTGAAGTTGTAGATAATTTCGTCTATCTTGGAATCAGCGTAAACACCACCAACAATGTCAGCCTAGAAATCCAACGCAGGATAACTCTTGCCAACAGGTGCTACTTTGGACTAAGTAGGCAATTGAGAAGCAAAGTCCTCTCTCGACAAACAAAAACCAAACTCTATAAGTCACTCATAATTCCCGTCCTGCTATATGGTGCAGAGGCTTGGACGATGTCAACAACGGATGAGTCGACTTTGCGGGTTTTCGAGAGAAAAGTTCTGCGAAAGATTAATGGTCTTTTGCGCGTTGGCCACGACGAATATCGCATTCGATGGAACGATGAGCTGTACGAGATATACGACGACATTGACATAGTTCAGCGAATTAAAAGACAGCGGCTACGCTGGCTAGGTCATGTTATCCGGATGGATGAAAACGCTCCAGCTCTGAAAGTATTCGATCCAGTGCCCGCCGCGGGAAGCAGAGGAAGAGGAAGACCTCCACTCCGTTGGAAGGACCAAGTGGAGAAGGACCTGGCTTCGCTTGGAATATCCAATTGGCGCCACGTAGCGAAGAGAAGAAACGACTGGCGCGCTGTTGTTGACTCGGCTATAATCGTGTAAGCGGTGTCTATGCCAGTAAAGAAGAAGAAGAAGTTTAAATATCCTTGGCAGGATTTGGTTCTTAATTCTTCTATGAGGTTTTTACGTATATCCGTGTATAGGATTTGTTGAATTATAAGATTTTTATTAATCGGGACATAGTCTGTATATACTGTGGGCGCCAATTAATATTACTGGGTGAATGAAATATAAATAATAATATATTTTTAGTTTCACAAAAGCTGAACGTTCCCTATTGTACCAAAAATGTAAATTACTTCTGTATTTTGAGAGTTCAGTATTGGTTCTGGTTTTCTTTAATTACATTTTTTTTTCTAGTTTTATTCGTCGCATCGGGTCATGCTACACTTTTTAGGAAAGCTCATTGCACGCGCTAACACGTGTTTGATTGATTGTCGTTTCTTTTAAGTCGTTCGTGAGTTATGGCGTCGCAAACATGGAGCAAAATAAAGAGAAAATACGGCATATTTTACGGTACTACTACGATAAAGGCAAAAATGCATCTCAAGCCGCCAATAAACTTTGTGCAGTTTATGGACCCGATACAGTTTCCATTTTCACCGCACAACGATGGTTCCAACGTTTTCGTTCTGGTGTAGAGGTGGTCGAAGATGCGCCACACTCCGGAAGGCCTGTCGTTAAATCGCTGAATTGGTCGAAAGAGACCGGCATAGTAGTCATCAAACCGTTATAAACCATTTGAAAAAGCTTGGAGTCACTAAGAAGCTCGATGTATGGGTGCCACACGAATTGATTCAATAAAAATACCAGAAGACTTTTTTGACAACCCATTATATAGATGTATGGAGTCATGTTTAAAACGCAAGTGAGGAAAGTTCTCTAATTGCCATACATTTGGGAGTGGACAGAAACGATTCTTTTTACATATGACTCAAGCAGCTCATGACTTCCGGTCTTAGACCGGTATATTCTGGGTAGCCAAAGAACCAACCTCCAGGGTTGTGCGCTGGGTTTCGGACCCGCCACGTAAAAAACGATTCCAACTTTGTTTTAATTTCATTGCTATTACTAGTTACTAGTTAACATAAAATAAACTAACGAACAATTTGTTTTGCTTATTGTATTATACAAAATAATTAATGGTGCTCTGCGTATAAATTGCAGAGAGTTTGGCTACTGTATAAGGTGATACGGTTTTTTACGCTTTTCTTTCCATTTACTTTGAGCGACTAGAGTCCTGGCTTCAGTGTAACATGGTCAGAAAGTCTTTCCATATGAAAGTTTTTCTATTTGTTGAGTGATGAGGCAACTGAGTCAATTCCGAGATCGCGTTCAAGATCGTGACTGCGAACATACAAAGGCCCATTGGTGGCGCATCTTAAAACTATGTTTTAGAATCGCTGGAATTGTACAACAGTACAATAAATATTTTTAGCTATGGCTTGAGCAGTCGCAAAGTTGTATCCCATAAGTTCAAACTGGTCTGAACATCTATTTGTAGACAAAAATGTTGTTGTATGTGGATAGGGCAGTTTCTACCCAATAGCTAATACATGTTTCTGAATTTTACTCAAAATTCTTCTTTTTCTTTTTGACATGTATGGAGTGCAGGGTCATGCCTAGGTATTTCGTAGTATTGTGATAAGTTATTAGCACACCTTTTAAGTACAGAGGCATATGTATATCTAGTGTTATTGTATGCGAAATCAATATGTAATGTATTAGTTTCTGTCCATTAAAATATTTTGTTTAAATGTTCTTTCATTTGATGCAGTTTGTATTTTGCCGACAAACAAAAACATCTTAATTTTGTTTAGGAGCCCATCATGGCAAACTTTATCAAAGGTTTTAGGAACGTCGAGGAAAACGGGCGAGCAAACTTTTTTTCTTCAAAGGCATTTTCAATGACTCGGTTTATTCTATGTACTTGGTCAATAGTGGAGCGATTTTTGTGAAAGCCAAACTGATGCACCGTTACAAATTCCTCTCTTCAATTATGTTGTTAAGACGCACAGCAAGCAGTTTTTCAAAAAGCTTTGAAAGTTTTGTCAGGAGAGATATGGGCCGATACGAAGTAATGTTATGCGCTGGCTTACCAGGTTTATTGAACATAATTACCTCTGCAGTTTTCCAATAAATATTTTTTAGGTAATACGGTCAAACCCAGGTGATTTTTAGACTTCAGTTTTTTTTATTTCTGCACATCGTTAGTAATTAGAGGAATTTCGGTGTAATGCTTGTAAGAATTAGGTTCCATTGCTGCATGCTGCATTGGATGTGTCATATGGTTTAAAGATACCTTTCGGTCGTGTGTGGTCTGCTTTTCTAATGGGATGATACTGATTTATGGGTCGAGAAAAATTTTTTGTACACTTCCAAAGTGAATAATCATTCTTGTGGTTATTAGATAAACTTTTCAGATAATTGTTGAGAGTTATATTTTTAAATGTCTTTATCTTATTGGTAAATTTTTTACGTATTTTGTTGAAACAACTTTTTTCAGCTGGATATCTTGTTTGGTGTTTTAAGAGGGTCTGTTGGTCAGTAAGTTGGTGATCCAGTAGACATTATACGCCTCGAGCAAATTAATGATATTCTTTAGATATTATTTTATAAATATATTTCACCAGGATTACTCCTGAGTTTCTTTATTGAAGATTTAATATTTTACAATATTATTACCGGCTATACTTATAGATATATTCAAAATGCGAACAAGTACTGCATGCGCTCTGCTCTTTAATAGTTATGCTAGATTAGCGTGTCGTACTTTGGTTAGTTGATAAAATAGTGTAACTTAAGTGGCGTGTCGGATTCTGTTGGTTAAGTCTAGTCTGATCATGCATTGCTTGCGTGATCGAGTGATGTTATGCTTATCGCTGCTATGCGGATGTATAGTATATGTAAGTTCATAAAATACTTTTTAATTTTTTATTTTAAAAAAGATTTTATTTTTATAATATATTTTTTTCGTTTATTTATTATTATTTGTTAGGAAGACTATGTCTTCTTAATCCAACTTCTTTTATTTATTATTATTTGTTGGGAAGACTATGTCTTCTTAATCCAACTTCTTTTTCTTAACTATTCTTATCGACTACTACTTAACTACTGTTTTCAAACTTCAGTTAACAATTAGTTATATCGGAATTAAAAGTGTGTGAGCAGCGATCATCACATGCAGTGCAACATGACCGTGCATTCAAAGCAGACGCTACGTCAGCACTTTTGGGTCGCGCGTGCACCGATCGGAAACGGGCTAAACAAAATTTGGAAGGTAAACAGGAAATGATATTCAGCGAAAGTATAGCAAAAATATGCTTATACGTTATGTAATAATTATTGAGAAATGTAAATATGTTTGGTGTTAACTCCTCCCTTCTTAATTTGATTGTCCTCAATCATTTTAGAAAAAGGGGATATTATTCAATCTTGGTGGTTTGCTAGGAGCTTGGGAATATCAATATAAGATGGTAATTTTATTTCTGTATGGGGCTCTAGACTAGTGCGTGGAATTTGGGATTGGCAAACAATAATTTCTTTAGTATTTCTGAAGAAAAATTTTAAACATGCAATGGAAACGATAATTAGACTAAGAATAAGAGAAATTGACTATCCTCCGATTTTTAGATGTTTTTGAATGGTTGAAATAACCTCCGTATTATTAATCTGCAATGCATTGAGAGCTTCGAGTGACAGTAAGTTGATGCGGTCACTTTCAAAAGGAGTAGGCTGCATAAATGCAGGAATCATTTGTAGAGGTGAGGCCTCTATGTTACTAAAAATTCTATTGTTAGCTTTAATAGTGCTATTATGAAATTTAATAAGGAACGTGCCAGAAAGATTTCGCATCGTTTCATCGATATAAATAGATGCATTGTAATTATTTAGTAGGATAACGCCAGATTCGATTTCTTCCATCAATGGGATGTGATGATTATTGCTCGTTACACATGTAGAATTTTGACTACTTATAAGATTAGGAATACATTTTGTATCTGAAATATTCTTTATTTGATCTTCTTTACAAATTCTTATATTATTAAAATTTTCACAATCATTTACTATACCATAAATAGTTTTTCCGTTTTTTAAAATCCGTTTATATTCTAAATTAATTACAGAGTTTTCCTTTTTTACCGGTCTTAAAATTATGTTTTCATAGGTTTCCTTTTTTGTTAACGGAACCTTAATTAAATAAAATATTTTTTTATTAGTACTGTATAGGACAGATACTTTAGCAAATTGGAGTTCATCTTCGGGACTCACGAACATAATATTTTCTTCTCTAATTTTACTTAAATCAGTTTCAATTTCTTTTTTGTCTAATACTGATGGGTTTACAATTCCAAGCTTTGCCCATTCGATTCCATTTTGAATATTTATCAATTCTTCCTTGATTAATCTTACTCTGTTTTGTAAGTTTATAATTATTTCGTTTTCTAATAATACATCTTTTCTTATGGCATTTGAAATTTTATTTACCATATTTGTCAGGTTATTTAATCTTATATTAAAAGATCTGGAAAAATATTTTATTGTCTTTTAATATTGTTTTTGTGAACAGTCCTGCCTGCCATCGTGAGGACGGTTGAATTCCTATCTTCTTTAACTATTTCTTTTTTAAACCTTGGCGTAAGTTTCGATCCTAATCTTCTGTTAATCCTGACGAAAATCTCTTCTCCTGGTGAATAACTTTTGATTTCATGCCTAATTTGGTTATGGTAGCTTAAGTCCTGTTTTTGTTTTTCTGTCAAACGATTAATGATGTCTTGTTTATCCGAGAGAGCTTTTTTTAGATCATTATTTGAATTTCTGTGGAAAAATATGTCTATAGGCTTTCTACCGGTGGTGGAGTGAATTGATCTGTTATACTCGTGTATTGTTCTTGTAAGTAAATCATGAAAAGTTGTATGAAGTTTATCTGGTTTTATGCATCTCATAATTTCTGAAAGGGTAGAATGAAGTCTTTCTACTTGACCATTAACAAAGCTGGAGTAAGGGGGTGTAGTAAAGACTTGTATGCCAAATTGATCTTTGAGGAGGAAATTTATTGTTGCGGAATTTAGGGATTTTTCGTTATCTATGACCATGGGTTTAGGGATACCGAATGCCAAAATTATTTCTTTTAACGGTTCTTTGACATCTTCAACTGCTTTTGATTTTAAAATTTTCGCTAAATCATACTTTGAAAATTTATCTATTGCGGTGAGTACAAGGTTTCCTTCAGTGGAGTAAATGTCGATATGAACAATTTCTCCAGGATTTTGTGGTATTGGTGTGGGCTGAAATTGTGGTTTGTTGGGGCGACGATCGTACTTTTGCTCTCTGCAAACTTGACAATTTTTAACGATTCTATTAGATTTTTCTTTCATTTTAGGAAAGTAGTAATTCTGTTTTATTTGCTCTATATTTTCTTTAGTGTTTCGGTGGGCTCTTCTGTGCTCATTGATTAAGATTTCTTCTTGTTCTACGGCGTTAGTTATTTCTTTAACCTGTGACTGTGTGAATCTTATTTTATAGTTTCTGAAATGGTCGGGATATAAATCCTGAATTATTCCCATGATTAGTTCAGTGGTAAATAAGCCATTGATCACGCTAGGATTAAGATATTTTTTTAGTGTTGAAATTAGAAGGTTCTTGGTGTAGTGGGGTTTTTGTACTATGTGTCTATGATAGGTTGGAAATGGAATCTCAAATTTGTAGTTGTCTTTGTTACCTATTATAATATGGAATTGGTTTTTGAAAACGTTTATGGGGCATTCTACTGCTGGTGTTTTGTTATCTGAAGAACTTTCGTCACTGTGTTGGGTTGGGGTCATGGAATTTATTTGAGATGGCCTAGATAGTGCATCCGCAACAACATTTGTTTTTCCTGGTTGATACTTCAACTCGTAGTTGTATTCCTCTAGGATCGCTTTCCATCTTTTCATCTTGCTGTTGGTATTTTTGTTGCTAAGTGCGTATGTCGAAGGTTGGTGGTCTGTAAATATGGTTACTTTTCGCGATCCGTATAGATAGTTCCTCAATGAATTTAAAGCCCAAATTATAGCCAACATCTCTTTTTCGTTTGTGGCATAATTTTCTTCAGTTTTACTAAGAGTTCTTGAGAGAAATGTTACGGGCCTTTTATCTTGCGAGAGGACTGCGCCGATTGCGTAGTCGGAAGCGTCTGTTGTTAAATCAAAACATTTTTCAAAATCTGGGTGAGATAAGGTGACATCATCTGACACTAGTGAATTTTTTAATTTTTGGAATGCATCTAAAGCGTTCTGGTTTAAAGAAATTTTTACATTTTTGGATGCATTTTTCGAGATTCGTCCCTCTTCACCTCTTAGAAGGGACGTCAAGGGTTTGGCGAGCTTCGCATAATCCTTAATGAAACGTCGGTAATAACCTGACATTCCTAGAAAGCTTCTCAAATCTTTTAAGGTTTTTGGTGGTGCTAATTGAGCTATTGCTTCTACTTTTTGTTGATTAGCTCTTATTCCAGCGGTTCCTACGATAAATCCTAGGAATTCGATTTCAGTTTTGAAAAATTCACATTTATCAAGCTGTACTTTGAAGTTCGCAGCTTCTAATGTTTTAAATACTTTACTGAGATTTTCGAAGTGTTCTTCTTCGTTTTTTGAAAAGATAACTATGTCATCTATATACACGTAACATATTTTTCCTATAAGGTTTCTCAGGACATCGTCTAAAGTACGTTGGAAAATTGAAGGGGAGTTTTTTAATCCAAATGGGAGTCTGACAAATTCAAATTTTCCATTGTTTACCGAAAAGGCGGTTTTCTCAACGTCACATTCCTTTAAAGGAATCTGGTGGAAACCACTCTTCAAGTCAACAACTGAAAAGTATTTGTTTTTTCCTAAATTCGCCAGAACTTCATTTATTTCCGGAATCGGGTATCTGTCGGCTACAGTAATAGCGTTTAGCTTTCTGTAATCAATGACTATTCTGTACTTTTTCTCTCCAGATGCGTCCATCTTTTTTGGAACAATCCAAACTGGTGCATTATACGGATATCTAGAAGGTCTTATAATTCCGTCGTTTAGGAGTTCTTTTATCTGTTTTTCAACTTCATTTTTTAGTGCCATGGGGTACGGATATGATTTCGAATAAATTGGAGAGTCTGACTTGGTGCGAATTTCGCCTCGAACTCGCGAAGTGAATGTAAGTTTGTTGTTGGGATCTGTGAATAGATTGGGATGGTTTCTTATCACTTGTTCTAATTGAGATTTTTGGTTGTCATCCATATGGTTGGTTCTAAATTCCATTTTATTTACAGACTGGGATATATGTTGGTGAATTTTTATCTTTGTTTTATGATTTATCATCATATATCTATCTTTTATGTGAATAACTGCATTAAGTTCTTCCAAGCTATCGTGACCTAAGATACCATGGAATGATTTTAGAGAAGGTAAAATGTAAAATTTTATGGGGTGGTTCAGTAAATTGAAAAGATTTGCAAACGTATGGTGGGTTATCTTTATATCACCTGAAACTGAATTGGCAAAGAAAGACTTTTCGTTTTGCTTGGGATTGGTAACAAGGTTTGGTTGGATATAATTTTTATTAGATCCCGTGTCTATTAAGATTTTCAAAGTTTGGCCATTCTTCGCTTTACATTCGAAGTATGGAAGCGAAGAATGTGTTAATCTAAAAAATGGGTAGGGATTTCATATTGTTGATTCTGTTGATCAAAGGATTCAGCGTATCCTTCGATGTCTTCATTCTGCAGTTGCTGGTAGTAATTTTCTTCGTAATTCTTAGGTTGAAGTTCTCTAGATTCCATTAAATTATTGGAGTGTTGTTCTTCAGTTTGTATGTGAAAATTTCGTGGTTGTTTAAATGGTGGTGGAACATGATTCAGGGATGGAGGTCTTTTGCCTTGGAGTTGTGTCATTTGACGGGGTCTATTTTGGTAGTTAATATTCCTCGTTTGTACCGATTTATCAACGTCCATCGGTTCAGGTTTTTGAGGTTTGGGTGCTGTTGGCCTTGGAGGCGGGAATTGTTGGCGCATTTGGTAATGTGGTTGAAACATAGGTTGGGAGTTACGGTTAGGGAAAGGATGTTGATTTTCGAATGTATTTCGTTGCATATTATTTATAGGTTTGTTATAATTGGTTGAATGTTGGAATGTTAGTTCTGGGTAAAATGGTGTATTATTATTTCGTATATTACGCATTGGAGGGAGTGGTGGTTGTTGACGATGTTTATGGTTTTGGCGATTGTTCGCGTATTCTGACCTATAATGTTGATTTTCTAATTTCAAGCATAGGTGTAGTGCTTGTGGGAGGTCTGAAGGTTCACGAATACCAAGTAATCTTGGTAGATCTCCATTTAAGCCTCGGACAAAAGTATCAAGATCTTTGTCTCGATAAGTTTGAGTCAGAAGTCTCATGGATTCACTTCCCATTTCCATGCAGCCAATTTTATTTAATATTAACGATAAATGTGTATAGACTTCCTGATAGAAATTCTGTATGGTATTTCTTCCCTGGATAAGTGCAGTCATTTGGCATTCTAACGTTCCTAAGTCACGTTTGTCTGCGTAATGTAATGTTAGGCATTTTACTATACTATTCCAATTGAGTGGTGTGTTGTACGATTCCAACGCTATATCTGCATTTCCTACTATTTTGTTCCTTATGACGCTAAGGATGCCATAATATTTGGGTGTTCCTGCCATAGAACTATAAATTTGCAGTACTCTGTCGACACTTTTCTTCCATGAGATAAATTCTGCGGGGTTTCCTGAAAAATCTCTTAAACTTCTTACAATGTCGGGTATTTTATCTAACTCGTTTGGGTTTAGTCTGTACCTTTCTTAAATAGTCTGGTCAGAGAACTTAAAAGTATAGAGAAGGTGCAGGTTCGACAGCGAGCATTCGTTAGATTCATAGTAGGGAATTCACCTCACAAGCACAGAATTCGCGCTGTAAAATGTTAAGATTTTTAACAGTTCTCCACATACTCAACAGAGAATATGAAGAGAAATAAATAAATGTATTTTCGGTATATGATGCCATGAATGTATGCCCAAGCAGAGAATATGAAGAAACTCGCTATGAAGAATTTCGTTTTGCATGTTTATATTTTGTCTCATTTTTGACACCGAAAAATGTGTACAAAACACATTATGTTCTCTGTCTCACATACATATGAAGAGACATAAATATATGTATGCATGCTCCTTATGAAACTCCCAACAACAGCATTGTGATATTTTCATGCTTCAATTTTTGCTTTGAACTTGGGAATCGCAATGTATGCAAATATGTAAGCTTTTGCGTTTTGCCGTCGGCAATTGAATATTGACATGTAAACATAATTATGATATGATTATAATTTTGTATGAATACATGCATAGTAATATTTATAGTCAATTTGGACTTGAATATTTAATAATTTTATTTAATTTTACTATTTTTATTACTAATAAATATTTTTGTATTATGTTTCTTAGTAATAAAAATTGCATTGCACAACAATATATAAATGCATACATATATCGTCTATCATATTAATCTTATTATCTACTCATATGATTATATGTATGTATACGCATGTGCGCGTTCAGAAATTCATATCATGATTTTATCACTTATCAATATATTACATGTGCGCGCATTGATCTGCATGTTCATACATTCATATATACTTATATGTACATATATTTGTATACATTGCAGCACAAATAATGCACAAGCATACAAAAATATGCGTATACATGTGAATATGTCACCAGCAAAAAATGGAAGCATTGTTCTACAAAAACAACAATTGTCTAAATAGCAGAAGCATCACAAGTCAATATGGCAGCCGAATTGACGAATCCCAAATGTAGTAAATTTTACAACAAAAACGATTTCATTCATAAACGCAGGCGCATATGCCACAAGCGACCTCGCTTCATTCATAAAAACAGACGCCGTAACATCTCCCCGAGCAAGCCTTTGCCTACAAGCGTCTTTTCGCGACGATGGCAAAAGCTAAAAATCATAAATTGAACAACTTTCTGATGCTTCTTCACAGAAAGAAGCGACAAAAGTGGCAATATAGCTCTTGTCGATTTACAATATTTGTCAATTCTAAAATAAGTATTTTTCCGTGGCTCGCAAAAATCTGCGTCGATATGTATGCAAGCTCATACATATGCATACATATTTACGCTAGTTTGTTGGTGAAACTGTTACAGCGGCAAGGAAAGCGGTAAAATCGGCGATCCATTTCATGCATAACCAAACCAAAATTAGGACAACGTAATTGAAGTGTCAATGGTGGTGTTGGTGGTAAGTGCTGGAAAAGTTACGATGAGTACACTGGTTCAAATCTCCACAGAATTCATTTTTAATTTTTGCCTTTTATTTTATGGCAAAAGCTAAAAATCATAAATTGAACATCTTCTGGTGTTTGTTCTAAGAAAGAAGTGAGAAAAGTGGCAACAAGGAGTTGTCGATTTATAATATTTGTCTAAAATATTTTTCCGTGACAAAAATCTGCGTCGATATGTATTCATGCCTATACGTATACATACATACAATTTTACGCACGTTGGAAGGCGAAGCTGCTACAGGGGCAAGGGAAGCGGTGACAATCGGCGGCCATTAGTTTATTTTTTTCGGCACAGCCATTGGTTGACCGTGGCAACGGAGATGCGAAAAGACGCGTGCGACACTTGTTATTATGAATGTATGTACATATGCATGTGGCTCGCATTTGCTTTCGTAAACATACAGACAAATGTGCCAAAGAAATAATATAAGTATATATGTACATATATGCAATAGAAATTCTATTAGTACAAATATGGAAATGATAACGAAATAATGCGAATATGCATATTTCATGAAGGTTATTAATTTTTTTGAAGAAATTAAGTTCATTTTGCACATCTTCACTTTGTAATAGTGGAAATAAACATTAATTTATTTAAAAATTAAAAAATAGAAATAAGGAGAAATAAAATTAAAATAATTTTTCCTAATTTTTCCCGATTTTGCAAAAAAAAAAATTAAAATTTTTACCATTTTTCGGAAAAAAATGGTTCATTTGATACAAAATAATCACGCATATGTGACAATGGTTCATATAATACAATATAAGCATGCATATATCGCTCAGAGAATGCTTTTTTACATTCTTTGTGTGACTTTGTATATTTTTCTACAAAGAAATTCTCTTTAATTATTCGCAGTCATTTTACATATATTTCTGCCACTGCACGTGCTCAACTCTGCTAAATAGCAGCAAATGTGGTGAATTCCCTACTATGATTCTATCAGCTCTGTTAGCCGCGCAATCGAACCATCATACAGATTTCGATTTGCACCTTCTCTATACTTTTAAGTTCTCTGGTCTGGTCGTTTCCATAGTTAATATCTGCGTTAGGGTTTATTATTGATTGGACTATACTTCTATACTGTTGTGCACAAATAGACGCTATTCTGTTCTCTAGGTCTTCTGCGGAAATATGGTTTGGAGGGGGATGGGGATTTGGAACGTTAAGAAGGGGTGGTCTTACTAAATTGTTAGGGTTAGCCATATTGATTCGCAAAGTTAACTATAATTTAATCCTTGTTTTTATTATTATCTTTTATTTAATTTATTATTATTATTATTATTTTTTTTTCTTATTTAATTAGTAAAAAGGTATATTTTATTACTATAGCATCTAAAATATTAAAATAATTAATGACTTACAATATTAGGTAGACCTGCTGCATTGTTTTATTACTTGCTGCTTTTTCTGATGCTGTTGCTGTTTCTGATGTTGTTGTTTTCGATGATGAGTTTCCTTGTTGCTATTTCTGATGTTGTTGTTATTGATGATTAGTTTCGTTGTTGCTATTTTTGATGTTGTTGTTATCGATGATTAGTTTCCTTGTTTCTATTTCTGATGTTGTTGTTATTGATGATTAGTTTCGTTGTTGCTATCTTTGATGTCGTTGTTATCGATGATTAGTTTCGTTGTTTCTTCATTTAAATTTCCCAGTGTAAATGGTCTTTATTTATGCTTTATTTATTTAAAATGTTCTCTTTGCTGCTTGCTGCTTGATTTTTTACGCACGAAAATGTTTCTCACAACTTAAATTTTAATAAGTGTTATTATTTTTTGATTTTTTTCTTAATTTACCGCACCGATCGCTCGAATTTCGTCCTTTTTGCATATCTTGCTACTCGGGATTCGGTAACGACACTTTATCGCGCGGTTGCCTGCGGACGGACACTACAAGCAAGTCTTAGCTCGGGCGCCAGTTAATAAAATACTTTTTAATTTTTTATTTTAAGAAAGATTTTATTTTTATAATATATTTTTTTTCGTTTATTTATTATTATTTGTTGGGAAGACTATGTCTTCTTAATCCAACTTCTTTTTCTTAACTATTCTTATCGACTACTACTTAACTACTGTTTTCAAACTTCAGTTAACAATTAGTTATATCGGAATTAAAAGTGTGTGAGCAGCGATCATCACATGCAGTGCAACATGACCATGCATTCAAAGCAGACGCTACGTCAGCACTTTTGGGTCGCGCGTGCACCGATCGGAAACGGGCTAAAAAAAATTTGGAACGCAAACAGGAAATGATATTCAGCGAAAGTATAGCAAAAATATGCTTATACGTTTCGTAATAATTATTGAGAAATGTAAATATGTTTGGTGTTAACTTGTATGCTAGCTGTTATCAGTTGGGTTCAGTGTAGGTCATGTATTAACTCCCCCCTCCTTTATTGAAAAGATCTCCTGATCTTTTTATACGTTGGTGATTGCATCTTTCTTTATGAGATGTTCCAATCCTTGAGCCTTCAGTATTTGTTCATATCTTTTTTGTTGATTTTCTTTAAGTTTTAGAGTTTTACATTTCAATATGCCATAATACAATTTAAAACTTAAGTATATTGTTGTAGCTAGTATACATATAATTATTAGAGTTACAAATATGTTTTGTATTGGGTGTTCTTCGTCACTTCTCGTCAACAACTGGGTATAAGGGAACAGTGGGACGGTATTTCAAACTCCTTACGTACAGTTGCAACCGAAACCATTGGTTTTCGGAAAGTGCAAAAGAACAGCTGGTACGACGAGGAGTACCGTGTCGCAGTGGAGAGAAAACAGGCTGCCTACATCACAACGTTACGATCGTCCTCAACACGTGCGGAATTAGATAGATACCGAGAGTTGAAAAGGGAAGCGAGACGCATTTGCAGAAAGAAAAAGAAAGAGGCCGAAATGCGTGAGTATGAAGAGCTTGATAAGCTGGCCGACAGGGGTAATGCTCGAAAATTCTACGAAAAAATGCGGCGGCTTACAGAAGGTTTCAAGACCGCAGCATACTCTTGTAGAAACCCCAAAAGTGATCTAGTCACCGATTCCCAGAGCATACTTAAATTATGGAGGGAACACTTCTCCAGCCTGCTGAATGGCATTGAAAGCACAAAACCGGGAGAAGGCGAACCCGATTCCCCAATCGATGACGATGGACCATGCAGAAGTTCGAATAGCAATTGTCCGCCTGAAGAACAACAAAGTGGCAGGGCCGATGGATGGCCGGCCGAGCTATTCAAACACGGCGGCGAAGAACTGATAAGGAGCATGCATAAGCTTCTTTGTAAAACAAAGTGTGCTATGCCCAATCCACAAAAAGGGAGACCCTATTATCAGCGCCAACTACCGTGGGATAAGCCTCCTCAACATCGCATATAAGGTTCTATCGAGCGTATTGTTTGAAAGATTAAAGCCCACAGTCAACAAACTGATTGGACCTTATCAGTGTGGCTTTAGACCTGGAAAATCAATAACCGACCAGATATTCACCATGCACCAAATCTTGGAAAAGACCCGTGAATAGAGAATCGACACACACCACCTCATCGTCGATTTCAAAGCGGCTTTCGACAGCACGAAAAGGAGCTGCCTTTATGCCGCGATGTCTGAATTTGATATCCCCGCAAAACTAATACCGCCGTTCGATACCAAACGAGGTTTCAGACAAGGCGATTCCCTATCATACGACTTCTTCAACCTGCTTCTGGAGAAATTAGTTCGAGCTGCAGAACTGTGTAGAGAAGGTACCATATTCTATAAGAGTGCACAGCTGCTGGCGTATGCCGATGATATTGACAGTTGGTTCTGCTTTCTACAGATTGGACAAGGAAGCAAAACGAATGCGTCTGGCAGTGAACGAGGGCAAGACGAAATATCTCCTGTCATCAAACAAACACTCGTCCCACTCGGGACGTGGCACTCACGTGACTGTTGACAGTCATAACTTTGAAGTCGTAGATAATTTCGTCTATCTTGGAACCAGGGTAAACACCACCAACAATGTCAGCCTAGAAATCCAACGCAGGATAACTCTTGCCAACGGCGAATATCGCATTCGATGGAACGATGAGATGTACGAGATATACGACGATATGCTGTCCAGATGGACGAAAGTATTCGACGCAGTACCCGCCGGGGGAAGCAGAGGAAGAGGAAGACCTCCATTCCGTTGGAAGGCCCAAGTGGAGAAGGACGTGGCTTCGCTTGGAATATCCAATTGGCGCCACGTAGCGAAAAGAAGAAACGACTGGCGCGCGGTTGTTAACTTGGCTATAATCGCGTAAGCGGTGTCTACGCCAATTAAGAAGAAGACTCTAACATACGGTCTTGGCTTTTTTCTATATTATTTTTCCCTTTTTCGTTAATTTCCTTTTTATTAAAAAATAAGTCCACTGGTTTTTCCTTTATCACCGAATGAATAGTGCTATTATATTCCTTGACTGCTGAGAATATTTCTTCTTCCGTAGTTGTAATTGTGTCGTTAGCTAAAGTCCTTGCGATTTCTAGTATCGTTGAATGTAACCTTTCCACTTGCGCGTTGGAAGTTGAATGGTTATTTGCTGTCTTTTCATGTTTAATTTGTACTTTACGCCGACGAATATGCTTTCGTTATCGGTCATGAGTTCGGTACAGTTTGAAAAAATTTGTGATAACAATTCTTCTATTATTTCATGAAAATGTAGTTTACTTCCTAATTTACGAAAATATGCATATTTAGTAAATCGATCTATACAAGAGAGATAACTTTTGCCATTTATATAAAATATGTCCATTTGTACTGATGTGCCTGGAGTATTTGGTACTGGGCTTTTTCCTAATAATTGTTTAATTGGTTTCCTCTCATATTTATTCTCCGTGCAGTTTACATAATTTTTTACTACTGTCTCTGTGTCTTTGTTCAATGTAGGGCAATAACAAGTTTCTGGAATTTCTTTATAAATATTTAATGCGTTGCGATGTGCTCTCTTGTGTGTATACTCTAATATACTCATATTGTCTTTATCTATTTGCTATACTATGTCTTTTAATTTTATTTGAGTAAATACTTAAAAATATGTTGCAAAGATATTAGCTATAGTATCTTTTTATCGTATGCCACGTTTCTAATGTTGAGTGAAATGCTGTCACTACTTTTGGTTTCATAACTTGTTTGAGTGTCTCTATTAGATATTCGTTAGTATTATATTTAATTTCGTAGCGTTCGTGTCGCGGAAAAATTGTTATCGCTGTTTTTTCATTTGTGTCTGACTGTACTAGTTCTATCTGTGTTCTAAAAAAATTAAATGGTTTATTTATCATTTTCATATTCCGTAAAGCTGATGATTCAGCTGAATGCATAGACATGTCGGATAACATATACATATGTATATTTACTTTGAAAGTGCGTCTGCGACGACATTTTCGTGTCCAGGTTTGTACACTGGGGCCCCGGTTTGCGTCGACCCGATTTGCGTCGTTTCGATTTGCGTCGCAAAATATATATGTACATACTAGAGACCTCTAGTACATACATATGTATTGTACAATGTTTTCAATTTGCGTCGTTAATTTCAGTTTCGGTCGTTTGAATGCCTACGTATGCATCAATGTACATATGTATATACATACATATTCAGTTACAGAAAACAATTTTTCTGTAAAAAGGGGATTCCCAATTATCGGCATATATGCAAGTGCTGCACATAGAAATATGAATTTCGGCAGAGAATTTCCGTCGCAGTTGCGGTTTCAGTTGGCTATTAATCACGCGAAAAAATGAGTCAAAGGCGCAAACAAATCAGTGTCGAATTGAAATTAGACATACTAAAATGTTTTAAGTCGGGTGAAAAAGCCATTGACATCGCAAAACATCTTAACTTAGCTTCGTCTACTTTAAGGACAATTTGCAACCGAGATGCTGACCAAATCACAAAATTTGCAAAAACTGCTACCTCGCTACAGTCACAACAAGTCAAAGTAAGAAGTCCGCTGTTGATTAAAATGGAAGCTCTTCTGTCGGTTTGGATTGAAAATGAGAACCAAAGAAAAGTGCCCTGAGCAAAATGATTATTCAAAATAAGGCCATCAGCATCTTTCATGATTTACAGAATGATACTCCATCAACAAGCAGTGGAGTTCCGAAAAATTTGAAGCAAGTAACGGTTGGTTCCAACGCTTTAAATCTAGGGCAAATTTGCATAATATCTCTCTAAAAGGAGAATCGGCTAGCGCTGATAAGCCAGCTGCGGAAAAATTTAAGCTTGAACTACAAGCTATTGTCAAGCAGGTCTTGAATGTCGATGAAACTGGCTTGTATTGGAAGCGGTTGCCTAAAAAAACCTACATTTCCAAGGCCGAAAAATCTGCTCCTGGGTATAAAGCCTCTAAAGATCGACTTACCCTTCTTCTAGGTGGAAACGCAGAAGGGGATTTTAAATTCAAGCCATTTCTTATTTACCAGTCTGAGAATCCAAGAGCCCTTAAAAATGTGAATAGAAGTGATCTTCCGGTTCACTGGCGTGCTAATAAGAAAGCATGGATGACTGCCACGCTATTTACAGATTGGATTAAAAATTGCGCTGTTCCCGAACTGAAAGATTATTGTTGCTCTCAAAAGATTGATTTTAAAATGCTGTTACTGATGGACAATGCTCCCATATATTCAGATGATATTTCTGAAAATATAAAAATTGTTTTTATGCCTCCTAACACCACCTCTATCATACAGCCGATGGATCAAGGCGTAATATCCAACTTTAAGTCTTACTATCTACGGCGAACATTTTCTCAACTTATAGAAGCAACTGATAAAGCAGATAAATTAACCATACCGTAGTTTTGGAAGGATTACAATATCAAGATGGCTGTCGAAAATATTGGTTTTGCATGGAAAGAAGTTAAAGTGACTTGTATGAATGGAAGTTGGGGAAATATATGGCCAGAGTGCTTGCTTAAAAACAATGTTGCGATTAACGATATACCAACTGTTCGGGAAGAAATTGCTAATCTGGCTAGGGAAAATAATATTGAAGGAATGGGGATTGAGAATATCAACGAACTGTTAAACTTACAGGATGAAGAGCTCACAAACGAAATGATGATGAAACTGATCCGACCGTTATCCAAACAGAACCAAAAAAGCTAACAACTGCGCAAATTGCAAAAGCGATGGAACTGGTAGAACAGGCGATTGAAATTTTTTGCAACAATGATCCCGATGAAAATCGTAGTGCCAAGGCAAGTCAATCTCTTTCCGACGCCATACAATGCTACAAAAATGTTTACATGGAGAAAAAAGCAATTTTTATACAACAAACTTTGGACGCATTTTTATGCAAAAATGTAACTCAGCCCGAAGAAATTATGGACGACTAAGGTTTTAATTTCATCGCATTTCTTTTTTAAATTGCTGTTTTGCTTTAAAAATGTGAGTTTGTTTTTATAGATATATACATATATATAGATTAAAATAAATGTTTTGTATGCTATGTAAATGCCTTCTTAAAAAGTTGCATTTTTTTTAACTCAGGAACAAATTAAAAATATTTTGCAGTAAGTATATGGGGAAATGTGTTTCGATTTGCGTCGTTTCGTTTTGCGTCGCGTCTCTACGGTCCCCATTAACGACGCAAACCGGGGCCCCAGTGTACTTAAGTTTTGCGCCGTACTCTTCTATTAAATTCTTCCATCTTTTTAACTTTGTATTTGGATTCTTTTTCGAAATAGAAAATATTAATGACTGAAGGTCTGTATAAATTGTCAAGTCTGCTATTCCATAAAGATAATTTCTTAATTTTTGTAATGCCCAAATGATTGCTAGCATTTCCTTTTCATTCGTTGAGTAATTCTGTTCTGTTGTAGTACGTGATATAAATGATGTGGGGTTTTTTTCCTTGCTTAAAACTGCTCCTATCGCGTAATTACTTGCGTCTGTTGTGAGATCGAATTCTTTTTCAAAATCTGGTTGATATAATTAAATTTTTTCTTTTAATTTATTTTAAATTTCTTCTATAGCTTTTAATGCTTCTTTATCCAGTTTAATTTTTATATTCGTACTTTTATATTTTGATACGCTATCATTTTCTTCTTTTAGATAAATAGTTAAAGGTTTGCATATATGTGCAAAATTCTTAACAAACTTCCTATAATGTTAAGCTAATCCCAAAAATGAACGTAATTCTTTTAAATTTTCCGGGGTCTTGTATCTATCTATCGCTTCAATTTTCGATAGGTTTCCAGTGATTCTTCCGTTATTAATTATTTGTCCTAAAAATTCTGCCTTTGTTTGAAAAAAAATTAGACTTTTCTTCTGAAATTTTCATGTTTGCGGAGTGTAGTGTTTGAACCATATTTGGAACATCTTTGATATGCTGTTTTGGGTCTGCAGGGTAGATCAAGTCGTCGTCAATATAGACATATGCACACTTCCCTATATACTTTCTCAAAATATCATCAACACATCGCTGAAATGTAGCTGGTGCATTCTTTAATCCAAACGGTCGTCTTAAGAATTTATATTTTGCTCCATTAACGGAAAATGCCGTTTTTCCCCTATCTTCAGGTTTGATCATTATCTGGTGAAATCCTGACTCTAAATCTAATGTCGTAAAATAGCGTGCTTACCCTAAATTTTGTAGCGTCATTGTAATATCTGGTATGGGGTACCTATCTGCTATAGTTTGTTTATATAACTTCTGGAAATCTATTACCATCCTTTTCTTTGGCTTTCCATTTTCATCAATTCCTTTTTTCGATACTGTCCAGATCGGAGGGTTGTATGGACTTCTACTTTCTTTAATTATGTTATTTTCTAATCATTTTTAAATTTCCTTCTCTACGAAATCCTGATCCGCGTATGGATAGGGGTATTGTCTAACCCAAACAGGTTCTTTGGACTCAGTCCTAATCTCTGTCTGAATCATAGATGTGAAAGGTAGTATTTCGTTATTATAATTATTTTTCATTAAATTCTTTATTTAATTTTCATATGTTTTATCTCCTAATGTATAATTAATTCTTTCTTCTTTTTTGTTTTCATTTATTTCTTCCTTTTCAATGTTGCCGAATAGTCGAACAGATTTATCATAGTTTTCATTTTCCTCAAGGAGACTTCTCCTAAAATTATATCAAATTCCTTTAAATCTTCTGTCTCCAAAAATTCTAAATCAAACCCCACAATGTCTCGTTTGTGTGTAATTGTTGAAGTCCCATGAAAAGTATTAAATTTAATAGGTTTTTCTAACTTAATCCTATCTGCAAAAGGATAACTTTTACTAACATAACTGCTCGTTGCACTAGAGTGTATTAATATATACACTAGGGTGATTCAAAAAAAATTTTTTTTTCGATTGGTACTCGAAAAAATAAGTTCCTAGACACCTCTATGAAAGCCTCTCCAAATATGAGTTTTTAATTGTAACGGGAAGGTCCTCCTACATACAGTTTTCTACTTTTTCTTATTATCAGATAGAAAAATTTATATCTCGCTTCCAACTACTTGAAAAAATATCTTGTTCCTTAGATTTTGTAGGAAATTGAATGCCCTAAAAAAAGGTCTCCATGATTTTTTCGTAAATCGAATCGTTTAAAAGATATTAATAGTTAAAGTTTGATTATTTTTGGGAAAATTCTTTATTTCTTATGGATTTTATTACTCATGGAAAAAATCATTATGAATGATGAAACTTGTCACTATCTATGGTTATCGTTATTGCTTGAAATTTTTCTGTAGATATGCGGTTTTCTTCGTGTTGTTTTATGTTGCTTCTTATTATATAGGCAGCTCCCCCCTTTGATACTTTTCAAAGCTTCTGAATTTAATGTAAGTGTGCTTTCTAAAACAGGTCTAAGATAATAAGTATACGTAAATTTTATCAGCAACCAGTATTGTTTCTAGTTCATTTTGGTATTTAGCTAGGTCATATGCGTTCCATAGCATAATTTTTAAGGATTTAGTTACATTTATTTAATTTTTTTGTACTGCTTTTTCGAGTTCAGTGAACTAAAAGACAGCGGCAACGCTGGCCAGCTCTGAAAGTATTAAAAGAGGAAAACCTCCACTCCGTTGGAAGGCCCAGCGACTGGCGTGCTGTTGTTAACTCGGCTATAATCGCGTAAGCGGTTTCTACGCCAGTAACGAAGAAGACCTGCCGGAGAAATCAAAGGAAGAGGAAGTCCTCCCTCCGTTGGAAAGACCTGGCTACACTTGGAATCTCTAATTTTCGCCAAACCGCGAAAAGGAAGAACGATTAGTGCTCTGTTGTAAACTCGACGGTAATCCCGAAGTGGTGTCTACGCCAATAAAGAAAAAGAATATTTACAATCCCAATTTCCTGGACATTGATGATGATTCTCCAAGTTACTGGAACATTTATTTAGATCTACCTGGTTTGTAAATGAATATTGAGTTAAATCAAACTTATATACTAAATATTCTGCATTTAATTCTTGCCTAAGTATCTTTTGTACTTAATTGAAAATAGATTTAATTTGTATTGGACGGTTCATACGACGCCAAGGGGTTTCTATGTTTATGACTGACTAAATGAATTAAGGGGAAGCCTGCTTTAGAAGCTTCAAAAAATTTATTTTTTTTACTTAGGTCTCTTTAAAAATAATCTAAGAATATGTCTCCAAAGTTATAGATCGGAATTCGAAACATTTTTGAAGCTAAAAGGGAAATAATGGCCGAGCGTATAATAGATATATTAGCGCTTGGGAAGAAAGCGAAAACTTTGACGCGCGATTTCTCCGTTTTTTCATTTGTACGATCTTTCTTAATTGGCGGGAAAGGTAGAGAAAAAACTAAACGTCGTATGGAGTTGGGGCAAAGTTTATTATCTTTGGCATTAAATTATCTTATACTTAACTTAAAAAAAAAAACAGAGAAACATCAAGTTTGAACATATCTTTAAACAACATAAAGTAAAATTTTTTCGTCAAAACCCACTTTTTTTAATTTTAAAAAATTCGTAAAATTTTACACTTTTTTTGGAATTTCTTTAGTTTAACTAGAAGATAAATTATTAAAAAATATGAATCTTTTTGAATTTTTTGTTTCCGATAGAAATTGCGACCTGCGATGCATGAGGCAGTTGCTCCCCAAAAGTGGAATATCAAAGATTTCGTATCCAAAAATTTGTTGAATAATGTTTAAATATATAACCCTAGAAATTTCGCATTAATCAATTATTTCCTTCCCTCCCAAAAAAAAAAAAAATCCATTTTTTAAGCCTCTAAAGTAGGCCCCCTCCTAAGCTTTACGCCATGATGCACCGAACTATACCACACAACACACCACTCACAAAGCAACACAGGCAACAAGTAAAAACCTCTCTCTTCGAAGCGGTCAGCGTTTCTTTACGACTTGCAATCATCCAACATCGGTGGACGTTTTTTTCTTAGCCGCGAGTTAAATTTTACACGAAGTAAAAATGAGCTAAAAGAATATATGTATTTTTGAGCTGCACTGAAATGTGTACTCTTTATTAATACTCTTAAGCTCAGTATATGCAGTAATAAACCTTTGTTTTGTTTACATACAGATACTCAACTCTAGAAAATCTTAGGGTATTGTGTAACACTTTTTTCCTACTTTCATGGTAATTAGGGTGTTGTGTTAGCATTTGATAGATATTATGTAATGCAAGTGTTTGCGTTATTTTAGTGATTATTTTGAGTTACTTTGCATGTGTCTTAAATTTTACTGAGATGTTACTTGTTATGTAAGTTATTTTTTTTAACAAGTGTTAAACACGCTTCAAGAATTTTTTAAGATTTTCATGCAAAAAGATACAATCCTGGGCGGTAAACTTCAGTAAATGATATCAGTAAATGATATTTTTATGGCCGAAATATTGCACACTATGGCATTTAAATCACCTACTAGTAAATATATATCTTTAATTAATAAGTTCCTGTTATATTACAATATTTATAGTTTTTGTTATTTAATAAAATAAATTTTCTACGTGTTTACTACCTCAATATATACAGCACTGCGTGGCTACCACTGAAAATCCAAGATGGTCGCTATTCTTCTATTTATACTAATATGCTGAATGAAATGCTTGCGACACAACATGGCATCACGACAGTGAACTGAAAATGGCGTTGTGCATCCTACTACATGAACGCATGTACACAAGACAACACAGCTCTCCATTTTGCATGTGCACAATTTCGTTGTGGCCATGCTAATACCTTGCACTTCAATGAAATTTTAATATTTTGTTCAAAGTGAAATTTTGTATGCAAAAAATAAGTAAATAGGTATATATTTTTGTTTTAAATTATCAATTGTTATTACAAATGATATAATAGAGCTATAATAGAGCTATTTTATGCTTTCATTTGTAAAATAACGTTAAGTTTGTAAGATCTGTGAATAATTTTACATTTTACATATTAGTGGTACCAACACTCTTCCTCATCTCTCTATCTTCCATTCTACTGTCAACTCTACTGTCGTTGGCAAATATAGGAGAATATTGAAGTTAGCGAGAACGACAACTGTCGGCCTACCGTCGTGTAGTCGTGCAGCTGTCAAAATAACAGTGTCCATAAGAACGTGTGTATTTTAATATTTGACAGATATCGTTTGTCGTCTGTCGCAACCATTGTGTTCAGCGTGTAACTGGTATGTTTACTTATTACTATTTGATAGTATAAATTATTCATCCTTCCACTTAAAAGTGGAAAAAAACAATTTTTTTAAAGTTTGATCATGTTTTATTGAACTCTACTTTACGACTACTTAATACTAACAATTATATCTTACTTTATACCTATCAATAATTTATGGTCACATTGCACTTCAATGTGACCGTATAAAACTCGGCTGCGCTGTCGTTGTAACTCTGCTGTGGTGTTGTTGTTAATTTTCGCAATTTATTTTGCGTTTCCTGTTGTTGAATTAATGCAGACATGTCGTCAGCAATGTTGGTTTATTAATTTTATTTGAACTTTGTGTTTTTATTCGCTTGTGTTTCCGTGCTTGTATTATTGCTGTGTTAGCTAGATTTTGGTGTTAACCAATTTGGTGTTAACTCCTCCGCCCTTAAATTCGAGCGTCCTCGTTCGAAGGATTTTCACAAAATTTAGGTAGATCGTCAACGCATACTTTCATGGTATTACAGCCGGTTATTATTTTATTTAGTCTTCTATTTACTCTATGTTCTTTTAATTTTGCTTTTAATAATACAAATATGCCTACAGTTATTATTATTGATATAATTGTTACATTTGCAGAAAAATAAATATAATTTTTTGTCTTTAGCAAAGAAATTTCTTTTTCTTCATTTAATTGTAGTTTTTTTTATGGACTTGAGAGATAACATTTCTTCTACTCTACTATTATTTGCCATTGGTTGCAATATTGCTGGTAAAGGATTGCTACCAGTTATTACCTTAGAAAAATAGCTTTTACCATCTATTTCGATATTAGTATTGTAGTGTTTTATTAAATACGTGCCATTTAACTTCATTGTTTCGTTTCAAATTTTTCGAAACCTGTATATTGGTTTAGAAACAATACATCATTTGTTATTTCTTCAATCTCTTTTACATGATGATTATTAATTTTCGTACAATTGTCGACTTTACTTTTTAGCAGATGTGCTATGCATGTGCTATTCGTAATATCTTCTACTATATTTCTTGAGCATATCGATAATTTATTATATGACTTACATTCTTTACTTTTTCCGTAAACTTTATTCTGGCAAATTAAAATTGCTTTAAATTCGATTTTATTTATTAATTCTTTTTCTTTTATTGGTCTTATTTCTAAAGTTTTACAATCGTTTTGCTCTGTGGTAGGCAAATTTATTATATAAATTAAGCTTTCTTTATTTGAAGCGATTTTTATTTCAGCAAATTCTAATGCTTCATCTACATTAACGAATGGTATGTTTTCATCTATTAAAAATTGTTTAGTTATTTCCATTTCTTTATCAGACAATATGTATGAATTTATTATGTTAGATTTGGCCCAGTGTATGGCGTATGCTATATTAATTAGCTCTTCCTTTATAATTTCTAATTTAAATTTTATTTGTAATATTAAGTCATTCGCAACTTCTTTTTCTTCTTTCACCACTTTAGATATCTTATTAGTATTGTCTTTGATTTCGTTTATTTTCGCATTTGTCAGTTTGTTAATTATTAGCTGTCTATTATTACTTCCTAGCACATTATTGATTTTTTCCATTAAGATATTGTAATCGGCATGGTCTGGATTTCCGGCAATCCATTTCCATGCGGAGCCTATAAAGTCTAGTGATCTCCTAACTTTACTGTTTATTCTAATTCTATCAAGATAATTTTTCGATTGGTTTATGAGGGATGTCAGGATGGGTTTCAATGGATGGTTTGCTAATTTATCATTAATTGTCATTTCTACACGGTTTATTGTGTTGTCGTAGTCTTGTAATTCAATTGTATGGATTATTTTGAATGTGCCTGTTTGTAGTTTTGCGGGACCTGCGTCGATTGTGACTAGTTGGGATGATGAATAGTCTAGTATTTGTACGTTTCCGTATGCCATGCAGGCAAAAAGTCTAAAAAAAAAACAAATATATGTATTTCTGTCAAAAGTGTAATAATAAGCGTGCTATGCGCTCTTTTTATCCTTATAAAAGAAAAAAATATTTTTTTTTATAGTTTTTTTTTTAATAATAATAGGCGTACTATGCGCTCTTTTTTTATTTATTTTTTGTTCATTGTTTTGATTAATTTTTAATTATTTTTTCCTATTTCATTTTTTTTTTTTTTTTTTACCTTTTTATAAGGCTTTTGTGGACTACCTTGCCGGTTTGTGTTAAAACTGTAGAATTCTTATTTTCTTTTACTATTTCTTCTTTGTACCGTGAAGTTAACTTATTTCCGTAACGTTTATTGATTCTAACATAGATTGTCTGTCCAATTTTATGTTCTTTAAATGGGCTTCTGTTTTTATTGTGAAATATTAGGTCTTTCTCTTGTTCTTGTTTTATTCTTTGTATGTTATTCTGTCTTGCCTCTTCGTACTGGTCGGGATTAGTGAATATTTTGTCCTGTAGTTGTGTGAATTGAATAATTGTACTGTCCAGCAGTTCTTCAAAAGATCTTTCTGTATTTTCCGATTTTAAACACCTTAAAATTTCTGATAGGGTTGAATGGAATCGTTCAACCTGACCGTTAGCTGTACTAGTATGTGGAGGTATCTTATGTATTTTTATTCTGAGTTGGTCTTCTAACATAAAAATTATTGAGTTGGAATTTAATGATTTTTCATTGTCTATTATTATGTTTTGTGGAACTCCAAAATTGAAAATGATCTGTCTAAGTGGTTCTCTAATGTCTTCTGTAGCTCTTGATTTTAATATTTTCGCTTGGGCGTATTTTGAATACTTATCTATGGCAGTCAGTATTAGTTTTTTCCGGTAATATAGATATCTATATGGATTATCTGCCCTGGGTATTCGGGAATAGGAGTTGCTTGAATTTTTGGGTTATTGGGATGTCTGTCGTACTTGTTTTCTGCGCATACGCCGCATTGTTTAACTATTGCTTTAATTTTCTGGAGCATTTTAGGAAAATAAAATGTTTCTATTAATTGCTGTTTATTTTCTACTGGGTTTCGATGAGCTCTTTTATGTGTTCGTAGTATTTCATTCTCTTGTTGCTCGTTTGTAATGAGATCTTTAACTTGCGTTTGTGTGTACCTAGCTTTGTAGTTCTTGAAGTGTAGGGGATAGATTTGTTGAATCTGCCCCATTATTTTTTCGGTTGTGAATATTCCATTAATAACTGAAGGGTTGAGGTAGCGCTTTAGTATTGCTGTCATGTCGTCTATTGAATAATTAGGTTTAGTCAAAATGTGCCTATGGTACGTAGGGAAGGGTATTTTGAATTGATAGCTATCGATTTGGTCTGTTAAGATCCAAATTTGATTTTTGAATACATTTATTGGGGAATTAATGGTCGGAATTAAATTATGCGAAGAGCTTTCGTCTGAATTAGTGGCAACTGATAACGAATTTATTTTAAATGGTCTGGAGAGTGCGTCTGCAACAACGTTTGCTTTACCTGGTTTGTATTTTATTTCATAATGATATTCTTCTAAAATTGCCTTCCATCTTTTCAATTTGGAATTGTTGTTTTTATTACTTAGTGCAGGGATGGGCACATTTTTAGCCCGCAAAGTTAGCAAAGTGCGCACGGGGGCTAGATGAGGGGAATATCAGTTTACGGAGAGAAGGGCATAACAAGTTGCGAAAAGTTGCGAAAAAAATCAATTACATTCCTCCGTAACTTAATGTTCATCGCAGAGTGGTTGCGGCAATACTGACATTGTACAAAAATTATAGAGCGGAAGTTTACTTCATATCGAAATTGTACAGTTGTGTGAACAAAAAGAGGTAAACATAATTTGCAGGGTTTAGAGTTTCGCATTAAAGTTTGTTTTTATTTACTTTTGCATGGTGGGAAATTCTAATCACTGTTTGGAAAAAATATATATGTAAGTTATACTTGTATCTAAAAACAATTTTATTTAATAAGAAAACAGCACATTTTAAAATTTCGCAACATCTTGTGGTTGTTCCCATTTTGTTCACACCACTATACATGAGATAGAACAGTTAATAGTGGTGATGCCAGTTGTAAAAATTCCTTTTAGCTACAATTGAGAAAAATTTTCTCAAGTTGTGGGCTTTTATACGTACACGTACATTGGTTGTTTTATCAAAATATTCAAAGAATTTAGGTTTTTTTCTATAATTGTTCTGTTAAATTTTAAAAATCTAAAATGCCTGTGGAAATGTATTAAAATAATAATACGCGCTATAGAAAGGGAACACATATTTTCAAAAATATAAGATATCAAATAAAAATATATTTGCGCGGTGTGGCATTATTGATTGAGAGTCGCTAAGCACACAAATAGAGTACAAACACTAATGGCAGAAACACCGTATTTCGATTCTCCCTCCGCTACGAGCGGCAAGCGTTTTGTTTTTGTTTTCATACGAACAATGTTGCCATTACTCAATACGCATATGTAGTTTTGCACACATCTAACTTTTCAATTATAATTTTTCATAATATAAAATACCAAAACTGAAATCAAACTAGTAAGACTAGTTTATATATTTATAAATAATAGCACTCGATTCTGATTTTGAGTTAGTTTAAGAAAATTTCAAATATATTGAAGACAATTTTTATAATTACTACAGTGTATGGAGCCTGGCAACCCTGCGTTGTGAGAGAGCAATCAGCTGAATCGTTTCATTGCGCATAAGATTCATTTATGTACATGCGTTTGAAGACAGTGGTTGAGAAACTGAAATTATTATAATTTAAATGTGCCGAAATGTCATCAGCGAGGGAAATCAGTGTAAATTATATAATATATATGTTTGTGAACAATTTTTTTCAATAATGAAATTAAACAAATATAAAATAAGAAAAAGGTTATCTGATTTAAATTTTGGTAAAATAATGCACGTAGCTACAGCTAATGAGATTAAACCAAACATAGAATTTATTATGGCAAATAAACCAAATTAAATGCTGTTATAAAGACATATTAAAAAATTATTACTAAAATAATATATTTATTATACTTTTTTTATTTGTCTTACATTTTATAAATTTATAGTTGTTACAAAGAAACTTAAAATAGTTAGGAAATTTTACAGTTATTACCCACAGTGCAACTTCCCATATATGCGTGCGCTCTCATTTGTAAACATGGTGTGGGAAAATACGTTGCTCTCATTTCTAAATATGGAGTGCTAAAATACGTTGCTCTCACTTCCCTCTTCATGTTTGCCCGCGATGATCCCCTCACCTAGCCATCAAAATGTGCACTCGTGCCCGCACGGGCAAAATGCCACTGAGGGCTAATATGCCCATCCCTGACTTAGTGCGTACGTAAGGGGTTTGTGGTCCGTATAAATGGTTATTTTAGCAGTACCATACAAATAATTTCTGAGGGAATTGAGTGCCCAGATAATCGCAAGCATTTCCCTTTCGTTAGTTGCATAGTTTTCCTCTGTTTTGCTTAAAGTTCGCGAAATGAAAGTGATTGGTCTTCCATTTTGCTCTAGGACTGCTCCTATTGCGTGTTTGGAAGCATCGGTGGTTAGAGAGAATTCCTTTTTATAGTCTGGATATTGAAGAATCACATCATCGGAAGTGAGTGCAGATTTAATTTTTTCAAATGCTTCTTTTGCTTCGCTATTAAGTGTAATGGGGACTTTTTTTGACATATTTTTCGAGATACGACCTTCTTCGCCGCGTAGTAGGGTTGTTAATGGTTTTGCAAGTGAAGCATAACTTCTTATGAAGCGTCTATAATATCCTGAAAGGCCGAGGAATGACCTCAAATCTTTAAGGTTTTTGGGGTATTGGAAATTGACTATTGATTGAACCTTGGTGGGATTGGTTGAGATGCCATCTGATGAAATAATAAAGCCTAAAAATTCCACTTTGGTTTTAAACAATTCACATTTATCAATCTGAACTTTCATATTAGCTTTATTTAGGGTGTCAAAAATTGTATCAATGTGTTTTTGGTGGGACTCTTTATCTTTGCTGAAAATGACTATGTCATCTATGTAGACGTAGCATGTTTTCCCTATATGGTCTCTTAGGATGTCATCAAGCGCTCGTTGGAATATACCAGGGGCATTTTTAAGCCCAAAGGGTAGTCGCGTGAATTCATATTTTCCGTTGTTCACGGAAAAAGCTGTCTTCTCAACATCGGATTCCTTAAGAGGAATCTGGTGGAAGCCACTCTTCAGATCGATTACAGAAAATATTTTGTTGTCTCCTAGTTGAGAAAGTACCTCGTTTATTTCCGGTATTGGATAACTATCTGACACGGTGACACTATTCAGTTTTCTATAATCGATGACCATTCTATACTTTTTCTCTCCCGATGCGTCCTCTTTCTTGGGGACTACCCGTATCGGAAAGTTGTAGGGCGATCTGGATGGTCTTATTATGCCGTCTTCTAATAATTTATTTATCTGTTTATCTATTTCGTCCCTGAGGGAAAATGGGTAAGGGTAGGATTTCGAGTAAACTGGCGTTTCGGAGTTTGTTCTTATTTCGTCCACTACTTTGGTGGTGTAGGTCAGTCTTTCGTTAGGTTCGGAGAAAAGATGGCTATGTTTATGGATGAATTTCCTAATTTCTTGTCTATCTTGAGTATTCATATGCGTGTCCCTAATTTGGATTGCGTTTACGTCCTGTGTTTTGTATTCTTTTAGATGAATTTTCGTGTGGTTTGCTATAATCATAAAATTATCTTTACTATGGATTATTGCGTTAATTTCTTTTATGCTGTCATTACCTAATATTCCGTGAAATGTGGTTAGGGTGGGTAGTAGGAAAAACTTTAATTGATTTTTGAGCTTGAAAAGAGTTATATATGTGTGATGGGTGATCTTTATTTTGCCTCCTATCGAGTTTGCATGAAATGGGCTATTATTTTCTATTATTTTCCTTGCTAAATGAGGCTGTATGTAGTTCTTGTTAGAACCTGTGTCTAGTAGTATTTTAAGAACTTCTCCGCTCCTTGTTCTACATTCGAAGTAAGGAAGCGAAGAAGTCTTCATTCTAAAAAATGTATATCTGTTGGGTCTAGGATTTCGGGTTGGTTCTGATTGTAGTTGAGAGAGTCCTGGTCAAGAATATGGTGGTATGTTGGTTCTTCAAGAGGGTTTGCAGAATTGGGGCCTTCCGGCTGTATCTGAGAGCAGTTTATATGGAAATTTCTTTGAATTTTGCGGGGTGGATTCGTAAAATTCGAACTTGGTACTTCCTGTCGTTTTCCGGCATACTTAAAGTTCGGTCTATTGGCATAATTTATTGCGTTTGTTCTAATACTTTGGTCTATGTCCATTGGTTCCGGTTTTGGTAATGGTTTTTGCGCTAGAGGTCTTGGGGGTGGATTGTTGTAAGGATTATATTGTGGATTGTTATAGGTGCTATACTGTGGGCTGTTGAATGGTTGATAGGTGCGTTGCGCGAATTGTTGTGGGCGATATGCGTTTGGCGAAAACGCTTGTTGTGTGCGTGGCATATATGCGAGCTCTGGGTGAAAATATTGTTGAGAGGGTTGTGTATAGACTTGTCTTTGGAAATGTTGGTGTTGTGGCTTTGGGGGAAGTTGTGGTCTATCCATTCTGTAGGGTGTATTGTAATTGTTCGCGTGTGTGGTTCTAAAATTTTGGTTTTCTAGCTTTATGCAAAGGTGCAGAGCTTCTGGCAGGTCGGCAGGTTCTTTCATACCAAGCAATTTGGAGAGGTCTCCTGAAAGTCCTCGTACGATTGTATCGAGGGCTTTCTCCTTATAGATTCGAGAAAGAATTTGTATTGATTCTTCGCTCATCTCCACACAGGCGATTTTGTTAAGAATTAGTGACAGATGTGCGTATACTTGCGAATAGAAGCTTTGTACCGATCGGCGTCCTTGGATAATGCACGTCATTTGATATTCCAATGTACTTAAATCTCTTTTATCCGCGTAATGCGTTGTTAAGCATTTAGAGATCGCTGTCCAATTCAGCGGTGTGTTGTAAGATTCGAGTACCGCGTCGGCCTTACCAACTATTTTATTCCTAATTACGTTTAAGATTCCAAAATATTTTGGAGTGCCTATCACATTTTCATAGATTTTGAGGATGCGCTCAACGCTTTTCCTCCAACTGCTAAATTCGGTGGGGTTTCCGCTAAATTCTCTAAGTGACCTGACAACGTCTGGGATTTTGTCCATATCTGAAAGATTGTTCCTATAACGTTCGTCAATCGTTTGGTCCACTATGGGTGCTGGGGTCATGTCATTCTTAATTATACTTTGTATTATGTTTCGTCCATCTGTGAGTAGTAATTGACCTAGTAGTTCTCTTACTTGATATGCTAAATCGGGTTGTGCAGGATTTGCTACGTTGTGTGCAATTGGATTAGGTGAGGGTAGTACTGGCGGCCTTATGAGATTATTTGGATTTGCCATTTTTTTCTTCCCTTTTACTTATTTGAGGATTACGAAATATTAAAAAAAAAAAAATTCTATTTATTATTTTATTTTCGCTAAAACTAATATTTTCTATTTTTTCGTTGTTAACCCTTCTAGGAAAGGTAGCTTTTCTACTCTGGAGGGTCCGGGGGAATCGCAGAGTTAAGCGTTGTTATAGGTTTTTATTTATTTTTAGTTACTGGCTGTACGAGCCTTTTGTTATTTAATTTATAATTTATAAATCTCTGGAGGGTTCGGAGGAATCGCAGAGTTTTTATTTGTTATAAGCTGGAGGGTCCCCCCGAAGGTGGTGAATCGCAGCTTTAGTTTTTGTAAATTATTGGCTGTACAAGCCGTGTTTTATATTCTAAGATTTTAAATATGTACCTAAATCTAGTTTATTTGATTCGAACTATGTATTCGGAGAAACCAAATGATAAAAGACATTGTCTTCTTATTTTATAACAAGATCTAGTAGTGCTTATTTTTAGATAGATTTATTAATATAATATCTATTTGGTTAAAGTTTATTTATATGGTATTTGTTTAACCAAGTTTGTTAAATTTATTACATTTGTCTCTTGTTAACTGAATTTAGAATTATATATTTACATTTGAAATGTAACGTGAGCATTTATTTATTTAAAACAAAGGTGTTCAAGAATATTTTTATTTTGTTTGGGTTATCGATTTACTTACATTAATAATATTTTGAGTCGCATATTAATTAAGGCTTCTGCTTTCCGGGCTGGCTGTTCTATGACGTCCTGTTCGGATTCGTTTATTATCCTACTGAGGGGCCTTTATTTCCCGCCTTGTTGTGTTCCTCGGGTGGAGTGTTGTATTCTGGATAGCACTTTCTGCTTTACCCGTGGTACTATAGCACTGTAGTATGTGGCACTGTAGAACTGTAGTTTATAGCACTGTTGTACGTAGCACTGTTGAACTGTTGTTTATAGCACTGTTGAACTGTAGCACCGTTGGACTGTAGTATGTAGCACTGTTGAACTGTAGCACCGTTGAACTGTAGTATGTAGCACTGTTGTACGTAGCACTGTTGAACTGTAGTTTGTAGCACTGTTGAACTGTAGCACCGTTGAACTGTAGTATGTAGCACTGTTGAACTTTATGTGATATTGTTCAATTCAGGCAGCACTTCCTCCTTTACCTGTTGCACTATATGTGTTATTATTCAATTTAGGTAGCACTTTCTGCTTTACCTGTTCCACTATATGCGTTATTGTTCAATTTAGGTAGCACTTTCTGCTTTACCTCTTGCACTATATGCATTATTGTTCAATTTAGGTAGCACTTTCTGCTTTACCTGTTGCACTAAGTTACTATATCCACGCGAAGGAAACACTTTCTTTTAGCTCGGGCGCCAATTATTCATCCTTCCACTTAATCGTGGAAAAAAAACAAATTTTTTAAAGTTTGATCATGTTTTATTGAACTCTACTTTACGACTACTTAATACTAACAATTATATCTTACTTTATACCTATCAATAATTTATGGTCACATTGCACTTCAATGTGACCGTATAAAACTCGGCTGCGCTGTCGTTGTAACTCTGCTGTGGTGTTGTTGTTAATTTTCGCAATTTGTTATTTTGCGTTTCCTGTTGTTGAATTAATGCAGACATGTCGTCAGCAATGTTGGTTTATTAATTTTATTTGAACTTTGTGTTTTTATTCGCTTGTGTTTCCGTGCTTGTATTATTGCTGTGTTAGCTAGATTTTGGTGTTAACCAATTTGGTGTTAACTTATATATTATAGTATATTTGTTTAGGTTTGTTTACATACATATGTTTTGTTTGCTTAAAGGGGTCATACACGACACACATTTGTGCTTGATCTATATGAAATTGTTTCGGTATACACGACATACAAATCCATTTTGCGTTCGTTCTTCACACAGTGAACATGTGCGACAAGCAAGCAGAAATGAGAATTTGTGTGGACAAAGCGCCATACACGACATACATGTGTACAAACCGATCGTAAAAAATCAAACATTTTCGCGAACATGAATCGGTATGCGCACAAGCCCATACATGAGTAAACTGTAAATGCACACATACCGATCGAACGCACATGTGTGTCGTGTATGGCCACCGGATAGGTTGTTATGGCATTCAAACTCTAGGTTGTTTTGATGTTTGCTTGTTTAGGATTGTTTGTTTTAGTGATAGCGCATTTCTATTGTTCCAACTCAAAGTTGTTTTAATACATTTCCTTTAATATTATTTTGATATATTCTGTTCATACATATCTTAAGGTATACGTTCCTTAACTCTGGCAGCTCATCAAGTTGGTTTCGATTTTTTATGCAAACATAAGTCTCCAGTGGTATCTGACCGGGGAGTTAATTATTTTTTGCGCAAAATAACTAAAAGTTATTTCCGATTTTTTGGTATGCTTTCACATCTCCAGTGGTATTCGACAGGGGAGATATTTCCTTTAATAAATTATATTTTTTAAAACCTGAATTTCGTGAACCCTTGTAAAATAAAACCATTTGCTATTAAAACAGAAAAAAAACAAAATGTCTTTTTTACATTTCGTGTAAACTCAAGCATTTGAGAAATACATCTCTTAACAAAAGTATGTTGCAGCACCGTCATATTTCTGGATTTCAATGTTGGTACCATTGTCAAAACATATGTTTTCTGTTTACATTTATATTTAAACTTTTGAAAATAGAAAAACCTAACGTACGTTCTGCTAATTTTTACAAGAGAATATAAACCAATTTTTAAAATTTGAACAGCATAAAAGAAGACAAAAAACAAAGCAACGCTGATAAATTTAGTTAGTAGTTTAAAAGGAAGAAAAGAGAAGTATACGCCACAGGAGAAGGTGCACCAATTTAAGTTTCGCTGTCTGATAAACAAATTATATTTACAATATCAGCCATTACTTGACTAGTAATTTACCAACAGAGAATGGAGTTATAACTAATTTACCTATTGTTAAGAAAAATTAGTTGGTTATGCCGATAGTATTTGTTAACAAATTACTGGGAATTGGGTCCCAATTGAATTTTTCTCAATGAACACAGATTCTAAAGCATCAAAATCTACACAACTACTGAAAGTAGTAGTAGTGGGGTGAAAGACGTTATATATAGTAAATTTATTGCTGAGAATGATGGTTTAATTAGTGCAGTATGCACTGGATTTTTATTTTCGACCATTGAAGATAACTCTGAATGGGCAGTACAAATCAAAAAAAAAAATCTCTACAATTTTTTGAATACGTCTCTAAGTTTCTTATGACACAATAGGATAATCTGATGACTCAGATCTACCAGAAAAATTTCCTCGGCTTACACCAAATATTAAAATTGCTTAGACCAGTTTGTGAAACGAAAACAATGATTACTAATTAATTTAATTTCATCTACTCCACTTCCGAGAGTAGATGCCACAAGCACAAAGTCAAGACAAAGATAAATTGATCAGAAAGTCTTTTCTTACTCTCTCGCTTTGCAGCTGCCAGCAGACCTTGATCTTTTTTCTGAGCTGGCAACAAAACACATTAAGGGTCCCGTCAATCAGCAGTTAGTGAAAAAAGCCGGACCGACAGAAGAAAAGCGCTAAAACGAACTGAGAAAATCAGTGTGTTGTTGAAATTCTATAGAATATATTTTGATATAGGTCTACTGGGGAACCAAGCACCCAAAGCTAACTTCGATAACGCGCCTATTGCATGTCTCAACGGTGATTCCACATCACAGCAAAATTTTAAAATAGCTATTTAATAATGCCCAACTCCAATTTATTCAGAATGGCATCACTGATGAATACTATATAAAACCTTTGATAGAAAACAAAAGGTCAAGTTGGCGTCATAATAAAACAGTTCGCATTAAATGACGGAAATTTCAATATGGCTTGGGAACCTCTGAAATCAAGATACGACATTGAAAGAATATTGGTCGATAAGCAAAAGACGATAATAAATTTTGTTTTTTATTATTTTATAATACATTGTACCTAGTATATAAAAGTCAAATACTAACAACAATTCTAGTCCAATTAATTAAGAGAGATACTTAAAAGCTAAATATTAAGAAATACATTTGCTGCTACTGTTGTCTTACTAGATCGGAAGGCTTCTTGCGTTTCAACCGGATTTCTCACCCAGCAGTTTCGATGAGTCTGGAGGCTTCCTCATTAACGTGCTGTCTAAGCCTCAGTTCATGAGATTTTGCTAATTTGGAGATTTCATTTACCACTGGATTCACGCCTAGATCACGGTGCAGGTCAGTAGATCTAATATACCAGGGCGCATTAACTAAAGTCCTTAGTACCTTACTTTGAAAGCGCTGAATGCTGGCAATACAGCTTTGACTTGAGCAACCCCATAGTTGGACTCCGTAGGTCCAAACTGGCTTTAAGACTTGATTATATAATAACTGTTTATATAATAACTGTTTGTTTTGTATTGATAGCTTGGATTTCCTGTCAACTAGGTGGTAAAGTTTGCCAAATTTCATATCAAGCTCGCTCCTTTTTTTTGACATGCTCTTTCCAGCGTAGCTTAGCATCTAAGGTGATACCTAGGTATTTAGCACTGTTATGGTGTGGTATAGGAATGTTATTTATATAAATTGGACAATATGCCGTCTTTTTCAAAGTAAAGTCGACATTTACTGATTTGGTGTCGTTTAATTTGATGCGCCACTTAGATGCCCACTTAGTAATTGCGTTGACTGCTGTCTGCACTCGTCGACTAGATACTGAAGTTGACTCTTCAGCTGCTAACAAAGCTGTGTCATCCGCAAATGTCGCTGTCATATAACTAGAATCACACGGGAGGTCACTGGTAAAAAGCAAGTAAAGCATTGGCCCAACACGCTTCCCTGGGGAACACCGGCTTCTATCGGTTGCAAGTTTGAATATGCATCCTCTTGTTTAATGCGGAAGTATCTATCTTTTAAGTACGAAGCAATTATTTCACAAAATTTTTTGGGTAGCATGTATTTCAATTTGAGCAGTAGACACGTGTGCCAAACTTTGTCAAAAGATTGAGACACGTCCAAAAAGGCCGCGGTACAAACGTTCTTTTTATCGATTGTATTTTCAACGAAATTAACGATTCGGTGTACCTGGTCAATTGTTGAATGGTGGTCACGGAAGCCAAATTGATGTGTTGGATTATTGGTTTGATCGTTTTTATGAGTACATTCTCAAAGATTTTAGATAAGGATAGATAACGATGTAACAGCGTGTACTGGCTTACCCGGCTTGGGTATCATTATGACTTCAGATACTTTCCAAAGCGATGGCACGTGTCTTAGGCATAAAGCACTGTTTATAATGTTTACAAGTTTTTTTATACAATTCTTTGGTAAATTACGTAATATTTCTCCAGTTATTAAATCGTACCCAGGTGCTTTTTTGAGAATTGTGTTCCCGATAAGATTTTTGATTTCTTTAATAGTAACAGGAGAAATGCTGATGTGTGGATCCATCCACAGTTTATGTCATACCCATCGTTAGGCGTAAATGTGTTTCTCAAATGATTTGCAAATACGGCAGCTTTCTGTTCATTCGTTTTGGCCCATGCAGTTTCGCTTAGTTTTAATGGTGCTACATGTTTTATTTGTTTATTGATATTTCTTGCAGCTTTCCAAAGTGAAAAGTCGGTGGATTTATCAGCTGTGAGTTTAGCCAGATAAGTTTTGAATGAAAAATTTTTAAACTCTTTAATTTGTGCTCTTAGTTTCGCTGTACATTTGGTAAGCTCAGTTTTGAGAGCAGAGGACCTAGAGTGCTGCCATCTCCGTCGAAGCTTGTGCTTTTTATGGATACTTTCTAAGATGTGTTTTGGGTATTTGGTACCACTTAATAATAATGAACTTTCCCAAAAATTCAAAAAGGAACAAGTGAAGAATTTATCAATCTTTCATTCATTATTTGTCGGTTTTATCAACACAGAACATTCCCATGGACAACTGGAACCCAGTTCTAGTGATTACATGCATCGCAGCATTGCCAGAAAAGTCGATAGTCTCTCAAAAAAAAAAAAAAAAATGTTCCACGTGGCAACAAATGAAACGATTTCTCTCTACCCAGTACGAAATCGCAGAAGGGACAAAAAAAACTATAAATAAAAATAATTCAACATGACCTCAGTTGTAGCTTCCACAAGCCACAAGCCAGAGCAATAACAATCAAAACACAATCATTTTCTTCCACACAGAATGAATTTAGGGCCAGTGAACTATGTACAAGAGGGCATAAGCTCAAATTTTGCGAGAGATTCAAAAAATTTAATATTATCAAGTGCAACAATGTCGTAAAAACAAAAAGACATAGTACACTCAAAGAGTGCGAAAGCAAATTTAACAACGTTTATTGTCTTAAATGACACCATTCGATGCTTCACATACATAATTTTTCCACCTTACCCTCAAACAGGGAAAATATCAGAATAGTCAGGGTTTAGTTGCAACAGCAAAGTTAGAAATGCCCAATCCCGAAAATTGCTAAGAAGCACCAGAGAACTTAAAAGTATAGAGAAGGTGCAGGTTCGACAGCGAACATTCGTTAGATTTATAGTAGGGAATTCAACTCACAAGCACAGATTTCGCGCTGTAAAATGTTAAGATTTTTAACAGTTCTCCACATACTCAACCAGAGAATGTGATGAAGAGAAATAAATATATGTATTTACGGCATATGATGACATGGCGTTTATGCCAAAGCAGAGAATATGAAGAGAGATAAATATATTAACATACCCATGACGGTTTTAGTTTTGCTTGTTTATTTATTCCATTTCTGACAGCGAAAAATGTGTGCGAAAGACAAATCTCACACAGAGAACATAAAGACATTTTTTTATGTTCTCTATTTCACCCAGAGAAACAACAGAAATGCTTTATTTTCTTTGGTCTCACATATCCAAGAATATGAAGAGACATAAATATATGTATGCGTGAATATGAATATGAAGACATAAACATGTTCCTTATGATCTCCCAACAACAGCATTGTGGTATTTTCATGCTTCAATTTTTCAACTTGGGAATCGCAATGTATTCAAATATGTATGCTTTTGCGTTTTGCCGTCGGCAATTGAATATTGACTTGTAAACGTAATTATGATATGAGTATAATTTTGTATAAATGCATGCATAGTACTATTTACAGTCAATTTGGACTTGAATATTTAATAATTTTATCTAATTTTTTCAAAATATACTATACCAGGGATGGGCATATTAGCCCTCAGTGGCATTTTGCCCGTGCGGACACGAGTGCACATTTTGAGGGCTAGGTAAGGGGATCATCGCGGGCAAACAAGAAGAGGGAAGTGAGAGCAACGTAGTTTACCACTCCATATTTACAAATGAGAGCAAAGTATTTTCCCACACCATGTTTACAAATGAGAGCGCACGCATATATGGGAAGTTGCACTGTGGGTAATAAGTGTAAATTTCCTAACAATTTTAAGTTTCTTTGTAACTACTATAAATTTATAAAATGTAAGACAAATAAAAAAAGTTTAATAAATATTTTATTTTAGTAATAATTTTTTAATACGTCTTTATAACAGCATTTCATTTGGTTTATTTGCCATAACAAATTCTATGATTGGTTTAATCTCATTAGCTGTAGCTACGCGCATTATTTTACCAAAATTTAAATCAGATAACCTTTTTCTTATTTTATGTTTGTTTAATTTCATTATTGAAAAAAATTGTTCACAAACATAGATATTATATAATTTACACTGATTTTCCTCGCTGATGACATTTCGGCACATTTAAATTATAATAATTTCAGTTTCTCAACCACTCTCTTCAAACGCATATACATAAATGAATCTTATGCGCAATGAAACGATTCAGCTGATTGCTCTCTCACAACGCAGGGTTGCCAGGCTCCATATACTGTAGTAATTATAAAAATTGTCTTCAATATATTTGAAATTTTCTTAAACTAACTCAAAATCAGAATCGAATGCTATTATTTATAAATATATAAACTAGTTTTACTAGTTTGATTTCAGTTTTGGTATTTTATATTATGAAAAATTATAATTGAAAAGTTAGATGTGTGCAAAACTACATATGCGTATTGAGTAATGGCAACATTGTTCGAATCAACACGAGAACGAAACGCCTTCCGCTCGTAGCGGAGGGAGAATCGAAATACGGTGTTTCTGCCATTAGTGTTTGCATCAGAGATAAAGAGATCCCTAACTCTCCTGTCACTGGAAATGTGAGAGCCGCTCACCTACCGAACTTTGACAGTTGACTGGATTGGGTAGGTCTTGACGTTTTGCCATTGGAATGACTGGAACGGCCAGATTGAAATTATACCAAAATATATGTGAACGGAGGAATTTGTTGCCGCCGTTGAAGATCACTAATAAAAATGTAAAACAATGAAAATCAAAGAAAATGCGAAACTTAAATATATTTCATTAAACGTTTTTCAATTTCATGCATAGAAGTATTAATTTTCAGTTACCAATGATTAAAAACATTTAATAATTGAGAACTAACAGGCTTAATTCACCTTATTAAGTATTGAAACATTAAAAGTCAATTGTTTTAATATACTATAAAATCATAAAAAATAATTTAAACAGTTTCGCCATTTATTAAAAGTCCAATATGTAATAATTTGCAATCGTAATAAATGTTGGGTGTTTTAATTTAAATGCCCAAAAAATCGTATTTTGTTCGATCTGGCCATAATGGAAAATGTTATAAAAAACGTTTATTTTGAGGCGCTCTCACACTGGAATAAGTTGGGCATCCTATTATCCCTGGTTTGTATTCTATTTGTGTGCTTAGCCACTCTCAATCAATAATGCCATACCGCGCAAATATATTTTTATTTGATGATATCTTATATTTTTGAAAATATGTGTTTCCTTTCTATAGCGCGTATTATTATATTAATACATTTCTAGAGGCATTTTAGATTTTTAAACTTTAACAGAACAATTATAGAAAAAAACCTAAATTCTTTCAATATTTTGATGAAACAACCAAACTGAAAATATCACAAATATTAATATAAGGGGTATTCTCTTGCTCTTGCAAATCTCGGTGCACGGTGCAAGCATTGCAGATTTACAACGGCACAACAACAAACACACGCAGAAAAATATTTGCAAGGGCTGTGAAATATGTCAGACCAAAACCCATGTTTATTTGCATGCAATGTCACGCAAAAATAAAATTGCAACCCTGTTGTAGTTGCCATTTTACATAAAGACATATTACGTCATTAAATTGTTGAGAAAGGTAAGTTTTAAATAGATTTTAAAATTTCTATTTAAATTAAAGAGCTTTGTTACAGTTTTTTTTGTTAAGAATGAATGCAAAAAGTGCGCCAATTCACAATAGCCATGCACAATAGTCATTTACAATAAAATAATCGAATCAGCCGTTCATATATCACTAGATTCTGCAATAGGTGCTCTCGTGCCCTTGTATATTTCAGTATAGTATTTTTGCAATCTGCAATCCTGCAAGACCAAGAGAATACCCCTATAGTATATTAAATATATATATATATATACATACAGTTGTAAAAATTAATTTTAGCTACAATTGAGAAAACTTTTCTCAAGTTGTGGGCTTTTATACGTACATATGCAAGGCAGTTTTATATATATGCATTATTATGGTCACAAGTATCTTTTTTTATATATGCATATATATAAAACTGCCTTGCATATGTACGTATAAAAGCCCACAACTTGAGAAAAGTTTTCTCAATTGTAGCTAAAATTAATTTTTACAACTGGCATCACCACCATTAACTGTTCTATCTCATGTATAGTGGTGTGAACAAAATAGGAACAACTATAGGTGTTGTGAAGTTTTAAAATGTGCTGTTTTCTTATTAAATAAAATTGTTTTTAGATACAAGTATAACTTATATTTTTTTTCCAAACAGTGATTAGAATTTCCCACCATGCAAAAGTAAATAAAAACAAATTTTAATGCGAAACTCTAAACCCTGCAAATTATGTTTACCTCTTTTTGTTCACACAACTGTACAATTCCGATATGAAGTAAACTTCCGCTCTTTAATTTGTGTACAATGTCAGTATTGCCGCAACCACTATGCCAGAGATAAAGAGATGTTTAACTTCTCTCTCACTGGAAGTGAGAGAGCAATTGTTAAACGTCAAAACCTACTGAACTTTGACAGCTAATCGAGTTCAGTAGGTTTTGACGTTTATCAATTGGAAACGGGCGATGGCCAGATTGAAATCGCGCCAAATTATTATTCGAATGGAGACATTTTTCATTTTTTTGTCTCCATTTGTAACGGCCATTATTTCGAAGAATACCGAAGGTGAAACAGCACGCAGATTGAAAGATGTGAGTATATTTTAATTTTTATTAAGTAAATTTGCACTTATTTAATACTTTTTTATTTTATTTTACAGACAAAATGCCGAAAACAACCAGCAGTTGGAAGAAATGTGTTGTTGGCTGCAACGAGGGAGGAAGGATATTTAGTGTTCCAGACAGTGGAACGGACCTCGAACGGTGAGTGAAAAACATTAAATAGTGCAAAAAGTGTTTGTAAATTTGTGAAAAATTTCGAATAAATAAGTGTCTCTATTGTGCAGTTAAAATAGTAATTTTGAATAATAAAATTGAATTTCCGTGTGTTATGAAGTGTGATGTGCTGAACAAGTAGAGCGCGACAGACTGCAAGCGACATCTGTCAAATATTAAAATACACACGCTCTTACGGACATGGTTATGTAGTCGTGCAGCTGCCTCAATAACTTTGTCCTTAAGAACATGTGTATTTTAATATTTAACAAATGTCGCTTGCAGTCTGTCGCGCTCTACTTGTTCAGAGCGTAGCTGTCAATTTATTGCCATTGCCGTTAAATTAATTGTTTTAAAGTAACGATTTATAATTGAATATTTATGATAGTCATAAAAAATAATTGTACTTTCAAATATTCATTAAATATGCACTTTTTGCACTATTATTATTATTAGTATACATATTTTATAATTATATATAACATTTTGTATTTAATTTTGTTTCTTTTAATAGGCGTAAATGTTGGCTCAAGCGTTTAGGTGTTTTTGAAGATCAAAGTGAAAAAACACCTAAACACATTTTTGCGTGCGAGCGGCATTTTTCAAATGAAATGCGTAACGCAAAAAAATTGCGTCCGAGAGCCGTTCCGGACATTAATTTAATAAGTGAGCCAATATTTAACGCCCAAATTCTGAAAGTATAATCGAAATAGGCGTTGAAGATTTTTTCCCCCAAATGGAAGGATCTGCCTCAAATGCAAACGGTGCATCGAGGCAGGTGCTTCCGCTTTTAGAAAGGGAAGACCGCGAAAACATTTTAGAGCCTCTGCCACTTCTTGAGGAGGAACTACTAAAGAGTAGCGAAAAAGCCGCGCAAACAGGTAGGGGTCTGACAGCAGGGACAGATAGGAAAAAAAATTGAGAGAAGAGAATAGGATTTTAAAAATAAAATTAGACGAAAAAGAACAGGAGAATAGGAGTTTAAAAGCTCAGTTGGTCCAAATGGCAACTGAATTAGAAAGATGTAGGGAAATGTTAAGAAGCAGTTCATTTAGGGAAGAGTCAGATCCTCTTGAGATAGTTTGCAGCAAAGTTCCTCCTCAGTTAGGTGCTTGTATTAGGAGTAGTTTTTTAAATAGTAATCGCCAAAGTCACGGTCGGCGATATGACAGTTTTCTTAAAACTTTAGCTTTGGGTGTATTCTTTTTGTCACCAATCGCTTACCGCTACCTAAAGCACCAACTTAGTTTTCCCTCGGAAACTACATTACAAAATTTTGTCGCAGATTGGCCTCGTTTCCCAGGTTGCACCCAAAGCAGCATGAAGTCTTTAGAAATTAGGAGTAAGGGATTTTCTTTCGAACAAAAGTTCATATCAGTTTCTTATGATGAAATGTCACTGAAATGTCATTTGCAGTATGATAGGAAATTTGATAGGGTGATAGGTCTTGAAGATTATGGCGATGAAAATCGCACATCTAGAATAGCCACAACTGCAATGACCATAATGGTGCAAGGTATAGGTGGAGAACCTTGGTCCCACCCGTTAGCTTATTTTTTTTATTAGAGGCTCATGTAAAGGGGATGTCCTCAAGAAATATATTCTTGAAGCCATTACCCAACTTCAAAATATAGGGCTAGTTCCTTGCCATTTTGTTTGTGACCAGGGTACCAATTTTCAAAATTTAGCTAATTTGTTAGGTGTTTCAATGTCACGGCCCTTTTTTGACGTTAATGGTAAGGAAATATGTTTTTTTACGATAGCCCCCATTTATTGAAATGTAGTCGAAACTGCTTACAAAATATGAAAAATAAAGTTGATTTTAAAAATAGTCGCGTATGTTGGTCAGATATAGTCCATTTTTATAAACAGGACTGTAAGTCGAGTTATCGGTGTGCGCATAAATTAACCGATGCTCATATTTACCCCAATACCTTTCAAAAAATGAAAGTTAAATTCGCGTCTCAAGTTTTAAGTAATACGGTCGCTTCAGGTATGCTTTCTCTTTACAGCTCGGGAGCCTTAAGCTCAAATAGTATGAGCTTCATTAATACCGCGGATTTCGTTTCTTTTTTAATAAATTATTCGATATTTTTAATAGTAGTTTCACTGAGGCCATTGTACCCACTATAAAAGTTTTTATAAGTTCCCCAGAGCAAAACCAGTTTTTAGATGAGGCAGAAAAAGTTTTGAAAACAATTCGGGTCGTAGATGAGTTAGGAAACAACACAACAAGTAATTTCAATTTTATAAAGGGGTGGTTAATTAATATTAATAGTTTAAGACGATTGTGGCGATTGCTGTCACACTCAGGATTTCCTTACCTGAAGACAAGACGACTATGTCCGGACAGCTTAGAGCATTTTTTTGGTCAGATTAGAAGTAGGGGAGGTACTAGAGTTACACCTTTCATGTTCTCTAGTTTATTTAGGAAGTCATGGGGTTTACGTTACGTAAATATCGTAACAAAAGGTAACTGTGAGCTGCCTTTAGAACCCGAAGCCACAGTTATTTCAGAACATAGCCATAATGTTCTTCTTAATGTGTGCAATGATTCCGTTTTAAGTGACCTTTCTTGGCAGGATTTCCAGGGTTTACCACGGCCCGAACACTCCATTGTTAGGTCCATTACTTTAGATAGTAGTTTAGAAATTAGCTTTTTAAAGGAAAATGCTTTTAGTTATTTTTGCGGCTACCTTTATTTGAAAATTTTTAAAATGCACACATGCCTCCTGCCATTACCTTATTTAGGAGATGAAATTCCTTCTGATGAATTCATCTTCATACATCAAAACCAGATCGATAAATGCAACTTAGTGAAGCCGCCTCAAGAATTTGTTGCATTTATTAATAATTTAGAAATAAAATTTGTTGAGGAATTTGACAGAAATTGTCATAAAATAGGATTAGGAGAAATTCTTTTTGCTAAATTAAAAGATATTAGGCCCTTCTTGTGTTGTGAAGACTGTGACCCAAAGGTAGTTATTGCTCTATTTATTAGAATTAGAATTTATTTTGTGACGAAATTTTTAAATAAAGATTTATCTTTACCCAATTTTAAGAATAAAATTTTGTGTGTTTCACATTTGTAGTTTTTATCTTTCTTTTTTAGTGGTTGCAATGAGCTAAATATTTTATACTAAAATAAGATTTTTTAAGCAGATTGGCATTAAGAGGCTCTAAAGTTAGAACGTTTAAAAGAAAGTTTTTAATAACAAATTAGAATTTGGGGCTTAAATATTGGCATTTGTATATATGTATGTATGTTTATTTTTATAGCTTTAAGTATTATATTAAATACTGTGATATTGTTTTTGTTATTTTTTTATACTGTTATATATGAATTGTTATTGTTTTGTTTATTTTCATTTTTTTATGTAAATAAATTTTTGATGGGTGATATAGGCCTACTGGGGAACCGAGCACCCAAAAATAACTTCGGTAACGCGCCCTTTTGCATACCTCATAGGTGGTGTGGAAAATGCGAATTGGGTGTTTTATTTAAAATGCCCAAAAAATTGCTTTTTTTCTGATCTGGCTACAATGGAAAATGTTATAAAAAACGCTTATTTTGAGGCGCTCTCACACTGGAATAAGTTGAACATCCCTTTATTCCTGACTATGCGATGAACATTAAGTTACGGAGGAATGTAATTGATTTTTTTCGCAACTTTTCGCAACTTGTTATGCCCTTCTCTCCGTAAACTGATATTCCCCTCATCTAGTCCCCGTGCGCACTTTGCTAACTTTGCGGGCTAAAAATGTGCCCATCCCTGTACTATACTAATCAACATTTTTGTATTATGTTTCTTAGTAATAGAAATTGCATTGCACAACAATATATAAATACATACATATATCGTCTATCATACTAATCTTATTATCTACTCATATGATTATATGTATGTATACGCATTTGCGCGTTCAGAAATTCATGTCATGATTTTATCACTTATCAATATATTACATGTGCGCGCATTGATCTGCATGTTCATACATTCATATATACTTATATGTACATATACATATTTGTATACATTGTCGAACAAATAATGCGCAAGCATACAAACACACATATGCGTACACATGTGAATATGTCACCAACAAAAAATGGAAGCATTGTTCTACAAAAACAACAATTGTCCAAATAGCAGAAGCATCACAAGTCAATATGGCAGTCGAATTGGCGAAGCCCAAATGTAGTAAATTTTACAACAAAAACGATTTCACTCATAAACGCAGCCGTATATGCCACAAGCGACCTCGCTTCATTCATGTTAACAGATGCCGTAACATCTGCCCGAGCATGCCTTTGCCAACAAGCGTCTTTTCGCGAAGATGGCAAAAGCTAATAATCATAAATTGAACAACTTTCTGATGCTTCTTCACAGAAAGAAGTCAGAAAAGTGGCAATATTGCTCTTGTCGATTTACAATATTTGTCAATTCTAAAATAAGTATTTTTCCGTGGCTCGTAAAAATCTGCGTCGATATGTATGCAAGCTCATACATATGCATACATATTTACGCTAGTTTGTTTGCGAAGCTGTTTCTTTCATGCCTAACGAAACCATAATTAGGACAACTCAGCATGAGTATCAATGGTGGTGCTGGTGGTAAGCGCTTGAAAAGCCGCGATGAGCGTGTGGGTTCGAATCTCGACAGAGTTTATTTTTAATTTTGCCTTTTATTTTATGGCAAAAGCTAAAAATCATAAATTGAACATCTTCTGGTGTTTGTTCTAAGAAAGAAGTGAGAAAAGCGGCAACATAGGAGTTGTCGATTTATAATATTTGTCTAAAATATTTTTTCGTGACAAAAATCTGCGTCGATATGTATTCATGCTCATACGTATACATACATACATATTTACGCACGTTGGATGGCGAAGCTGCTACAGGGGCAAGGGAAGCGGTGACAATCGGCGGCCATTCGTTTATTTTTTTCGGCACAGCTTGGATTTTTTACCAATGTTGTGACAAAGGAGATGCGAAAAGATGCGTGCGGCACTTGTTATTATGAATGTATGTACATATGTACATATGTATTTGGCTGGCATTTGCTTTCGTAAACATACAAATGCGCCAAAGAAATAATGTAAGTGTGTATGTACATATATGCCATAGAAATTCTACTGGTACAAATATGGAAATGATAACGAAATAATGGGAATAGGCATATTTCATGAAGGTCATTAATTTTTTTGAAGAAATGAAAGGAATGAAAGGAAGTGTTTATATGAGCACATTTATGTTCATTTTTTAATAGTCGAAATTTATGTAATTTTTGAAATAATAATTTATTTAAAATTATTTTTTATTTAATTTTATTACATAAAATTTTTACCATTTTTCGGAAAAAAATGGTTCATTTGATACAAAATAATCACCCATATGTGACAATGGTTCATATAATACAATAAAAGCATGCATATGTGACACAGAGAATGCTTTGCTACATTCTCTGTGTGACTTTGTATATTTTTTCTCAAAGCAGTTCTTTTTATATATTCTTGCATGTATTTAGTCATTTTACATATATTTCTGCCAGAGAACGGGCTCAATTCTGCTAAATAGCAGCGAATATGGTGAATTCCCTACTATGATTCTATCAGCTCTGCTAGCCGCGCAATCGAACCATCATACAGATTTCGATTTGCACCTTCTCTATACTTTTAAGTTCTCTGGAAGTACCATGCTGCTCATGCATTAAAACGCAAACAGCGATAACCAAAGTAAAGTAACTGTTTAAACTTAAGACCTTAATAGAACAAGGATCACAACGATATTTCCTAGCGCACAAAAGAGGTTACAAATTCTGGCCCATTACCCTAATTTCCCCAAGCGGATAAAATAATTGAAGTTGAAGCGATAGTCTTACCGCAACTAGCAAATATGCTTCCAAGCTATCATAAAAGTACCAAGTTTCAAACACACTATTGGCACAAAATACTATGTATTTTCGGTTGAAACCTAAGTGGACTAGTTACGGAACCAGTTATCACTATGACAATGCAAGTTGAGGAAATCTCAACAAGTGCCTCAATTCACAAATTTTGGGAGTTAGAAGAGTTCACCCCATTTCAATTACAACCCCTTAAGATCAGTATGGTGAAGACTTTAACAAAGCCACAACTGCTGGATCAATCTGCAATGGAGCAGTTTCAAAGTATGGAAAAAACCTACTTAAAAAGGTGAGCTCAAACCAGAATATGATGGTGTGTTGGAAGAATAACTCAATTTTGATCACATAGAGGAAGTAAGCCCATTTGAAGAAATCATCAACGGCAAATACTACTAATTTTATTTACCACATCATGCAGTAGTAAAGCCAGATAAAGTATAGTAAACAAATGAAGTAATAATTGTCTTTAATGCCTCAAGTTCCACTGGCTTGTGGAATATTCAATGCTGCTTATTTTTATCTGGCGTATATTGAAATACGTATTCAACGGGACGCCGAAAAAATGTATAGACGAATAGTCGTACATAAAGATGATTAAGATTTTCAGCGAATTATTTTCCGAAAATTCCCCAATAGTCCACTACGCGACTATAAGCTAAAAACAGGAACCTTTTGCATTAATTGTGCTCCATACTTAGGGATTCGAACACTCCACGAATTGGGAGAAAACACCAAGTGAGAATTTCTTCTGGCAACCATGGTGTAAACATAAGTAGACGATATCCTGTCGGGAAGTCACAGTCTACCGTAAGTATACGAGTCACTAGCACAAGTGACACAAGCTCTTAAAAGAGCTCTTAAACCACCCTTCATTTGAAAGCATATACCTAATGAGAATCTATTGGACACTGGTTCAAGTTTCAGTCAATATCTACATTATCCGCCATTACAAAACGCCATATCCTATCCTCTATTGTATGATATTAAAATCTTTGAGCAATTTCCATCGTACCACCGAGCCCTCGGGATAATCGCTTACATGCTCGCGTTCATAGAGAGACTGAAAGTTAAAGTTAAGGGAGTACCCACAGAATACCATTGGCGCACCTAGACTTTCCAAAAGTAAAGGTTGCTCCTATCGAATAACTCAAATACGCTTCCTTAGCCGAGAGATCTCATTACTAAAACCATCGAAGCCGATTGATAAAAGGAGTTCACTCTTAGTACTAAATCCATTCATAGATACGAAAGGTCGGGTTGTCAATTCAAGCTTAACATATAACGAACGTCATCCCTTAGTTGTACCTTATATATGAAGTATGATATTCTTACTATTCGCAGAACATCGCCTCAAGCAACAAATGGTAAGAGTTTTATGTTCCAAGACTCGAAAATAAAGAAATGAATTTTCTCATCAAGATCTGCACCATGCATTAGCAGAAGATAGGAACGCAGATTATGACAGCACTTTGGGAGTGGCCAGAAACGATTCTTTTACATATGGCTCAAGCAGCTCACGACTTCCGGTCTTTGACCAAGTATTCTCTAGGTAGCCAGAAAACATCCGTTTGAAGGCGAGCTAAAGTGAGAAGGCGAAAAATCCCCTCCGCAGGGCTGTGCGTTGGGTTTGGGACCCGCCACGTACAAAAGCATACCAATGAAAAGGAACAACAAGCCTCGAATGAGTGACCCGCCTTTTGATGACGACCATGGCAAACGAAATAAGGACTACGAATTAAGGGCATGCAGCTGGAATGTCCGGTCCCTTAATTGGGAAGGTGTCGCTGCCCAGCGGGTTGATGTCCTCGTGAAAATAAAGGCTGACTTCACCGCCGTCCAAGAAATGCGATGGACGGGACAAGCACAAAGACGAGTAGGTCCTTGTGGCATTTACTACAGTTGCCATATAAAGGAGCGCAAGTTTGGTGTTGGATTCGTGGTGGGAGAGAGACTCCGTCGCCGAGTACTATCATTCACTCCGGTGGATGAACGTCTAGCCACAATCCGCATCGAAGCGACGTTCTTCAACATATTGCTGATTTGCGCCCACGCCCCGACGGAAGAGAAGGACGATGTGACCAACGATGCCTTTTATGAGTGCTTCGAGCGCACTTATGAGCGCTGCCCCCGCCACGATGTCAAAATTGTGCTTGGCGACCTTAACGCCAGGGTGGGCAAAGAAAGTATCTTTGGTACGACAGTCGGTAAATTCAGCCTCCACGAGGAAACATCCCCAAATGGGTTGAGGCTGATCGACTTCACCGGGGCCCGAAATATGGCTATCTGTGGTACTAGATTCCAGCAAAAGAAAATACATCAAGCTACCTGGATGTCTCCGGATCGAAAAGCCACCAACCAGATCGATCATGTTGTGATAGATGGAAGACACGTCTCCAGTGTTCTAGACGTGCGTACGCTCCGAGGTCCTAACATCGACTCGGACCACTATCTTGTTGCAGCCAAGATTCGCACCCGCCTCTGTGCAGCAAAAAACGCACGTCAACAAACACAAGGAAGGTTCGACGTCGAGAAGCTGCACTCACAATAGACAGCACAACGATGTTCTACTCACCTTGCACTCCTGCCTTCTGAGAGAACTCGTCAACAACTGGGTATAAGGGAACTGTGGGACGGCATTTCAAACTCCTTACGTACAGTTGCAACCGAAACCATTGGTTTTCGGAAAGTGCAAAAGAACAGTTGGTACGACGAGGAGTACCGTGTCGCAGCGGAGAGAAAACAGGTTGCATTTCAAACTCCTTACGTACAGTTGCAACCGAAACCATTGGTTTTCGGAAAGTGCAAAAGAACAGTTGGTACGACGAGGAGTGCCGTGTCGCAGCGGAGAGAAAACAGATTGCCTACCTCGCAACGTTACGATCGACCACAACACGTGCGGGATGGGATAGATACCGAAAGTTGAAGAGGGAAGCGAGACGCATTTGCAGAAAGAAAAAGAAAGAGGCCGAAATGCGTGAGTATGAAGAGCTTGATAAGCTGGCCGACAGGGGTAATGCTCGAAAATTCTACGAAAAAATGCGGTGGCTTACAGAAGGTTTTAAGACCGGAGCATACTCTTGTAGAACCCCCAAAGGTGATCTAGTCACCGATGCCCAGAGCATACTTAAATTATGGAGGGAACACTTCTAAACCTCCTCAACATCGCGTATAAGGTTCTATCGAGCGTACTGTGTGAAAGATTAAAGCCCACCGTCAACAAACTGATTGGACCTTATCAGTGTGGCTTTAGACCTGGCAAATCAACAACCGACCAGATACTCACCTTGCGCCAAATCTTGAAAAAGACCCGTGAAAGGAGAATCGACACACCCCACCTCTTTGTCGATTTCAAAGCTGCTTTCGACAGCACGAAAAGGAGCTGCCTTTTTGCCGCGATGTCTGAATTTGGTGTCCCCGCAAAAGTAATACGGGTGTCTAAACTGACTCTTCTGACTTTTTCAATCTGCTGCTGGAGAAAATAATTCGAGCTGCAGAACTCAATCGACCAGGTATAATCTTCCATAACAGTGAACAGCTGCTAGCGTACGCCGATGATATTGATATCATCAACATCCGCCCCGTTAGTTCAGCTTTCTCCAGACTGGATAAGGAAACAAAGAAAATGGGTCTGGTGGTGAACGAGGGCAAAACGAAATATCTCCTGTCATCAAACAAACAGTCGTCGCACTCACGACTTGACTTCCACGTCACTGTTGACAGTCATAACTCTGAAGTCGTAGATAATTTCGTCTATCTTGGAACCAGCGTAAACACCACCAACAATGTCAGCTTGGAAAGCCAATGCAAAATAACCCTTGGCAACAGGTGCTGCTTTGGACTGAGTAGGCAATTGAGAAGTAAAGTCCTCTCTCAACGAACAAAAACCAAACTCTACAAGTTTGAATTGTTCTTTTTTTGGAATCCTTCAATCTAATAACTTATTTCCTCCATGCAAGGTTATTTTATGAAAATTCTCAATTATTAAAGATGACAAATGTGACATACTTAATATTATTGGGTGCTTTAGATTAAATTGAAGACTTGCATTACCCAACCTACCTCCAATACTATCCAAAATTTGATTTAAGTTTGCAATGTCACTTTTATTACTAGTTTCTTTTTTGATTTCTAAACTATGAAATTCCTCTCTAAATTGTGATTTTTTCTTATATCTTATCACCATCTCTTCAGCTTCTTATTTTTCTTACCTTACTAGGTATAAGGGACATCTTTCTCCTTTTATTCTTTTTAAAAATAGCAAGATATGAGCTACTGCCCTTATTAATTTGTTTAAGCTAGAATATTTTAGTATTAGCTTATCCAAAAAATATAATTCCTTTGATGTTGAGACATATCGACCTTGCTGACATTTTCTTAACATTTCTGTGCTGGCCATTGATGTTCCTCTTCTTGTAACCATTTGAGACACCGCCAACATAGATCTATCAGTTTATCGCAAATACTCCTCTGAATACTACATCAGCTGGATTGTCTTTTGTTTTGATATGTTGCCACATCACAGCGAAAGGAATTAATTAGGGTTCTTCTACTTTTGTTCTGATTAATCCGCATTTGGTTCGGAAATTATTTATTTATGCTAATGTTATACATGAACCGCTCTTAGCAAATATTTTTACTTACTTCTATGTTGATAACTGTTTTTATTCTTTATAGCAATTTAGCAAGTAGGTGATCTGCGCATAGTTACAGTTTTTCCAACGTTTTTTTAAATTAAATGGGATTCACTTTAGTTTTACCAGCAACTAATGTTATAACTGATCCATCCTTAGCATATACAGCCACTGAATAAGATTTGGCACTAAATCAGATAGAGTTTGTCTTTTTATACTCTTGCAACCAGTTGCTACAGAGCATTATACGAGTAGTTTTGTTCGGTTGTACGTATCACCTAAAACTAAACGAGATAGATACAGGGTTATATATATAAATGATTAATATGGCGAGAAAAGTTGAAATGTGGTTGACTGTCTGTCTGTTTGTCCGTCCATCCGTACAAGCTGTAACTTGAGTACAAATTGAGATATCTCGATGGAACTTGGTATGTGGGTTCGTTAGTACAAAAAAAATTTCGAGTTCGTAATCGCATCACTGCCACGCCCACAAATCGCCATTAACCGAAAACATATAAAGTACCATAACTTAGCACAAAATTAAGATATAAAGCTGTAATTTGGTACAAAAAATCGCAGTAGCAAGGGGCACCTATGTTCAAATTTTTTTCAAAAAGTGAGCACAACAACAAAATTTATTAAGTGTTAAGTCTTACGTAAGTTCTTATCTTCTATCGCCAGTGTGAAAATAGATGAAATCGGAGGATAACCCCGCCCACTTCCCATATAACCGTACTGTTAAAAGCGCGATAAATCAACAACTAAATGCGGCAGAGACATTAAATTTTACCATTACAATGTTATAGGAAAGCCTTGCGAAAGCCGGAGGGAAATTTGGACGATGGACGTGGCACCGCCCACTTTTTGGTAAAATTCCGTATTTCGGGTCCCAACTAACCGATGTCGACCAAATGTCCGTGAATATGTGAAAAATGTAACAGAAATGAGGGGATAATCCTTCTCTTATTCTGGTATATCTGTATGTTAAAAATGTGTTGAATCGGACCAAACTTGTCTTAGCCCCTATATACTTAATATAAAGATTTTCGAACTTCTGGGTGACTTTGTACCGCATATATCGGCCAATATGTGAGTTATCTCACTGAAAACGAGAGAGCTTGTTTTATCTATAATAGTGTATCTTTGTGCTTAAAATAGACAAATTTAAGCGAAAACTTATCAGCATTTTTGAACATCCGGCTGACCTTACTCTGCGCAATTGGTTTTACACTTTAAAGTAGTAGGCTTTGATTCTTGCAAATTGCAAGAGTATATAGTACAATGTTCTGTTGCACCCGAACTGAGCTCTTCCTTACTTGTTATAACTAGTTTTGGAGTTGAAAGATTCGTATTAAATCCAAACATATCTTTGGTAGGATTCCATTGAATACCCAATGTCTCTATTGTTTCGTCTTCTGCTATTATTATAACTTCATTTGCGCCATTTATTAGAATTGCTGCCTTAATTTCACATGACATCCACTTCCTTAAGTGAAATCCTCTTCTTCACTATATAAGTGGATAACCTTGATCACTCTCTGTTATTTTGATTTGTCGAAACATCATTTTCTAATATCAATTGCTAACACGTGTTTTCAAGTCTTCATTTGATAATTTCAAATATATCTTTTCGAAGTCTCGGTCCTATGAAAAGTTTGTCTTTAAACTGCTTCCATTTATCGTTTTTGCAGGTGCATCGAAAACTAGTCGTAGTTTAGTTGTTAGACTGCCCTCTCCAATAACTGCTTGATGGGGCAAAAAGTATTTTCCGTTTCTATTTTCACTCGCTTTTTCCATGTGACTCATTTCCAAATATCTTCTCATAAACTGCACATATTGTTTTCTTAACTTGTAATTTGTAGCGAACCTTTTTTTATGATTACGAAACCACCCCATAGCATATTTGTGAGAGTCACCCAATCCTTTTTTTTCAATGTAGATTGACTACAAATCGATTACTTTCATCTCTCACTGTTGTTTTGCGTTTAGGCATTCATCATCATCGGAGTATCTGCTGCAGTTGTCTTTTATTTCCCAAAACTTTTCCAATATTGTAGTAACCGCTGCTAAAATTTTATTGTTTTTTCTCTGTTGTTGTAAAACTCCTGACAATATCCAGTCCATTTTCGTAGCTATACCTAGTATTCGATCATTTTACACTTTTGTAAGCAGTTATAATAGTTCTATTCACCTAAGGTTATATAAAGTATATATAAATGATCAGGATGACGTGAAAAGTTGAAATCCGGGTGACTGTTTGTCTGTCCATCCGTCCGTGCAAGCTTTAGGTTAGGTTCTGTTAATCTGGATGGCCAATAAGCCACGCATAGATCAGTTGGGGTTTAGTTTTTAGCTCCAAGCGTAGTAATCTTTCAGGATGCATGCGCTTGACGTGAGTTTTAACAGACTCTGCGGCCTTAAAGTCTTGACAATGCAAGTGCACAAGAGATGCTCCATTTTTTCCCTGGTGCCCGGCTCTAAACATTTCCCGTAGTCTTCTGATCTATCGCCTCATTTTGTGGACGTTTGTCGCCACCAGACAGTGACCAGTTAGTATTCACATCATGTTCCTACAGTCTTTTCTATCGAGTGTCAATAGGAGTTTTATGTACTTCCGATCTACCATTTTGCATACGACTTTTGCAGTTTTACACCCAGGTAGTTCGTTCCATCGGGTTTTGATTTTCTTTACCATTTTTTCTGAAAAGATCTTCGTATAGAAAATGCATTGAATTGCCAATGTTGATTACGTTCTCAGATGTTAGCCTGGCAACAGTTTCCACTGCAAGAGGCCAGCTTCGTGGCTCTGTACGTGAATTCTCATGCAGCCAGTAGGCTTCCCGCCAATTTCGCCAGGCCATTTTTCAGCGAAGAGGTCTGTAGATGGCAGGCTTAGTACCCGTTCAAGAGCCACCGTTAGAGTTATTCGTAAAGCTCCCATTACGCACAGTGCAACGAGTCTCTGAACCCTTTTCATAGACTTCCAGTAGGTTGATATCCGTACGCCTTTCCACCATACTACTGCACCGTAGAGCAGTAGAGCACCGTGAGGGAGAGAGCCCCCAGGTTGTGCCAAGCTACACGCATATACAGCATTACTGTCTTTCCTCACTTTTTTTCACGATGTGCTTCCATAGCAGCTTGGTGTCCAAAACTACCCAAAGGTACTTGGTCCAGTCCTTGAGAGAGAGTTGTGAGAGCAGTATAGGGCATGCGTAGTAAAAAGCTGTTTTTGGGGCATTCATAAATACAGTCACACCCTTTTCAAGCTCTTCTTAATAGTATCGGCATGTAGAGATCCCAGTTTGTATTGCAGGGATTTCTCCTAACTTCGTTTCTGATCTTAGCTTCCGGACTAATGGAGAAGTAGATGGACCAATGCTCAGAGAACGACGGTATGCTTAGCACCTTTCAGCTTTCTACCAATATATCTCTACTTGTATACAGTGTTCTGTCTAGAACATTCCTGGAAATGAGTCCTAGTAGGTAGGTTCCACATCTCGTATAACTTGAGAAGAAATTGAGATATCCCGATATAACTCGGTACGCACGAATTGCGATATTATATGTAGTTTATCGGAAATTACATATAATCCGTTTGAATAAAAAAACTGACTTTTTCCGTACTGTGCGGCTTGCTGTTCAGTTTATTATTAATTATTTTATTCTTTATAAAAATCTTATTTGCTAAATTTACTTGGAGCCGTTTTGCTGACTTGACATTCCTCAGCATCAACGACCCGGCATATCTTAAATAAACATATCAAATAATAACAGTGGCATTCAATTTCGTTTTTAAAGGAATTTAAAAGATTACTTGCTTATGCATTTTTCTTTATTTATGTATTATGCATGTTAATATGTATGTATGTAGTTGAATCTGAAGATTCAACTTACATTTTAGAGCAATGAAAAATATTTAGAAAATACTTGTCTTTTTTGGTATATCGACAAGTTTGAAAGTGGTGGAGTCGTTTGACGACACAACTCTTGTTTCTTAGAAAAAAAAAACCAGTTTGTAGATGGGCGTAATCGGGCCAGTGCAATAACTAAGCAGTAAATGAAGATATGAAGCTATAATTGGCACAGGGAATCGGAGTAGCAAGAAGCATCTGTGCGAAAAAAATTTTGAAAAAACAACCGTGGCCCCGCGCTCTAATAAGTTTAATGTACATATCTCCAGTTTTACCAACGATATGGTGTGAGAAGGCTTTATGCGAGGCGGTGTGAAACTTAGTACGTGGCATTCTTCTCAAATTCTACGTTCAATATTTCTGTAGTTGACTTTTGACTAAAAATATCGGTCAATGCGGGAGATACGTAATTGTAATTCAAAGAGACCCCTTTCCTAACAATAGTGATTTTGTGTATAAAAATGTGTTGAATCAGGAGAATACTTCCTATATACTAAATATAAAGATTTTCGAACATCCATGTGATTTTATACTGGATTTGTCGGTCAATATTTGACTTATCTCAGTCAAAATTACAGAACATGTTTTACTCATAACAGTATACCTATCTTTCTGCTCAAAATAAATACAATTAGGCGAAAACTTGACTTATGATTTGTGATTTTAAGCGAGGTAACTTAATGAAACTTTGGGAACATCTTTTTTAGTAAGTGACGCGATAACAGTTAATAGATATAATAGGGTCAATACTACCCCAACTCCGATTTATTACATATAATGATTTTCGCTTGTTCTGAAATGACGGCTGTCACGTACTAAAAAAATTTTGTCGAAATCGAGGGAGGTGCCACCCCCTTTGTCCAATTTTTACTATGCATCCCATAAAGCCTTGTCATACCATCTCGTAGGTAAATTTTAACACCCCTGGCTTATTAAATTATTGATTTATCACGCTTTTAGTCGTTTTTAACCGTACCGTTAAATGGTGAGTGAGCGGGGTTATCATCCGATTTCATCCATTTTCACTGTCGGTGGGACAGTGTTTGTGCTGAGTAAATTTAACTGTGTTACTCTAAGAAGTTAGGAGATATGTACTTTAAACTTGTTAGAGCATAGAGACACGCCCACTTTTTGTTTGCCTATAGGTGCCCGATGCTAATGCGATCCCCTTATATTAATTTAGTGCCCAGTCATGGCACTTTATAGGTGTTCTATTAATGGCGTTTTGTAGGCGTGGGAGTAGTCTCATGTTTTTCTTCTACTAAGAAACCCGCATACCAAGTTTCATCACGGATTTACATTTCTCGTCGTCCTGATCATTTATATATTGTACTTGTATATATAAGGTTGTCAAAAAAGTCTTGTATTTTTACTAGTTGGCGCTGAAAACGCATAGTTCTAGTTTTATTCGTCGCATCGGGTCATACTATACCTTTTTGGAAAGCTCATTTCACGCGCTAACACGTGTTTGATTGATTGTCGTTTCTTTTAAGTCGTTCGTGGGTTATAGCGTCGCAAACGTGGAGCAAAATAAAGAGAAAATACGGCATATTTTACAGTACTACTACGATAAAGGCAAAAATGCATCTCAAGCCGTCAATAAAATTTGTACAGTTTATGGACCCGATACAGTTTCCATTTCCACCGCACAACGATGGTTTCAACGTTTTCGTTCTGGTGTAGAGGTGGTCGAAGATGCGCCACGCTCCGGAAGGCCTGTTGTCGAAAATTGCGATGAAATCGCTGAATTGGTCGAAAGAGACCGGCATAGTAGTCATCAAACCGTTATAAACCATTTGAAGAAGCTTGGAGTCACTAAGAAGCTCGATGTATGGGTGCCACACGAATTGATTCAATAAAAATACCGCAAGACTTTTTTGACAACGAACAAGATCAGAAATCTGCATCAGCCGAAGACAGTCAGAAGGAAACATGACGACATCCGAAATGGCATAGCTTCGGGCCCACATTGTTGTACTTATTCAAGCGCTGAAGCAACAGAGTACTGAAATGCTGAATGAACTAACAGCAATTGAATCCAGCTAATCCTTTCAAGGTACGCACGGTCGGTTAGCGCCAAGGGATAACTTTGAACATCAACGGTCTAATGACATAGAACTGCAATCCACGGTTTGATGGAAACTAATATATATCCTGGAGATCACAGCTTTGATCCTTCACGAACGGTTGAAAAAGATGCCCCCCAACCACCCCAGATACTACAGTGCCATAGGGATTATAAGAACAAAAATTACGGGGCCAGCAGCTGACATCCTTATAATCCTAACACGTATACAAACTTCTATTCAATAATAAATTGATTGGATTATACGTTTTCTGAACAAAGATCACCACGTCCTCTTGAAGGACATGAAGATCATCCATGTGAGAAAGACAGTTTTCGAATTCAATAGTGAAGTGAGCAAAGATTTAATTTGGCTCAAAATCGAAATGTCGGAAATCCAAAATTATGCATCAATGCAACACTATGTGAATCCTTGAAGCTTCATCATAGTGCTAAATAGCAAATATACAAGTGAAACATTACAGGTTACGCAATACCATTTACCACGACAGCGTCAATTAGCAAATCGAGGTACATCCTAACCTTCCAAAAGGGAACGAGCACCAAAGGTTCTAGCAACTTCGAAGGCCTTTGGTTATAGTCTAAAGTACTAGAAAGATGTTATCTATAAAGTAAAACAAATCAATATGAAAATATAAGACGATTAATGATAAATAATAATCAAACTAATGAAACTCTTCCTTTTACTACAGCCATTCAAGCGACTATTAGGACTCAAACACAGGATACGATATGGACAAAACCTATAGCGTATAGCGGCTTTGCGAATAAATTAGTGATTATTACTAAACAGAATTTTAGCGAAGAATTCCCCATATAATTTACCTATGTAGACTGTTCGACACTGTTTGCAACCATAGATTTTTAATAAGATCAGATGGAGAAAAAACCGCTTTTACAGTCAATGGAGCAAAGTATGAGTTTGTTAGGATGATGTTTGAATAAAAAAACGCACCCCTAATCTTTCAACGCAGACGATTTATCTCAGAATATATTGGTAAATTCGCATATGTCTTTATAGACGATTGTAAGCGATGGCAACTCTGTTGCCCAACAGATGACAAGCAAACGCGAGGAAGTGAATGACAACAACAAAAGAAACACAGTCAGTAAACTAGCGTCAGCGAGGCCATAGATAGATTGATCAGAATCTCTTTTCTTGCTCTCTCGCTTGTCAGCTGGCAGCGAACCCTGATCTGTTTTCTGAGCTGGCAACAAAACACAATCAGGGTGCCGCTAACCAGCAGTCAGTGAAAACGGCGGGATGCCAGAAGTAAACCGTTATAATTACTTGACGAAATTAGTGTGAAATGAGATTTCATTGAACTGTGCGAACATATTTTGGCAAAATAAATGTTTATGTAAGTTAATTAATGATTTTGCATTTTAGCATTTATATATGTATGCATTTTCAAAGTGTTTAATTTAGTGTTTTATATAATTTATTAAATATCCAGTCTAATATTTTTCAGCAGTGGCATCATTGGCAAATGTTGTAAAAAATGCGAGTTTTGACAGCTCTCTCTCGAACCAAAGAGACTCGTATCAAGTTATAGCATTTTTGTTAATATTGAATGAAATTTGAATAAAAATTATCAATAAAATATTTTTATATAAAACATCGAAAGTCGTCTGCAAGACTTCACTTCAGAAGTGGGATGCTACTCACATTCCTCGTTCCAAATGGGAAAAAACAGCGATGTAAGGGTGGAGCAGTTGAAGAGTTTGCTGCGGGAAAGGCGCTTGGGGACGACTGGCATCCGAGACCAACTAATACAACGTCTTTTTTCAACGAAAGGGAATTTTTCCGTAAAAGAGATTGCAAATGCCCTCCCAGAATTTGATCCAACGAATAAGTCATGCATTACGGGAGATCAATTTATTGACAGAGTCGATAGAGTGGTGAAAGCCTATAAATGGGATGATAGGTTTTTATCGTTGGCTATTTACTATGTACGTGATTAAAAAGAGTTGCACGTATGGGGTTGAATACATCATCCACTTTACACACAACCTGGGTAGATTTTGCCAATGCGATATCATTCGTTGCGACACGTGGTTGGTTCGGAAATTGGCGAGGCGGAAATTCATTTCGTGATGGCCAATGCAACGAGAAAACCAAAATAAATCGGAAAGGAATATTGGCGGCGCTAGGTATACGGTACAAACTGAGTGAGGCAGCCATTATACGCTAAACAAGAGCTAGATTAAAGCATAGAGAACTCCAGCAAAGCATTGTAATCCATGGAAAAATAAGCTGAGTTAGCGAAACAAAATGAAGGATTTAAAGCACAATTAAAATGCTATATTTCTCCAGCAAATGTCCATTGTCATTGCGCTGTACAACGTGTAATAAAGTTACGACGACTTGAGGCAACGAATCTTGACGAATGTTTCAAGAAACTAGTTTACATTAATGCGAAGCCATATATCGCATTCACCGACACCGGCAGCCAATGCGGTATCATTCGTTAGTCAATAACCAAGCGCATTGACGCTAAATGCTGCTAACAGATAAAAGGCATTTGCGGAGGGGTCCTAGAAATACACTGCTTTTATTACAACAGATGGTTTATACGAGTTCAAACACATGCGGTTTGGGCTAAAGAATACAACAGGTGTGTTTAATAGACTCATGTCAGATATCCAAAGACGAGCGGAGACAGGCGACATGCTACCCAATATGGATGACATCCTAGTCGGCAGCAGCTTCTTCGTCGAGATGTACGCAAAGCTTTCTCGTATACTCCAAGTACTACGCACGAGTGGACTCACATTGAGAGTCAACAAATGTGAGATATTCACGCAAATGATAACATTTTTGGAACATCAGTTATATCCGGAAGGCATTAGTCCGGGCAACGTTAAAACCAATGATATCGTACATTGTTCACAGCTTTAAATTGTCAGTGAAGTACGCAAGTTTTAAGGTATCAGTGACTACTTTTGAAAGATTGCCGCTTATTATTCAGTTATTTCTGAACCGTTGCGCAAATTGCAACGGAACGGGGCCGAATTTGCATGAGGACATCGGCAAGAAAAAGCCCACCATGGCGAGCTTCCGCACTGAAGCCGAACACAGGCTCTATCGGCCTCGCGAGCGTTTTGTTACAAGCCGAGAATAAGCAATTGTACCCGATATCATATTTTAGTCGCTGCACTACGGAAAAAGAAAACTTGTCCACATCTATGAGCTTGAAGCGTTAGCGATCGCGAATTTTCAAATACTATGTATAGGGGAAAAGATCAAAGTTATCACCATTTGCAAAGCTTTACGAACGATGTATTGCCCGATAGCGGTTGAGAATTCAAGAATTCGACATTGAGATTCTACACTGACCGGGTGCTCGTACGGCTCATGTCGATGCGTTGAGGCGTGCACCGAACTGCAAATTAGTTGGGAGGCGAAAACTATGAGACTATCTACATAGTATTTTTTTTTACGAGGAGGAAGCATCGAAAGCCTGGACCCCATGTCAGTGTGGAACTTTAATCCGAACTAAACCTCCTACGGTCCTGTACCGTTCCTCCCGGTACCACCGTCAAGTATTACATAAGGAGGATGGTTGAGTGACACTCATGCGAACGTGATGGTCAAAATGCATTCAGTTACATGTTGCATTTACTTGGCCCCATCTTTGTTGGTCTAATAACCCCCCTTGTACATTGTTCGTCGTCAACCCTTCCCGTCACGTCAATGTTAGTGTGTTTGGGTCGTGGTTGTTCGTTAGATTTACCAGCTCTCTTCTCCCCCGCTGTTCGCTAGCACGTTGGGATTTCATAACCATGGCTACCACTTCGCAAGCAGCTTCCCACTTCTCTATTGATTCGACCATTTGGTTTACCAAGTTATCAGGAGTTGGGTCTACACCGAACGCAGTTTTCAAGTGTTGCCTCTCATGATTATATTTCGGGCAATAGAAGAACGTGTGTTCAACATTTTCGACGGTATCGTCTCCGCAATAATCACATGTGTCGTTATTTTCGTGTCCAAATCGTTTCAAATATGCTCTCAGCGCGCAAGTGGCATATATAGAAAAAGGGCCACGGCGATAAGATTTTATTTCGAGGGCTTTTCCCCATATCTGGACGCCGTACAGCGCTAATAGTGGTCTTCTATTTTGCTTTGGCCCGCGGGTATTTAGCATTAACCGGGTCAAGGCTCTGCACACTTCTTTAGCTTTTTCGCATGTGTACGCTAAGTGTTCCTTAAAGGACATCCTTGCATCAAGAATAATTCCCAAGCATTTAATTGCCGGTTGTGTAGTGATGCTTACACCCTTTGTACTGAATGTGGCAACTTCCCGAACTTTTCTGCCAGTAATGAGTATCGCCTCGGTCTTGTTCTCCGCTAGGTTCAGTCCGTTAGTTTCGAGCCAATCGCTTATTAACGTTATTGATCCCTGGGGTACTCCACCGGTGGCTTTATATTTTTTGGATCCCTCGTTTGTGTTGTAGTTCTTTTCTCGAAATAGCTTACAATAATGTTGTAAAGGTATAGAGGCATGGAGAAGTTTTTTAGTGCACTCAATATAATATGAGAGGATGCCGAGTTAAAGGCGTTACCACCATACAGTACTGTAATGTGCCTCCTTTCCATCTTTTCCCACTTATAACCCGTTCAGCCAGGGTCTTTACTAGGATTATCGCTGCAGCTGTGGATCTTGCCTTTCTGAATCCGAATTGGTTTGGGAATAGTCCACCGCCATCTTCAATTGCCTTATTTAGCCGTTGGTCTATGATCTTTTCCAGATGTATGAGTTTGTTAGGATGATGTTTGAATAAAAAAACGCACCCCTAATCTTTCAACGCAGACGATTTATCTCAGAATATATTGGTAAATTCGCATATGTCTTTATAGACGATTGTAAGCGTTCAATTGCCTTATTTAGCCGTTGGTCTATGATCTTTTCCAGAACCTTTCCAGCGGAGTCTAACATGCAGAGGGGCCAGAAGTGGTTCTGTCATTGGTTTATTAAGTTTCGGCAGTAATATCAGAAATTGCCTTTTCCAAATGGTGGGAAAGCTGCTTTCTTGGGTGCATATATTATACATTGTTCGAAAAGGATCTATGTTACTGGCCATCGTCGTTTTTAGCGCTACATTCGGAATTCCATCTGGTCCCGGGGCTTTGGATGGGTTTAATCGTTTGCATGCCTCTCGGACTTCTTCATTGGAAACAGCCTGTTTTTGTGGAACTCTCATGATCTTGTGATGGAGTGGAGGTCGGGTAGGGAAAAGTACCGAAACTATTCTCTCAATTATTGAGGGGGAGGTTGGCATTTGTCCGCCAGTGCGGAGTTTTCCCATTACCGTTTTATAACCAAGTTCCCAAGCGTTCTTCTCAACATCGTCGCACAGTTTAAGGAAACATTCCTGATTATTTTTTTTAATTGCCTGTTTTATCAATTTTCTTTTGTCCTTGATGTGTTTTTGGAGGGTGGCTGTTGCTCGAAAATTCCTCAGCGTGAAATTCCTAGGAATTTCTCTTTGCGTGGGTTGTGGATTGTGGGATCTAAACAGGTATCAAAGAGAGAGCTAAGAAGATGCGCTCTTCACGATTTCCCTTTTGTGTGAACCTTCTCCCAAATAAATAAATATTTATTAAGTGTTTTAACACTCACCGTTTTTGTAGCTTTATTATGCTCAGTTTTTTTGATTAGCTTGGACTGATGTTGACACTGTGTGTGTTTCCGCGCGCTTAGGAACTAATTTATGATTATTTCCTAACGTACTTGATGCCATAAACGGTGCACCAAAAAACATGTCACGTCACTAACTCGCCTTGCACTGTTTATCTACATATGAATGCAAAGCGTTAGCGTTCGCTTAGTAGTGGAATAGTGTGTGATCGTCACTTATTGTTATGTGAATTCATTGTTTCTCTCATTCTTTTAGCAGAACAGGGTGCACCCATAGTGTTCAGCTAAGCAAGCAAATAGAGAAGATAAACGGAAGGGTTTTCCCCACAACATGTTTGCCTGCATTGTACTGGCCGTAGACGCTTAACCCAGACAGTTTATTAAATATTTAAATTCGTCATTTGTTTTGTGTATACGGAGATAGAAGGGGGTAAAATAGATTTTTATTTTAATATTTCATATTTTTCATCAAAAATAATGGATGTAAGTAATTGACCGCGAAATTCAATGCAATTGTTTGCTAATATCTGCCATGTTATAATACAATTTACACCTGTGTCTCTGTTTTACAAAAATGGGTAACATTAGATGAATCTGCATCGTCAACCCAGTCGACGCTTGTACTAAGGCAGCAGTTTAATGAAATTAAGGATAATATAGTGAAAGGGAAATATACAGTGGTTATTGAAGCTGGGAAAAGCAAGGTTTGGGAAATTTTTGGCAAGGTTGAAAATAGTGGCAGTTTGGTAAGAGATGTTGTTGCATGCAAAAATTGTAACAGCGTTTTTAAATTTATGAATAGCACGTCTGACCTTGTGAAACATAAATGCTATAAAAATTAAAAAAAACCGTTCGGATAACACAAAGATATTAGTGGACAACGACACAAAAAAAAATTTTGCTGATACGTTCACTAAATGGGTCAATAAAAATTGCAGACCATTCAAGATGCAGGACAGAAAAAATACATATATCCATATGTGTGCACAGTGGAGAACGTAGGAAAAACGCAGAAATCAGCTCTTTGTTTGTTTTCATTTGAACAATGTTGCCATTGCTCAATACGCATATGAGCATTTCCACAGAATCGTCAACCAGGACCAAAAATTAAAATGTTAATAAAGATACAATTTTTTTTAATAAGATTTTACAAAGATGTTTAAGTTTTTTGAATATAATGTTTTCATAACCTCTCTTTGGTATTTTCGTGAAAAATTTGACCGGAAACCTGAAAACTTATTTGTTTTTACTTTGAGCTATTCTAGAGGTATTTTTTCTCTTGAGTTATTTTATATTAATAACTTATGTTATGGTTGTTCTTTTCCACAAAATCTCTTTATTAATATCAAATAAAGAAGAGAAAAATGCAAAGAGTCCAAACAAAAGTCGAATAACTGTAATTTTTTATTTAGCTTATTATCTACGATCTAATCGTACGTTCGAGACCAAAAACGTAATTTATTGCTATTACTTCACTTTGAGTGCAAAAAGGTGCCTGAAAAAACATGATTAAAGCAAGTTAAGCATCCGTAATCAAAAAACAAAATTACTTTAGGTAAACAGTACATCAAACTTTTTATTTCGATTTTCAAAATATCGTATGTTCGCGACCATAAGTATTAATTTTTTTCTAAACAAGCACATATTTATATTTATTAATAAAGATGAGTAAAACAAGTGCTAAATCGCAAAAGGTCAAACATCAGGTGTACTTAGACAAAATCAAAAGCGATCCCGAAAAGATAAAAAAATATCGTGAAAAAGCAGTTGAAAGAATGAGAAAACGCCGCTCAGAGCTATCGAAATTGCCAAAAAACAACAAGCTGTTAAAAGAGATGAGGGAAAAAGAACGTGAGAGGTTGAAAATATACCGCCAAAAAAAAAAAAGTTACAGTAGCCAAGGAGAAGAACATACATATTACTTATACTTGCAACCAAACATTAGGGAAAGCCTTAAAGAAAGCTGAAAATGCATTGCCAAGAGATTTGGCAAAGAAAGTGGAAGTCATTGCTGCACTGCATAAAAAGTATATCGAACCAACAAATTATAAAGAAAAAAATACTCGTACATTTGAAAGTGATTTAGAAGCGGAGACAAAATTAAAATTGGCGAAAGAAATTTTTTTGCGTGAAGATATCAGCGTTCAGGCTGCAGGAAAAAGGGATACACTCATTGTTGATGGGAAAATTGTTGCTAAGCGTTTTATGTTCCAGCATAAGAAGATACATCAAGCTACCTGGCTGTCTCCGGATCGAAAAACCACCAACCAGATCGATCATGTTGTGATAGACGGAAGACACGTCTCCAGTGTTTTAGATGTGCGTGCGCTCCGAGGTCCTAACATCGACTCGGATCACTATATTGTTGCAGCCAAAATTCGCACCCGCCTCTGTGCAGCAAAAAACGCACGCCAACAAACACAAGGAAGGTTCGACGTCGAGAAGCTGCAATCACAACAGACAGCCGAACGATTTTCTACTCGGCTTGCACTCCTGCTCTCTGAGAGCACTCGTCAACAACTCGGTATAAGGGAACTGTGGGACGGCATCTCAAACTCCTTACGTACAGCTGCAACCGAAACCATTGGTTTTCGGAAAGTGCAAAAGAACAGCTGGTACGACGAGGAGTGCCGTGTCGCAGCGGAGAGAAAACAGGCTGCCTACCTCGCAACGTTACGATCGACCACAACACGTACGGGATGGGATAGATACCGAGAGTTGAAGAGGGAAGCGAGACGCATTTGTAGACAGAAAAAGAAAGAGGCCGAAATGCGTGAGTACGAAGAGCTTGATAAGCTGGCCGACAAGGGTAATGCTCGAAAATTCTACGAAAAGATGCGGCGGCTTACAGAAGGTTTCAAGACCGGAGCATACTCTTGTAGAACCCCCCAAGGTGATCTAGCCACCGATGCCCAGAGCATACTTAAATTATGGAGGGAACACTTCTCCAGCCTGCTGAATGGCAGTCAACACACAACACCAGGAGAAAACGAACCCGATACCCCAATCGATGACGATGGAGCAGATGTTCCATTGCCCGACCATGAAGAAGTTCGAATAGCAATTGCCCGTCTGAAAAACAACAAAGCGGCAGGGGCCGACGGATTGCCGGCCGAGCTATTCAAACACGGCGGCGAAGAGCTGATAAGGTGCATGCATCAGCTTCTTTGTAAAATATGGTCTGACGAATGTATGCCCAACGATTGGAATTTAAGTGTGCTGTGCCCAATCCATAAAAAAGGAGACCCCACAATCTGCGCCAGCTACCGTGGGATTAGCCTCCTCAACATCGCATATAAGGTTCTGTCGAGCGTATTGTGTGAAAGATTAAAGCCCACCGTCAACAAACTGATTGGACCTTATCAGTGTGGCTTCAGACCTGGTAAATCAACAACCGACCAGATATTCACCATGCGCCAAATCTTGGAAAAGACCCGTGAAAGGAGAATCGACACTCACCACCTATTCGTCGATTTCAAATCTGCTTTCGACAGCACGAAAAGGAGCTGCCTTTATGCCGCGATGTCTGAATTTGGTATCCCCGAAAAACTAATACGGCTGTGTAAACTGACGCTGAGCAACACTCAAAGCTCCGTCAGGATCGGGAAGGACCTCTCCGAGCCGTTCGATACCAAACGAGGTTTCAGACAAGGCGACTCCCTATCGTGTGACTTTTTCAATCTGCTGCTGGAGAAAATTATTCGAGCTGCAGAACTTAATCGAGCCGGTACAATCTTTTACAAGAGTGTACAGCTGCTGGCGTATGCCGATGATATTGATATCATCGGCCTCAACACCCGCGCCGTTAGTTCTGCTTTCTCCAGACTGAACAAGGAAGCAACTCAAATGTCATCAAACAAACAGTCGTCGCACTCGCGACTTGGCTCCCACGTCACTGTTGACAGTCATAACTTTGAAGTTGTAGATAATTTTGTCTATTTAGGAAGCAGCATTAACACCACCAACAATGTCAGCCTGGAAATCCAACGCAGGATTACTCTTGCCAACAGGTGCTACTTCGGACTGAGTAGGCAATTGAAAAGTAAAGTCCTCTCTCGACGAACAAAAACCAAACTCTATAAGTCGCTCATTATACCCGTCCTGCTATATGGTGCAGAGGCTTGGACGATGACAACAACCGATGAGTCGACGTTGCGAGTTTTCGAGAGAAAAGTTCTGCGAAAGATTTATGGTCCTTTGCGCGTTGGCCACGGCGAATATCGCATTCGATGGAACGATGAGCTGTACGAGATATACGACGACATTGACATAGTTCAGCGAATTAAAAGACAGCGGCTACGCTGGCTAGGTCATGTTGTCCGGATGGATGAAAACACTCCAGCTCTGAAAGCTTATAAAAAAAGCTATATAAAAAAGAAGCAATTGGGAAAAGCGTAAGTAAATCACGATTTTTCGAATGTCGCCCAAAAAATGTTCAACTTTCGAGCAAAATGCCACACAACATGTGTGTATGCATGCGTCACGCCAATTTCAGTTTTTTGTTAATTGGCTGTGCGACAGTTATTGAATGTTTTTCCGAAGGCTTCGAAAGTTTCTTAAAATTAGTTTGTTGCAATATCGAAAATGAAAATTGTATGATAAACGATTGCGAAAAGTGTACAAAAGATGTAAAAGATATTGTGCCGCTAAAATACTTGTCAAAAATGGACGCAAATGTTAAATGGCAGTACTGGAGGGAAGTGGGCGATCGTGTAATTTTGACTTGCACTGTTGCTGCGTTATCGGACTTGCTCCATGAACTACAAGTTCAACTGCCAATTTTCAAGCAACATTTCTTTGTAAAGCGAGCACAACAAAATTATTTTGAAAACGTAAGGAAAAATATCAGGCCTGGGGTACTTGTCCGTTTTTGCGGAAAATTATAGGCTGGTGTGCCAAAATGAAATTCAAAGCGCACATTTCCACTATAATCAAGTTTCCATTTTTACTTGCGTAGCTTGGATGTTTAATGAAACTAAGTCGTTTGCAGTAATTAGTGATAGTTTAAATCACAGCAAAATCGATGTTTACGTTTTTATAACGAAGCTTATTCAAGAGATAAAAAAACAGCATGGCGAATTTGAAAGTATTTTCGTTTTCTCGGACGGAAGTAGCAGTCAATTTAAAAATAAGTTTATTGCTTGGAGTTTACCTGATTTACTGGCAGAATTTGGTTGTAAAAAACTTGAGTGGAACTATTTTGCAACGTCACATGATAAAGGTGCAGTCGATGGCGTTGGAGCAGTTGTGAAAAGAAAAATCTGGCAAATTACGAAAACAAAAAATATCGTTTTAAACGATGCATTCTCTTTTTACAATTGTGATCAAGAGCACATTACTGGAATTCAAATTTTATATGTTGGAGCTGATACAATATCCGAGATATCTCCAACTTTGTATCGAAAATGGAAGGATATACCGAATATTGCAGGTATCAGAATGGTGCATTCGATTTCCTACGACGAAAATCTTAAGCTGCGAACTGCTCGTACGGCCTATTCAAAATATAACAATATTAAATAAATATTTCTTGTGCTTTATATATGTTTATATCTTTTCAATCAATAAAAGGAATATTAGTTTGCTTTATTTAAGAAAAGGTTTCCAAAATCCACATAAAAACTTGTTGGAAAAATGGTACGTTCGCGACCCGTACGTTCGCGTCCGGTACTCAAACTTATAAATAAAAAACCAATGGAAAAATTTCAGCGTGCAATTAGTTAGGAGGAAGTTACTTTATTCCAATTTAATATAAATTAATCCTTTTAGAATAGATTGCTCCATTTCGCTATTTTTTGCGTTTTTCTAGTTGCACCCAAAAGCAACTTCCATTATTCGTACGTTCGCGACCGCATGTTTGTCGCTAACATATTAAAAAATAAAAATCGAAAGATCCTACCTTTTGCACCAACGAAAGACCTAGCAAAATGTTATCGAAACATAAAAAAAAAAAAATTAAGACAAATTTATTTTTTTCCTGGTTTTTTGAACTATAAATGCGTGCGAACGTACGGTTCGCGACCGTTGGAAATGCCCATATGTAGTTTTGTACGCATCTATGTTTTCAATTACAATTTTTTACAATATAAAATATCAAAACTGAAAACAAACTATTAAAAATAGTTTATATACTTATAAATAATAGCATTCGACTCTGATTTTGAGTTATTTTAAGAAAATTTCAAACATATTGAACAGATTGAATTATAAAAGTTGATAATTACTGCAGTATATCGATATTGGCAACCCTGCGTTGTGAGAGAGCAATCAGCTGCGACGTTATCTGCGGCAAAATCCAAATGTCGTGGATTCTCACGTCATCCCACGTCAAAGAGAGAAGGGAGTAGCGTTTTTCACTGTGCAGTTACATTGCGCGCCCATAAGATAGGTCGTGCCAGCTGACTCGGGCCACGATTCTGCGTTTTTGACTGTTCCTGCTATAACAGTGTTGTCCAACGTGACTGTGTGCACGTTGTGCTTGTGTTGATCGCAAAATTCTGCTTTGTTTGCCTACGAAGTTGAATAAAGTATAGAGAAGGTTCAGGTTCGATGTCGAACATTTTATAAAATTGTGATTCGGAATTTCACCTCACAACCACAGAATTCACGATGTGAAATGTTAATATTTTTAACAGTTCTCTCACATACTCCACCAGTGAGTATGAAGAGAAATAATATAAGTACGTACGACATATGATGCCATAGCATGTATGGGCAATCAGGGAATATTGAAGAAAAATAAGTTCTTTGATATTCCATTTTTAACAGCTAAAAATGTGTACAAATACAGCTCTCTCACATACTCAAGAATATGAAGAGACATAAATATATATATATGTATGTATGCATGCTCCTTATGATACTCCTAGGCACAGCATTGTGATATTTTCATGCTTCAATTTTTGCTTTCAACTTGGGAATCGCAATGTATGCAAATATGTAAGTATGTACATATGCTTTTGCGTTTTGCCGTCGGCATTTCCATATTGGCATGTAAAAATAATTATGATATGAGGTATGAATGCATGCATAATAATATTTATAGTCAATTTGGACTTGCATATTTAATAATTTTATTTGATTTTTACATAATATACTGTTATTACCTCAATAAAGTTTCTAACAATCCTTACCGCTGGTGGGGGGAATTGAATAGTCTTATGTCGAGGGAGAATTTATTCGTTCTGATTTTATTTCGTATTTTTCTTGCTTATATACAAATTTTAAAACTATCTTAAATAACTAAATATATGTGTATGTGTGTATGTTTGTATCTATTGCAACATATTGTTCATTGCTGCTTGACATGGGGTTATTTTCAAGAGTACAATTTAATACATGGGTGTGTGTTTAATGTTATCTCTTCTGTAAATTTATGATTTGTGTCCCATGCATTTTTATTATTATTAGATGCATTGCATGTAAATGCATTATGTATATATGTATGTATGTATGTATGTATATTAATATATAAATAGTTATTTATATTTAGTAAAATTTCGGCTTTGCTGATAAGTAAGCATGTTCAATGATATTTGAACATATACTATACCATAAATATTTTTGTATTATATTTCTTAATAATAGAAATTAAATTTATCACTAAAATATATACATATGTATGTATGTACATCTTCTATCATATTAATCTTATGTTTCTGCACATGCTCATATGAATGCATGTATACGCATGTGCGCGTTCAGACATTCCAATCATGATTTTATCACTTATCAATATATTACATGTGCGCGCATTGATCTGCATGTTCATACATTCATATATACTTATATGAACATATATTTGTATACATTGCCGAAAAATAATGCACAAGCGTACAAACACATATGTATATGCGTACACATGCATATGTGTACAACAAAACAAAACATTGAAGCATTGTTCTACGAAAACAACAAACGCTTCAGTATAAGCATCACAACTCAATATGGCAGCCGAATTGGCGAAGCCCAAATGTAGTAAATTTTACAACAAAAACGATTTCATTCATAAACGCAGGCGCAAATTCCACAAGCGACCTCGCTTTTTTTCATAAAAACAGACGCCGTAGCATCTCCCCGAGCATGCCTTTGCCAACAAGTGTCTTTTCGCGACGATGGCAAAAGCTAAAAATCGTAAATTGAACAACTTTTTGATGGTTCTTCACAGAAAGAAGTCAGAAAAGTGGCTCTTGTCGATTTACAATATTTGTCAATTCTAAAATAAGTATTTTTCCGTGGCTCGCAAAAATTTGCGTCGATATGTATGCAAGCTCATACATATGCATACATAATTGCGCTACGGGTTCAAATCTCGGCAGAATTTGTTTTTAATTTTTGTCTTTTATTTTATGGCAAAAGCTAAAAATCATAAATTGAACATCTTCTGGTGTTTGTTCTAAGAAAGAAGTGAGAAAAGTGGCAACATAGGAGTTGTCGATTTATAATATTTGTCAAAAATATTTTTGCGTGACAAAAATCTGCGTCGGTATGTATTCATGCTCATACGTATACATACATACATATTTACGCACATTGAAAGGCGAAGCTGCTATAGGGGGCAAGGGAATCGGTGACAATTGGCTGCCATTTGTTTATTTTTTCGGCACAGCTTGGATTTTCTATCATCACACAAGTGCTGAACACAATGAGCGCGACAGACTGCAAACGACAACTGTAAAATTTTAGAATACACACGTTCTTAGGGACACAGTTATAGAGGCAGCTGCACAACTACATAACTGTGTCCATAAGAACGTGTGTATTTTAATATTTGACAGAACAATCTGTCGCGCTCAATGTATTCAGCACTTGACTCTTCGACAAAACACCAGTTTCGGCCATTGGTTGATCGTGACAACGGAGATGCGAAAGATGCGTGCGACACTTCTTATTATGAATGTATGTATGTACATATGTATGTGGCTCGCATTTGCTTTCATAAACATACAGACAAATGTGCCAAAGAAATGTTTTGTGTACATATGTATAGGCCACAGAAATTCTATTGGTATAAATATGGAAATGATAACGAAATAATGCGAAAATGCATATTTCATGAAGGTCATTAATTTTTTTTGAAGAAATGAAAGGAATGAATAGAAGTGTTTATATTAGCACATTTAAGTTCATTTTTTAATAGTCGAAATTAATATATTTTTGAAATAACAGTTTATTTAAAATAATTTTTTATTTAATTTTATCACATACAATTTTTACCATTTTTCGGAGAGCAATGGTTTTTATAACACAAAATAATAACGCATATGTGACAATGGTTCATATAATACAAAATAAGCATGCATATGTGAAAATCACGCATACATATGTATATGACAATGGTTCATATAATACAGTATAAGCATGCATATGTCACTCAGAGAATGCTTTTTTACACTCTCTGTGTGACTTTGTATATTTTGTATATTTTTCTATAAAGAAATTCTCTTTATTTATTCTTAGTCATTTTACATATATTTCTGCCACTGCACGTGCTCACTTCTGCTAAATAGCAGCGAGAATGGTATTTTATTTTTATTAATATGTATATAAAAGAGACAAAAAACTTAAAAGAGTACGTATTCATAGTACCAAAGGTTTCTCTTGTTGTAAAAAAGAAAAATAAACTTAAAAAAGTACTTATTCATAGTACCACAGATTTTTCTTGTGAATTTAAAAATGAAATAGAAATATTTTAATTTTTTGACTTATTGTTTGAATAAATCACAAGCATTTGCATTAAATTACTTAATAAAAAACTTTGCCGATTGTCGCGAAAAATAGATTTATACATCGAAAACGATCTTTCTACTTCAACTGAAGTCAGGGGTGCGAATCTAAAAGCGCAAATTTCTGCAATGTCGTAATTTAACGTAGCACCAATCTTCTCTCCAGAAATTTGATTCGATATTTTTTTTATTATTGGAAAACCTTTGTTTTTTGTTAAAATTGAATTAAATTTTCGTACTATAATATCGTTATCACTTTGTTGAAGTAATTCTTTGGCCTCCAATATTACTCTAAGTTGAGTATGCAGAGCTAATCCGTTTGATTCCAAAGTTTTAATTGATTTGAGTATAAACCCGAAATTTTTTTCGAAATTTTCGCATAATAAAAAGCTGCCTCCAGCCAAGTACCCCATCGAGTGATAATAGGCTGTGGAGGCAATTCGAGCTCTGTCTCGGTGGCTTTGAAAATATGTACTCTTTTTGGTGCCTTAACAAAAATTTTTTTTACGCTAGAGGTTAATTGGTCGACTTTTGGACTGCTCTCGCGAATCTTTTCGCGTACGCTGTGGAGGCCATGAATGAGACATGTTAAATGCGTCATCTTTGAATAGAAAATCTTCAAAGCAGTCGCGGCTTTCACCATATACGGCGCAGCGTCTGTGAGAAATAAGAGAATACGAGTTTTGTCAAATTTTGGTTCCAACAATTTAATTGCATCGTCAAAACATCTAGCAATAGCAGCGTGATCGGGTTTCTCTAACTCTGCTATATGCACCAAAAAATGTTTTTTGGCCTCTTCGGGATCCGTATCCAATATGCTACAGACGACGCTAGCAATGTGTCTCCCAGACGAGTCGGTTGTCTCGTCAATCGATATCCACAAATATTTGTTTTTTATTTGCATTCTTATGGTTTCAAGAGTTTCGTTGTAAATTTCACCAACTATTCTACGCATGGAGGTTTCAGAAGGAATAGTTAAATCCACATATTTCCCAAAAAAACTTTTTAGGTTTTCATTTCTTAATTTATAAAGTGGAATGTCCGATGCAACTAATGCTTTGCATAAATCTTGGAACTTGTGGTTTGAGTTAATAATGGCTGCGTACTTGTTGCTGATTTTTTTCCGCTTCACTATGTGCCAAACTTGCAACATGCGATTGCAAAGAGTATAATCTTTCTGATGGCACAGACTTGTTGCAAGCTTTGCAAAACAATACGACGCCATCAGTTTTAAAAGTAGGATATTTCGCGACATAAGAAGCTAATTTGTCCGTTTTTCGCTGTTTTGCTTTCGGCATTATCTAAATTATAGAATAAAATAAATAAATCACTTTGTTTAATTGAAATTCAATAAATTTACATCACTCGATTCTGCAACTAAAAATTAGCTACATGCCCGGCCACGCTATATAAATTTATGTTAGATATGGTAAACTTCAAAACATCTGTTCACAGAGATGTGACATATGATAATTTTTGTATCGATAATTTTTCAAATGTAATCGAAATTATGAAAATGGCTACTTGAAATTGCATTTTTGCATAAAATTGCATTTATTGTTCAAATTGCTTCATAAAATTGTATTTATTTGCAAAATTGACACTAAAAAGTCAGTTTTGCAAAATATTGCATTTATTGCTAAAATTGCAAAAAATTGCAACAACAAGTTTAGTTTAAATTAAAGAGAAATTTACAAAACGAATTTATAATTAACCGGCATTAGAATTGCGATCACGACAAACAACTTGCAAATGCAATTTTTGGGTTGCCCTATTGATAAGTGATAAAATCATGACTTGAATTTCTGAACGCGCACATACTTACGTATACATACATATTTTCATATGAGCAAATAATAAGATTAATACGAGTATGATAGACGATATATTTATATATTGATGTGATAAATTCAATTTCTATTAGTAAGAAACATAATACAAAAATATTTATTGGTATATTAGAGTATATTATGTAAAAATCAAATAAAACTATTAAATGTGCAGGTCCAAATTGACTGTAAATATTACTATGCATGCATTCGTACAAAATTATACTCATATTATAATTATTTTTATATGACAATATGGAAATGCCGAGGGCAAAACGCAAAAGCATACATATGTATTTACATACATTGCGATTCGCTAGTTGAAAGCAAAAATTGAAGCATGAAAATATCACAATCTTGTTATTGGGAAAATACATATCTATTTAAATGTTAAAAATGTTAAAATTTCACAGTGTGAATTCTGTGGTTGTGAGGTGAATTCCTTACTACAATTCTAACAAATGTTCGCTGTCGAACCTGCACCTTTTCTATGCTTTAAGTTCTCTGAGTAAAGTATCGCTGTTATAAAGAATATTAATTTATTGAGTTTTCCAAATAATTCTTTGTCCAAGTGCATTTTCGCCAACGAAAATGCAACAGTTAATAAAATGTACCAATAATTCCACTAACGAAAATGCAACAGTCAACAAAATGTACCATTAATTCCGAAGAATTTTAATAATTTGTATTTATTGTTCATTCAAGTGCATTTCCGCTAACGAAAATGCAACAGTTAAACAAGAAACATTTCTTAAGAATTTTTACGCAAGCATTTATTTTTAAGTTATTGCAAGCAAGCAAAATATTAGTATTTAAGAAAGCACAAAATAAAACGGAATGTTGATTATCGATTCAAACTTCAACCCAGTTGTTTAATTATTCGTCGTTCATCACTTCGGTGAAAAAAGTGGCGCAGTCGGTAGGATACCCGTGTATCCTTGTGTGTAAAAATTTAAAATCAAGTTACATAAAAAAGGATATTGAATATTTCTATATTCGTAACGGGTAGAAAAAAATAAGAACAACGAATCCTTTAAAACATACAAAATAATTTTTGCAAAAAAGTTTAGTGAAAGTGACATTTGAACTTCATAAGATTGAAGAACGAATCCTTTAAAACATACAAAATATTTTTGCGAAAACGTTTAGTGAAAGTGACATTTGAACTTCATAAGATTGAAGAACGAATCCTTTAAAACACAAAATATTTTTGCGAAAACGTTTAGTGAAAGTGACATTTGAACTTCATAAGATTGAAGAACGAATCCTTTAAAACGTACAAAATATTTTTGCGAAAACGTTTAGTGAAAGTGACATTTGAACTTCTTAAGATTGAAGAACGAATCCTTTAAAACATACAAATTTTTCGAAAATAATACAAAAAAGGGGTGAAGAAAAGGGTAAAAAAGATTTACTCTTATCGACGATAATTTCAGACAACAACCGAAATATAAAGATATACCCATATTAACAACTCATCAGCCAACTGCACATCCTAATCAACTTTAAACACAACATAGTGACAAATTTTTTTCCATCCTTGGAAACACATCCAGATCAACTTCAAACCCAACACAGAGCCAGACAGACAGCAATATAATATTCAACAACAACACCAGAAACCAACTGCACATCTTAATCAACTTTAAACACAACATAGTGACAAATTTTTTTCCATTCTTGGAAACACATCCAGATCAACTTCAAACCCAGCACAGAGCCAGACAGACAGCAATATAATATTCAACAACAACACCAGAAACCAACTGCACATCCTAATCAATTTTAAACTCAACATAGTGACAATATTTTTTCCATCCTTGGAAACACATCCAGATCAACTTCAACACAGAGCCAGACAGACAGCAATATAATATTCAACAACAACATCAGAAAGTGAGAATCCGATTAACTATATTATATATAATTATTATTATTATTAAATGTATGTAACTGAAAAATTAGCATAGAGTAAGAAATTGAAAGAAAATTACTATATACGTCTGGAAAACAAGAGAAAAAAAAGGGAAATAAAATGGCAGTACCAGTTCAAAACATTCTACTATAAACCCTTTAAAATATCTTAATAACTTACCTGAATTCTGTGGCGACTCAAGAGACCTACAGACATTCACCACACTTATTAACCGAATACACCCACACCTACAAACATAGTTTTTTCGGACATAATAAAATCAAAGCTAAAAGGAAGAGCAAGACAGGCAATAGAAATAAACTGCCACGCGACCTCATGGGCAGAGATTAAAAACATACTACAGAATAATTTCGGGGATAGACGTTCTTGCGAAGAACTCTTTGACGAATTACGAAGCGTGACCTTTAGAACAAACACTTTAGATTTTTACAACGACATGAAAACCAGGTTACACAGGTTAAATAACAAATTAGTAACCATTTTAGGAGAAACCGAAGCAACTAGAGAGAGTGCGATGAACAACAAATGCACTGCCCTCAATATCTTTAAAAACAAACTTCCTGAACCAATGAAATCAATCCTTTTCTGTAGGAACCCAGAAGACTTGGAACATGCTATGGACATACTGTTCCAAGCCGGGTACGCACATACAGGGAACAATAACGTAAACAACAGCACAGAATTAAAAACTCATTCAAGTAATAGGAATACTGACTATAGAAACTATACACAATACAATAAAAAAGACAGTAGGAATAGAATACAGTACGGGAATTCCCAACAACTATTCAACAGAAGGAATTTCCAACCAATGCCCCAAAATAACGGAAGAAATTACCAACAATCCCAACCATACCAACAAGCAAACCCACAAAATCCCAGTCCTCAAAACCCATCCTTCCAGAGACCAAATTTCAGAAACCAACCGGAACCTATGGACATAGGAAAAATAGAAGTGGCTGAAAATTTTCAGGAATCAGCCTCAAGAATAAATTACCATTTATAATAATAAAAACAAAGATAGGTTTCATAAAACTTATAATAGACACAGGCGCAACAAACTCCATTTTAAATCCGGGTATCTGCGACCCCAAAAGAATTCATCCAACTAGCCCACTTTTAATTAAAACTCTCCAACATCGAATTTACGTTGACAAAAAGGCAATAGTACCCATGTTCGAAGAATTTAGCGACATTGGAACTAATAAACCAATAGAATTTTATATAATAAAATTTCATAACTTTTTTGACGGTCTAATAGGTAACGATATATTGAGACCACTAAATGCCTGTATCGATTATAAAAAGAACGAAATAAATATCGGTAACAAAACACTCCCTATGCACTTCGAAAACGAAAACTTAAATGAAAGAAAGATAGTAGTACCAGATGACTCTGACCTAGTATATTATAAGGAAGAAAACGGCGGAAACATTGTAAGAGAGGGAATTTTAAATGTAAGAAATCAAGAAGCAAAGATAAACTTACTATCTGGAACCAATCGGGTGACTACGCAAAAAGTAGATCACGAAAATTTTAACATAATCGAAAATAAAGAATCTAAACCATTGGCTGACCAAATTAGAATAGGGCACTTGAACCCCGAAGAAAGGTCACAATTGTTGCAAATAATAAAAGAACATCGTAATATTTTTTACCAGGAAAATGAAGGAAATTTACTTCAGCAATAAAACATAGAATTAGAACTACAAACAACATACCTATATTTTCTAAGTCATATAGGTACCCGTACGTACATAAGAAAGAAGTCACAGATCAAATCCAAGAAATGTTAAAACACGGGATAATTAGGAATAGCAATTCTCCCTACTCAGCCCCAATTTGGATCGTGCCAAAGAAGGCCGATGCCAGCGGGAAACCAAAGTGGAGACTTGTAATCGACTATCGTAAACTGAACGAAGTAACGATCGATGATAAGTTTCCCATCCCGAACATAGACGAGATTCTTGAAAAACTGGGAAGAAGCCAGTACTTCACTACACTCGATTTGGCGAAGGGTTTCCACCAAATCGAGATAGAGGAAGAAGACATCCACAAAACTGCGTTTAGTGTCGAAGGAGGGCACTATGAATTTCTGCGAATGCCTTTCGGACTAAAAACAGCCCCTGCAACGTTCCAGAGATTGATGAATAATCTACTCCAAGATTATATCAACAAAATCTGCCTAGTATACCTGGACGATATAATCATATTTTCAACATCCTTACAGGAACATATGAACTCACTTAGACTTATATTCGCAAGATTACAGGAGGCAAATTTAAAAGTGCAGTTAGATAAATCAGAATTTCTAAAAAAGGAAACAGAGTTCCTTGGGCACATAATTACAACGGAAGGAGTCAAGCCCAATCCTAAAAAGATAGAATGCGTTGTTAACTTCCCAATACCCAAAACAGCAAAACAGATCAAGCAATTCTTAGGGCTCACAGGCTACTACAGGAAGTTCATAAAGGACTACTCGGCTATAGCTAAACCAATGACTAGGTGCTTAAAGAAAGATTCACAGATAAATATAAATGACTCGGACTACGAAAAAAGTTTTAACACCCTCAAGACCCTACTAACGCATGATCCAATATTAACATACCCAGACTTTTCTAAAACATTTACATTGACAACGGACGCGAGTAATTACGCTTTGGGAGCGGTACTTTCGCAAGATAATCATCCAATATGCTACGCCAGTCGCACCCTTAATACGCATGAAACAAATTATAGCACAATAGAGAAGGAATTATTGGCAATCGTGTGGGCTACAAAATATTTTAGGCCATACCTTTTTGGTCGTAAGTTTATAATAGAGACAGATCACAAGCCACTGACATGGCTCTTTTCTATAAAGGAACCAAATTCAAAACTTGTTAGGTGGAGATTAAGACTATCTGAATACGATTATGATATTAGGTACAAGAAAGGAACAAAGAATAGTAATGCCGACGCTTTGTCAAGGATCGAAATTGAACCCAGCATTAATACACTAGAATGCGACAGGGGAACGATAAAAAGTACTACTTCACCAATTAATATGTTTAAAAATCAAGTAGTTATAATAAAAACTACCTCTGGATCATTAAGAATAAAAAATAAATCTGTTTTTAAAAATAAAAGAAGAATAATTTCTATGAAGGAAATGGACAGGGAAACAGCAATTACAATACTAAAGAATCATTTTAATCCAACACAACTGAATGCTATTTTTATCGAAGACGAATTTTATACTATGTTTAAAACTGTTTACGAAGAACTATTTTCAAATAACCCAAATTTTAAAGTACTTAGATCTACACTCATGACGGAAGACATAGAAGACGAAAATCGATTAACTGAAATTATTAAAAACGAACATCTTGACAAAAACCATAGAGGAATTCAGGCAGTATATAAAGAATTAATTACGCGAATTTACAATCCTAAATTAAAACAAAGGATAACTCAGTTCATAAATAACTGTGAAATTTGTAACTTAGAAAAATACGATAGGAAACCCCCGAAGATCCCTTACAAAATTACAGAAACTCCATCCAAACCTCTGGAAACATTACATATAGACGTATTTTATACTTTAGGTAAGAAACTTTTTATGACAGCAATTGATAAATTTTCGAAGTTCGCGTTAGCATTTCAAATAAACGGTAGGAGTTAGACAGAATTTAAAACAAAACTTTTGCTGATAATCAATACTTATGGGAAAATAAATAAAATTGTTGTGGATAATGAACTAGGCTTTAAAGCTATACCGATGCAAGAATTTTTGAAAAAGGAGAACATAGATATTCACTATACTTCCAATAGTAACCATACGTCTAACGCCGACATTGAGAGACTACACAACATAATCAATGAGCACATACGCTTGTTAAGGCACGATAAAGAAAACAAAGACGAAAGTATAGAAGATAAAATGATAAGAATAATAGGTTTTTATAATAATACAATACATAGCACGACCGGCATCAAACCGATTGATTTTGTAAATGGCAAAGTACATGAAGATAGATACGAAGAAATTCATGATCTTATAAATTCAAAGAAAGAAAAGTACATTCAGAAGTTAAATGAAAACCGGAAGGATATAGAATTAGAAGGCGGACCAAATTACATTAGAGAGATAAGAGGGGGTAAAAATCACAGAAAATACAGGAAAATTAATGCTGAAAAAATAGATGATGACCACTTACAGATAACAGAAACTGGACATAAATATTATAAAGCTCACGTTAGACCTAAGAAGAAATACCAAGACAAGAGTAACCCCAAAATCAAAGCTACAATTAAATAAATGTAATTTTTTTTAGATGATTAAATGGATCATAATGATGGCAACACTTACCCCAACAAACAAGACTTTTACAAATGTCAAAATAAAAATACAAGACAAGTTTATTCTACCTAATATCATTACAAAAATTAAAGACAATAGTAATACAACACTAGCAGACATAAAAATTGAATCTTTATATCTGAAGCAAATAGAATACAAAGAAACACTGAAAAATATACTATATACAGATAAGAACTCAAAAATACTTAGTTTTGGTATAGATATCTCAATTATTATATCAATATGTATCTTAATTATTTTTATATACCTCTTTAAGAATACAAAAACATATATTCCAAATGTACAATTAAAAAATGAAACTACTATAAACAATCCGGCAAAGATAATATAATTTCGTCGGAGCCTCAAACTAACGGTGGGGGTGTTATAAAGAATATTAATTTATTGAGTTTTCCAAATAATTCTTTGTCCAAGTGCATTTTCGCCAACGAAAATGCAACAGTTAATAAAATGTACCAATAATTCCACTAACGAAAATGCAACAGTCAACAAAATGTACCATTAATTCCGAAGAATTTTAATAATTTGTATTTATTGTTCATTCAAGTGCATTTCCGCTAACGAAAATGCAACAGTTAAACAAGAAACATTTCTTAAGAATTTTTACGCAAGCATTTATTTTTAAGTTATTGCAAGCAAGCAAAATATTAGTATTTAAGAAAGCACAAAATAAAACGGAATGCTGATTATCGATTCAAACTTCAACCCAGTTGTTTAATTATTCGTTGTTCATCACTTCGGTGAAAAAAGTTATCGCCAGGCGCATGCGCTGCTATGGCAATACACATAGCGCGTAACAGCTCCCTAGAATAGTATTAGTGCCTATGCGTGAGTACATCAAGCGTCCTGTGTGTCAAAAATTCTTTTTCTTATTTTCGTATTTTGTTAATAAAGTGTTTCCCATTATTAATTGTTGTTCTATATAATATTTACGTCCTATTTGTAGTATTAGTACACAGTGAATAGTGATTCAAACAAGCAATAAAATGAGTGATAATGATAATACGCATAACACAGCGGATTCCAGGTTATATGTATGATGGTACGTTTCTCTTAAATATTTAAATTCTCCATATTAGATGCAGATATTATCGGAGAACCAGTAGAGTAAAGCGAACAACCGGTACTCCTTGCGAGAGATTTTAATGTACATTTCTTATTGCCAGAAGCTGAACCATTACTGGCATTCCTCAGAGAGAAATTTTCATTAGAAATGATCAATGGAAGAAATGATCCTACGACAAAATAAGGTACGACTATTGATGCGGTATTCGCGAGAAATATAGATAAAATATATGTAGGACATTTCATATCGTATTTTAGTTATCATAATCCAATTGCAAATATATATTAAAGATATCAATCCGTCAGAACCCAGAGATGATATTTGATTTGGACTTTGTTTTATAATAAACTTATAAAATGTGAATTTAAGAAAGTGTTGGTCACTCCATCATATTTTTATCCTTTCCCTCTCGCTAGTTCTCTTTCATACAAAATGATAAGCATTTCTTGGAATATCACTAAGAAGTTTCACTTCTTCCGCGCGTATGGCCTCCACGCACCAGTTTTTTTTTAATTTTCATATAATATAATTATAAACAAGAGAAAAAAAAGGGAAATAAAATGGCAGTACCAGTTCAAAACATTCTACTATAAACCCTTTAAAATATCTTAATAACTTACCTGAATTCTGTGGCGACTCAAGAGACCTACAGACATTCACCACACTTATTAACCGAATACACCCACACCTACAAACATAGTTTTTTCGGACATAATAAAATCAAAGCTAAAAGGAAGAGCAAGACAGGCAATAGAAATAAACTGCCACGCGACCTCATGGGCAGAGATTAAAAACATACTACAGAATAATTTCGGGGATAGACGTTCTTGCGAAGAACTCTTTGACGAATTACGAAGCGTGACCTTTAGAACAAACACTTTAGATTTTTACAACGACATGAAAACCAGGTTACACAGGTTAAATAACAAATTAGTAACCATTTTAGGAGAAACCGAAGCAACTAGAGAGAGTGCGATGAACAACAAATGCACTGCCCTCAATATCTTTAAAAACAAACTTCCTGAACCAATGAAATCAATCCTTTTCTGTAGGAACCCAGAAGACTTGGAACATGCTATGGACATACTGTTCCAAGCCGGGTACGCACATACAGGGAACAATAACGTAAACAACAGCACAGAATTAAAAACTCATTCAAGTAATAGGAATACTGACTATAGAAACTATACACAATACAATAAAAAAGACAGTAGGAATAGAATACAGTACGGGAATTCCCAACAACTATTCAACAGAAGGAATTTCCAACCAATGCCCCAAAATAACGGAAGAAATTACCAACAATCCCAACCATACCAACAAGCAAACCCACAAAATCCCAGTCCTCAAAACCCATCCTTCCAGAGACCAAATTTCAGAAACCAACCGGAACCTATGGACATAGGAAAAATAGAAGTGGCTGAAAATTTTCAGGAATCAGCCTCAAGAATAAATTACCATTTATAATAATAAAAACAAAGATAGGTTTCATAAAACTTATAATAGACACAGGCGCAACAAACTCCATTTTAAATCCGGGTATCTGCGACCCCAAAAGAATTCATCCAACTAGCCCACTTTTAATTAAAACTCTCCAACATCGAATTTACGTTGACAAAAAGGCAATAGTACCCATGTTCGAAGAATTTAGCGACATTGGAACTAATAAACCAATAGAATTTTATATAATAAAATTTCATAACTTTTTTGACGGTCTAATAGGTAACGATATATTGAGACCACTAAATGCCTGTATCGATTATAAAAAGAACGAAATAAATATCGGTAACAAAACACTCCCTATGCACTTCGAAAACGAAAACTTAAATGAAAGAAAGATAGTAGTACCAGATGACTCTGACCTAGTATATTATAAGGAAGAAAACGGCGGAAACATTGTAAGAGAGGGAATTTTAAATGTAAGAAATCAAGAAGCAAAGATAAACTTACTATCTGGAACCAATCGGGTGACTACGCAAAAAGTAGATCACGAAAATTTTAACATAATCGAAAATAAAGAATCTAAACCATTGGCTGACCAAATTAGAATAGGGCACTTGAACCCCGAAGAAAGGTCACAATTGTTGCAAATAATAAAAGAACATCGTAATATTTTTTACCAGGAAAATGAAGGACTTTCATTTACTTCAGCAATAAAACATAGAATTAGAACTACAAACAACATACCTATATTTTCTAAGTCATATAGGTACCCGTACGTACATAAGAAAGAAGTCACAGATCAAATCCAAGAAATGTTAAAACACGGGATAATTAGGAATAGCAATTCTCCCTACTCAGCCCCAATTTGGATCGTGCCAAAGAAGGCCGATGCCAGCGGGAAACCAAAGTGGAGACTTGTAATCGACTATCGTAAACTGAACGAAGTAACGATCGATGATAAGTTTCCCATCCCGAACATAGACGAGATTCTTGAAAAACTGGGAAGAAGCCAGTACTTCACTACACTCGATTTGGCGAAGGGTTTCCACCAAATCGAGATAGAGGAAGAAGACATCCACAAAACTGCGTTTAGTGTCGAAGGAGGGCACTATGAATTTCTGCGAATGCCTTTCGGACTAAAAACAGCCCCTGCAACGTTCCAGAGATTGATGAATAATCTACTCCAAGATTATATCAACAAAATCTGCCTAGTATACCTGGACGATATAATCATATTTTCAACATCCTTACAGGAACATATGAACTCACTTAGACTTATATTCGCAAGATTACAGGAGGCAAATTTAAAAGTGCAGTTAGATAAATCAGAATTTCTAAAAAAGGAAACAGAGTTCCTTGGGCACATAATTACAACGGAAGGAGTCAAGCCCAATCCTAAAAAGATAGAATGCGTTGTTAACTTCCCAATACCCAAAACAGCAAAACAGATCAAGCAATTCTTAGGGCTCACAGGCTACTACAGGAAGTTCATAAAGGACTACTCGGCTATAGCTAAACCAATGACTAGGTGCTTAAAGAAAGATTCACAGATAAATATAAATGACTCGGACTACGAAAAAAGTTTTAACACCCTCAAGACCCTACTAACGCATGATCCAATATTAACATACCCAGACTTTTCTAAAACATTTACATTGACAACGGACGCGAGTAATTACGCTTTGGGAGCGGTACTTTCGCAAGATAATCATCCAATATGCTACGCCAGTCGCACCCTTAATACGCATGAAACAAATTATAGCACAATAGAGAAGGAATTATTGGCAATCGTGTGGGCTACAAAATATTTTAGGCCATACCTTTTTGGTCGTAAGTTTATAATAGAGACAGATCACAAGCCACTGACATGGCTCTTTTCTATAAAGGAACCAAATTCAAAACTTGTTAGGTGGAGATTAAGACTATCTGAATACGATTATGATATTAGGTACAAGAAAGGAACAAAGAATAGTAATGCCGACGCTTTGTCAAGGATCGAAATTGAACCCAGCATTAATACACTAGAATGCGACAGGGGAACGATAAAAAGTACTACTTCACCAATTAATATGTTTAAAAATCAAGTAGTTATAATAAAAACTACCTCTGGATCATTAAGAATAAAAAATAAATCTGTTTTTAAAAATAAAAGAAGAATAATTTCTATGAAGGAAATGGACAGGGAAACAGCAATTACAATACTAAAGAATCATTTTAATCCAACACAACTGAATGCTATTTTTATCGAAGACGAATTTTATACTATGTTTAAAACTGTTTACGAAGAACTATTTTCAAATAACCCAAATTTTAAAGTACTTAGATCTACACTCATGACGGAAGACATAGAAGACGAAAATCGATTAACTGAAATTATTAAAAACGAACATCTTGACAAAAACCATAGAGGAATTCAGGCAGTATATAAAGAATTAATTACGCGAATTTACAATCCTAAATTAAAACAAAGGATAACTCAGTTCATAAATAACTGTGAAATTTGTAACTTAGAAAAATACGATAGGAAACCCCCGAAGATCCCTTACAAAATTACAGAAACTCCATCCAAACCTCTGGAAACATTACATATAGACGTATTTTATACTTTAGGTAAGAAACTTTTTATGACAGCAATTGATAAATTTTCGAAGTTCGCGTTAGCATTTCAAATAAACGGTAGGAGTTAGACAGAATTTAAAACAAAACTTTTGCTGATAATCAATACTTATGGGAAAATAAATAAAATTGTTGTGGATAATGAACTAGGCTTTAAAGCTATACCGATGCAAGAATTTTTGAAAAAGGAGAACATAGATATTCACTATACTTCCAATAGTAACCATACGTCTAACGCCGACATTGAGAGACTACACAACATAATCAATGAGCACATACGCTTGTTAAGGCACGATAAAGAAAACAAAGACGAAAGTATAGAAGATAAAATGATAAGAATAATAGGTTTTTATAATAATACAATACATAGCACGACCGGCATCAAACCGATTGATTTTGTAAATGGCAAAGTACATGAAGATAGATACGAAGAAATTCATGATCTTATAAATTCAAAGAAAGAAAAGTACATTCAGAAGTTAAATGAAAACCGGAAGGATATAGAATTAGAAGGCGGACCAAATTACATTAGAGAGATAAGAGGGGGTAAAAATCACAGAAAATACAGGAAAATTAATGCTGAAAAAATAGATGATGACCACTTACAGATAACAGAAACTGGACATAAATATTATAAAGCTCACGTTAGACCTAAGAAGAAATACCAAGACAAGAGTAACCCCAAAATCAAAGCTACAATTAAATAAATGTAATTTTTTTTAGATGATTAAATGGATCATAATGATGGCAACACTTACCCCAACAAACAAGACTTTTACAAATGTCAAAATAAAAATACAAGACAAGTTTATTCTACCTAATATCATTACAAAAATTAAAGACAATAGTAATACAACACTAGCAGACATAAAAATTGAATCTTTATATCTGAAGCAAATAGAATACAAAGAAACACTGAAAAATATACTATATACAGATAAGAACTCAAAAATACTTAGTTTTGGTATAGATATCTCAATTATTATATCAATATGTATCTTAATTATTTTTATATACCTCTTTAAGAATACAAAAACATATATTCCAAATGTACAATTAAAAAATGAAACTACTATAAACAATCCGGCAAAGATAATATAATTTCGTCGGAGCCTCAAACTAACGGTGGGGGTGTTATAAAGAATATTAATTTATTGAGTTTTCCAAATAATTCTTTGTCCAAGTGCATTTTCGCCAACGAAAATGCAACAGTTAATAAAATGTACCAATAATTCCACTAACGAAAATGCAACAGTCAACAAAATGTACCATTAATTCCGAAGAATTTTAATAATTTGTATTTATTGTTCATTCAAGTGCATTTCCGCTAACGAAAATGCAACAGTTAAACAAGAAACATTTCTTAAGAATTTTTACGCAAGCATTTATTTTTAAGTTATTGCAAGCAAGCAAAATATTAGTATTTAAGAAAGCACAAAATAAAACGGAATGCTGATTATCGATTCAAACTTCAACCCAGTTGTTTAATTATTCGTTGTTCATCACTTCGGTGAAAAAAGTTATCGCCAGGCGCATGCGCTGCTATGGCAATACACATAGCGCGTAACAGCTCCCTAGAATAGTATTAGTGCCTATGCGTGAGTACATCAAGCGTCCTGTGTGTCAAAAATTCTTTTTCTTATTTTCGTATTTTGTTAATATAGTGTTTCCCATTATTAATTGTTGTTCTATATAATATTTACGTCCTATTTGTAGTATTAGTACACAGTGAATAGTGATTCAAACAAGCAATAAAATGAGTGATAATGATAATACGCATAACACAGCGGATTCCAGGTTATATGTATGATGGTACGTTTCTCTTAAATATTTAAATTCTCCATATTAGATGCAGATATTATCGGAGAACCAGTAGAGTAAAGCGAACAACCGGTACTCCTTGCGAGAGATTTTAATGTACATTTCTTATTGCCAGAAGCTGAACCATTACTGGCATTCCTCAGAGAGAAATTTTCATTAGAAATGATCAATGGAAGAAATGATCCTACGACAAAATAAGGTACGACTATTGATGCGGTATTCGCGAGAAATATAGATAAAATATATGTAGGACATTTCATATCGTATTTTAGTTATCATAATCCAATTGCAAATATATATTAAAGATATCAATCCGTCAGAACCCAGAGATGATATTTGATTTGGACTTTGTTTTATAATAAACTTATAAAATGTGAATTTAAGAAAGTGTTGGTCACTCCATCATATTTTTATCCTTTCCCTCTCGCTAGTTCTCTTTCATACAAAATGATAAGCATTTCTTGGAATATCACTAAGAAGTTTCACTTCTTCCGCGCGTATGGCCTCCACGCACCAGTTTTTTTTTTAATTTTCATATAATATAATTAAATAAAAATATATATTAAAAATTAATTATGAAATCGCAAAATATAATGATTTCATTAAAATTAGCATAGGTAGTTTTATACGCGAAATACATAATTAATAAATTATCGTAAACTCTGCGAAATAAGCAATAACTTGTTACATTCCAAATCCGAAAAAAACGGTGGCGTAGATATTTTTTTTATGGTCACTCAAGATGTGCCCCTTAAATCTGAGGCTTATAAGTGTTTCTTTATACACTTATATAATATTTTTTGTTTTACTATTTCCAACATTTAATTATTAATTTAAAGCGAATATCTATAATATTGTATTATTAATATTACTATTAATTATTCACAATAAACCCGGAATACGAGGAGTACATTCATTCCATCTTTCATCTAATATTATAAATCAATATAATAATATTATAAATGTGATAAGAAGTATGCAGATGAACTTCTACAACTCAAACTTCTACATATAACAAGTAAGTTCTCCATAACTTGGACTCTTGAATTAGCAATAGATGTCAAATTGCATACAAATTTCCTGTCATAACTCGAATTTTTTTTTATGGATTATGGTGATTCGAGTTAGGAAAGTTCAACTGTATTTATAATTTTCAGTAAAATTCTTAAGGGACATTTTCTTAATGTCTGGTTAGCAGCCACTTGTCAGTAAAGTTCTGGAAAACTTAACCAAGATCCCTCTTTTCAATATTTGTAGTTTTTGCGGGTGACATATTTACATGTGTACGCATATACATAAGTATGTATGTTGTGTATGCATTATTTGTGTGGGAATGTCGTACGCACATATTTACATGTCTACGCACATAAGTATGTATGATGATGTTTGAGACGATTGTAGAACAGTATTTGTAATTTTTGCGGGTGACATATTTACATACATGGGTACGCATGTAAGTATGTATGATGATGTTTTAGACGATTGTTGTTTTTGTAGAACAATATTTGTAGTTTTTGCAGGTGACATATTTACATGTATACTCATATACATACATACTTATGTTGGTATGTTTGTGTATTAATTATACGGCAATGTTACACACATATGCATATATGTATGTTCATATAAAGCTATGTGAAAAATAATGACAGTGACCTGCAGTTAAAGAAGTTAATGTACATACATCCAGATATGTGGGGAAATTAGCGGCAATTAACTAATCATATTTATTTCCAACAAATTAAAAATGAGTTTTTTTACAGTTTTACACATATTTTGCTATGTTTTGTATTTTATTTGCATTTCTTTTCAAATTCAAGATATTAGCATGTGAAAAAAATACGGACACGTTGCGATTTATTTAAAAAAATACAACATTAAGTAAAAAAAGTAACTAGTTTTCACTCAGAAGTGATGATAGTAATTACTTATTAGTTTAATATTTTGTTATTTAAAATTTATCAAAAATTTACAGCTTTGGCATATAATCAAGGTTGGTACGTAGCTCTCAAGTAATTGCTCAAGAACAAAAATACATTATTTCTGAAGTAATATTGACAGCTGGTTACGCATTGTGAATGATCCACATTAGAAGAGCAAGAGAGAATAAACAAAGTAAACAAACTTTGTGCGTATGTATGTATAAATGTATGTGTATGGTAACACAAATATTTTCATTGAGATTTAAGGAATGTTGTTGACGATTGGTTGGTTTTATACAACATTTCAAAATGGAACATACTTTATAATAATGATTTCAACTAATTTAGGATGAATTTGACGATTACTTCGAATTTCCTGCAAGAAACAATTGTTGATTTGATGTTTCTTTGCAAAACCAGGTTTGCCATATTCACATTTTATTGAAAAAAAGTATTAAAAATTAGTACTAGCTTTCTTAAGAGCTGCGTACTAGCACAAGTAACTTTATCGCAGGAACGTTTCTGGACCGTTTCTTAAGCGTTTTTTTATATGAAGTTTTTACGTTTCTTGAGAGCTGCGTACTAAGCTTCAACTAGGTTTTGGCAGAAGGAAACTGGAATTGCATTCCATGAAACTTGAATAAATGGCAAAAGCTCTTCATTAATAGTTGGACATTTTTCTATTAACGACGCTTTCACCATATAGCTTAGTACGCAGCTCTCAAGAAACGTAAAAACTTCATATAAAAAAACGCTTAAGAAACGGTCCAGAAACGTTCCTGCGATAAAGTTACTTGTGCTAGTACGCAGCTCTCAAGAAATCTAGTACTAATTTTTAATACTTTTTTTTCAATAAAATGTGAATATGGCAAACCTGGTTTTGCGAAGAAACATCAAATCAACAATTGTTTCTTGAGGGAAATTCGAAGTAATCGTCAAATTCATGCTAAATTAGTTGAAATCATTATTATAAAGTATATTCCATTTTGAAATGTTGTATAAAACCAACCAATCATCAACAACATTCCTTAAATCTCAATGAAAATATTTGTGTTACCATACACATACATACATACATGCATACGCACAAAGTTTGTTTACTTTGTTTATTCTCTCTTGCTCTTCTAATGTGGATCATTCACAATGCGTAACCAGCTGTCAACATTACTTGAGAAATAATGTATTTTTGTTCTTGAGCAATTACTTGAGAGCTGCGTACCAACCTTATAGAACAAATTTTAATGGCCACTCCATTATTGACCCTAAACCACTCTTTTGTACACTTAGCCGTGTTTTTAGGGTCGAATGGATTTTTCTTAACATAGCAAACTATATTTTCTTGACAAACAACTCTATTTTTGACTTCCATTAACTGGCGGAAATTTTAATGACTTACTTAGTACAATTTTATTCTTGTTTTTGTTTTTATGCATCCTTACCCTTATTATTTTTCACATAACTGTACATTAACATATAGTGTATTGATAAATGATGAAATCACTTTCTGATTTTCTAAAAACCAAATAAAAATATTAAATGTCCAAATTGGTTATAAGTGATAAGTGCGAATATCGGTGTTAAATGATGAAACATAGGATTTACATATATAAATTTATTATTTTAATATTAGTATTTTATGACGATAGTACACCTATGGCAAACATATACTTATGGGGTATTCCATACCAAATCGACCACTTTTGAACCGACCCCTTGCAAATACATATACATATGTACATTCATAAGGGGTATTCCATACCAAATCGACCACTTTTGAACCCGACCCCTTTAGATTTTGCTGAAACTTATTCATCCTTTTCTACCCTTTAAAAAACATTTTTGAGAATTTTTTCAAAATTTTTTGTCCAACTTCAAAAAAGTTATGAATTTTGCTATTTTTTTTGCTAAAAAATGGCTTTTTTATTTTCAAATAGCCATAAATTTTGTAGAAATTGAATTTTGGGTACCGATTTTTTTTAAATTTTTGTTTTTGAATGAACTTTTCGAAAAAATACACGAAAAAAATTTAACACGATCAACTATATAAAATAATCGGCGTTTTAAGTAAAATCGTAATTTTTTTTTTGGAAGTTCGCCATTATTTTTTTTTCCTTAAAAAAAACTTCAATTAATTTGACAACTAGCCCTGCTAATCCCGGAGTGGGCCGATTTTCTTTTATATTTTTTTCTATTTATTGAAAAAAAAAAATGAAAAATGAAAATTTTTTTCCGTAAACTTTATTTCTAAAAATTTAAAATTTTTTGTTTTAGACAGTAGGAAAAAACCGTATTCATAAATCGAAACACACTAGCGTATAGTTTCTAGTATACTGACTATAGGTAAGTCTGACAATTATAGACCCTAGTTTTTCGACCTTACTAATAGGTAAAAATTTGAATCTTGGTGATTATATTCGTAAATTAAGTCTATAAATTGATATAATATCATAAAATCGTTAAATTATATTTTTATATGATAGAAATAAAGTTAACGGAAATTTTTTTTTTCATTTTTTTTTGAATAAATAAAAAAATATAAAAAAAAAATCGGCCCACTCCGGGATTAGCAGGGATAGTTGTCAAATTAATTGAAGTTTTTTTTTTAAGGAAAAAAAGGCGAACTTCCAAAAAAAAATTACGATTTTACTTAAAAAACTGATTATTTTATATATTTGATCGTGTTAAATTTTTTTCGCCTATTTTTTCGAAAAGTTCATTCAAAAACAAAAATGTAGAAAAAAGGTCCCAATAGTCAATTTCTACAAAAGTTATAGCTATTTGAAAATAAAAAAGCCATTTTTTAGCAAAAATAGCAAAATTCATAACTTTTTTGAAGTTGGACAAAAAATTTTGAAAAAATTCTCAAAAATGTTTTTCAAAGGGTAGAAAAGGATGAATAAGTTTCAGCAAAATCTAAAGGGGTCGGATTCAAAAGTGGTCGATTTGGTATGGAATACCCCTTATGTATGTACATATGTATATGTATTTGCATATAAGTTTAAGTTTGTTAAATTATCAAGCATAAGAAATTCTCAAAAAGGCAGGTCTTATTTGCAGATTATCGATAAATATTACTTTGAAAGTTTAACTTCAATGTTATCATTTTTGCATGCATTCGTAAAAATTGAAAAACGAAATTTAAATATTATTTAATATAAACGTATAAGCAAAGAGACTAACATGCGGCTGAATTACAATATCAACGCAAGTGTCTGAAATCCACTAATAGAAAATTCATGGCTCTTGACAGTTTACACGCTTGTCCGTAGTTGGACCTTCTCTATATTACACGTTCTCTGGTGTAAACCGTTTTATTGGAAACATGGCTATTATAATTATCTCTTGATTTATCTTACAATAAAAAATTGTCTTTTACTGTGCAGACGAATTATTATGATATGTAATACCAAATTTTTCCACAATAGTTCTCTTTTGGTCCACTCATTACCAAATAAAATTTCCAATTTTTCTTTGAATAAGTTAACTAAAACGCAAAAATATACAGCATATTTATTTATATCAAGAAGATATGATTACATTTTTTGATAACAGCATTAAACTTCATTCTATAAGCAAAATTGAAAATAGTATTTATAAATTGTTGTAATATATTTGCCACTACTGTATTAAAGAGAACTATATATAATATTTGTTATAACTATACTTCAAACTGAAGCCAACTCGCTCAGTTATATTCATGAATTCCTTTTGTACCATTGGTCATTCGCAAATAAATGTTCAAGAAAATAAGACGTGTTGCTCTGCTACCATTATATTCAGGTCCTCTAAACCGGCTGCGAATCAAACTAAAATTATTTCTTCCACAGGTTATGGGCCCAGGCCACGTCAAAAGTGGTACTGAAGTGATTAAGTAAAAAATCAAAAAGGAAAAAATAAAACTATTATGTGGTTAAGTGAAAAATCAAAGGAAAAAATAAAACTACTAAGTGTTTGAAAAAAATCAAAAAATATTAAGTAGTTGCGAATGAAAAAAAAACCTATAATGAGTGGTAGTGATTTATACGCCATCGAAAAACTCGATGAGGCCAATTATGCGTCGTGGTCGGTCCGCATGAGGAGTGTGCTGGTTCACTCAGAGTTGTGGACAGTGGTTAGCGGATAGCTAACAAAAAGCGAAAATTCGACGGTGGAAGAAGCGTCCGCATTTGATGCAAAAGACGAAAAGGCGTTGGCGAGCATATTGTTGTGCATCAAATCATCACAAGTGAGCCACGCGAGACATTGTCAGACAGCAGCAGCAGCATGGAATAAATTGAAGGAGATTCATCAACCTAGTGGTCCTGCAAGAAAAGTGACACTATTTCGACAGTTGTTGTCATTAAAATTTGCAGAAGGTGATATAATTTCAAATCACATAACAGAGTTTTCCGAAGTTCAGGAGAGGTTGTCTGAAATAGGTGTCAACCTTCCTGATGAAGTGGCAGCCATAATTTTGTTGGGAAGTTTACCAAAATCGTTTGAAAACTTTGTAGTGGCCATTGAATCACGTGATACATTGCCTACATTGAATGCACTTAAGATAAAATTGCTTGAAGAGGGTGCAAGACGTAACGTCGAAAAATCCGTTAATTCCGAATCACACCACGCGTTAGTTGCGAGAGCGAAGTTCCAGAGAAATCCTAACGGGAGCATCAAAGTCGGCAGCGACGGAGCAGCAGCGCAGAAGTTCAATCGTCAAGAAATAGCGAACAAAAAAGGCAACGGGGAAGATGTTACAAATGCGGAAGATTTGGGCATTTTGCTGCATACTGTAGAGAACCGCGAAAAGAGCAACGAGTAGAACGGCAAGTGAAGAATAAATCGTTAACTATTCTTGCTTCTGCTTCTCCCTTCAAAGTGAGTCCTGACGTTTGGTGTATAGACAGCGGACCAACAGCACATCTCTGTTTTGATCGTTCGTTATTTGTATCATACATAGAGAGAACTGAGAAAATAGAACTCGCTGGTGCAAAATACGTAGAAGCAGAAGGAGTTGGTGAAGTGCAGATTGAAAGTGGTACATTTTTGTTAAAGTTAAAAAACGTTTTATATGTGCCTCAGTTGCGATGCAATTTTATTTCTGTAAACAAAGCTTGCGAACGTGGATATAGTGTTGTATTCGAAGAAAAACAAACTTTGGTGAAAGACAGAAACGGAGAAATTATAATAAGAGCGCAAGAAGAAGGTGGTTTGTTTGTAGTGAATTTAAAAACGAACAGGTGCATGCTCACAAATAGCAGAAACAGTGAAGCAAGTGTGTGGCACAATCGATACGAGCATTTAAATTATGACAGTTTAAATGAAATTGTGAACAAAAAACTGGTATATGGACTAAAAATGAATACATTTACAAAAAACATTGATTGTGTAACGTGAGCTAAAAGTAAAATTTGTGTAAAACCGTTTGCTCGCGCTTCTCAAAATCGTCCTAACGAAGTATTGCAAATTGTGCACTCAGATGTATGCGGGCCAATGAATAAAAACTCAATTGGTGGCTCCAAATACTTTGTGACATTTATTGATGACAAGTCGCGATACGTTAGTGTATATTTTTAAAATCAAAAAGTGAAGTTTTTGCAACGTTTAAGACCTATAAAGAAATGAGTGAAAAACAGACTGATAAGAAAATAAAAATTTTGAGAAGCGATAATGGTAGGGAATACCTAAGTGATGAATTTGAAAAATATTTGCGTGAACACGGTATTCGGCGGCAATTGACAGTGCCGCATACACCGCAACAAAACGGTGTGGCAGAGCGTGCCAACCGCACGTTGGATGAGATGGCACGCAGTATGAGTGTGCATAGTGGGTTAGACGAGTCTTTTTGGGCAGAGGCGGTGTCAACAGCGGCATATCTCCGCAATAGAGCTGCAACAAAAGCACTCGTTGATAAAACGCCCTATGAAGAGTTTGTTGGTAGGAAACCAAGTGTTGCACATTTAAGAGTATTTGGTTCGCTGGCGATTGCCTTAAATAAAACAATTTCAAAAAAGTTTCGTGCAAAGGGAAAATAAATGATAATGGTTGGTTATTCAGATGCGACTAAAGCGTATAGGTTGATGCATCCAGTCACACGTAAGGTGATAGTGAGCAGAGACGTTATATTTTTAGAAGATAAATATATCGGCAATAATGAAACCAGTCATGACATTGTTGAGTTTGATGTTGGGGAAATTTGCCAGATGCAGACGAAGCGAGCAGCAGTAATAAATTGGCGAGGATGGGCAAAGCGAAGATAACGTTGAAGTAAGCAGCAATAAGAGGTCAATAACGTATGGTCGGGGTAGACCTAGAGTAGTTCGCAGTGGTAATCGCGGCCGTCCTCGAAAAGAGCGACATGCATTGAATTTCACCAAAAACATCGACGTCAAGATCCCACAATCAGTGAATGAGGCGCTTAATGATGACTACGCGAAACATTTGCGGACATCTATGCAGAAGGAGTACGATGCATTGGTCAAGAACAAAACTTGGTCATTAGTAGAGTTACCATCAAACGAGAAGGCAACCAATTGCAAGTGGGTTTTCAATATCAAGCGGGCAGTGTTGAGCGATTCAAGAGTCGTTTAGTGGCGAAAGGATGTAGTCAACAGTATGGTAAAAATTTTACCGAAACGTTCTCTCCAGTTGTAAGGTATGCGAAAGTGAGACGGGAGCGATCACGATATGTCAGAAAAAATACATCAAGGAACTGCTTTCTCAGTATAAGATATAAGATTGCAAGGCTGCAGTTACTCCGTTGGTTGCTGGTTTTCAAGTCAACTGTAATAGTTCAGAATGCAGGCGCGTAAATTCAAACAATTACCAGTCATTGATCGGAAGTTTAATGTACCTGGCTGTATCCACAAGACCAGACATCCTGCACTCTGTATGTAAGTTATCGCAGCAGAATATAGAACCGCATTCTGAGCACGAAGCTGGTGCAAACATATTTTGCGTTATTTAAAAGGGACAATCGATTTGAAACTCCACTACAAATGGACGAGTGAAGCAATTAAGTGCTATGTTGATGCCGATTGGGGTTCCGATGCGGGCGACAGGAAGTCATACACCGGCAGTGCATTTATAGCAGCAGGCAGCGTTTTTTCGTGGGAATCAAAGAAGCAAAGTGTTGTAGCGTTAAGCAGCACCGAGGCAGAATATATTGCTTTGTCAACAGCCGCAAAATAAGCGGCCTACGTTGGAAAATTAACAAATGAAATGGGCTTTCGGGTCATTGAGCCTGCTGTTATCAATAGCGATAATCAAGGTGTCATGCATTTAGTTATGAATCCAGTTTACCATGCTAGGAGTAAACATATTGACTTAAAGTATCATCATGTTCGAGATATGTATAAAAACAATGAAATTAATTTGAATTATATTTGTACAGAAGACATGTTTTCAGATATCTTTACAAAGAATTTGCAAAAGACTAAACATTGTAAATTTCGAAATAATATGGGTTTATATTAAATTAATTAAATGAAATATTATATATAGAGAAGGAGTGTTGTAATATATTTGCCACTACTGTATTAAAGAGAACTATATATAATATTTGTTATAACTGTACTTCAAACTGAAGCCAACTCGCTCAGTTATATTCATGAATTCCTTTTGTACCATTGGTCATTCGCAAATAAATGTTCAAGAAAATAAGACGTGTTGCTCTGCTACCATTATATTCAGTTCCTCTAAACCGGCTGCGTATCAAACTAAAATTACATCTTCTACATAAATATATAAACATAGTACTGTAAATTTATAATTTAATGTTATAGCATTTTCGCTTTACGCAACCCGTTTTAACTTCTCGCCACCCTTATTTACCAGAGGTGGCGTGATGTTCTTATTGTCAACGTACTCTTGGGGGTAGGTAAAGTACTGTGAATGGCTCTTTTACTATGGTGAATGGGCACTTTCCCTACTCCCTTGTACCATGGTGAGAAGTGAGTTAGTGGCGTGACGTGTTTTTCTGGTGCTCCGTTTATGGCACCAAGTTCAATAGGAAATAATTCAAACTCATTCCTAAGCATGCGGAAATACACACATACTCACAACAACTCAAGTAAAACAAAATACATAGTATAATAAAGTTACAAAAGTGGTGAGTGTTAAAACACTTTATAAATATTTATTTATTTGGGAGAAGATTCGCACAAAACGGAAATCGTGAAGAGCACATTTTCTTAGCTCTCCCTTTAGTTACCTGCTTAGATCCCACAATCCACTCAAAGTGAAACTCCTGGGGATTGCACCTTGAGGAATTTACGCGCATCAGCTGCACTAGTGGCAGAGAACGTATATTTATAGAGAAGGTTCACGATTTCAAAAATTTAGGAATATTTAAATTTTGGGATATTTACTGTTTTGGATGAGTGCATTCCACCACAGAAAATTATTAGCGCGCCGCACCACTTAACAACAGGGGACACAAAAATAGCAGAATTGAGCATTTTCAGTGTTAAATGAGAAAAATAATGATAATTCCAAAGTTAAGGAATGTACGCTTACAGATTCCCTTTTTTACTATGCGCAAACGATGCTGCATATAATTTATAGATCGGTATACATATATATATACGTACATACATATGTATTTATTTGTTATGAAGGCACATAAGTATGTACACACATATTTTAAAATTGAGCTATTTTATGATGAATTCCATAAAATCTTTGCAAATATATGTATAATTCAATAAAATTTGTATTACTACCTATGTATTGCTATGTTCGGACCGACAGCGAAAACATGTTTTCGTGGGATAAACTGGTTTTCGCATGAAAACTTGTGTTTTCGTCCATGTAAAATCTGTCAAACGAAAACACAGTTTTCGCTGAAAACTGCTTGAAAACTTACATTCCACTCATAATAATCGGTGCCTGCTCTAGTTTAGTCGATTTTTTGGGAAGACATATTTTGCCGGCCCTAAATTGTCACTTGATATTTGTTTACATTCCACATACAAATACAGCTGCTCACTGTTAAGGGGATTCTCTTGTTCTTGCGAAACCCTTGCACGTTGCACCAATTGCAGAATTTTCTTCTTGGTGCAACGACACAACAAACACACGCAAACATTTATTTGCAATGGCTGTAAAATATGTCAGACCAAAACCCATGTTTATTTTCGTGCCGTCATATATCACTAGATTCGCAATGGGTGCAGTCTTGGCCTTGCATATTTCGATATAGGATTTTTGCATTTTGTGTCATCTTGAATGAGTAAGAGCAGGGATGGGCATATTAGCCCTCAGTGGCATTTTGCCCGTGCGGGCACGAGTGCACATTTTGACGGCCAGGTGAGGGGATCATCGCGGGCAAACATGAAGAGGGAAGTGAGAGCAAAGTATTTTACCACTCCATATTTACAAATGAGAGTGCGCGCATATATGGGAAGTTGCACTGTGGGTAATAACTGTAAAATTGCCTAACAATTCTAAATTTCTTTGTAACTACTATAAATTTTTAAAATGTGAGACAAATAACAAAAAGTATAATGAGTATTTAATTTTAGTAATAATTTTTTTAATATGTCTTTATAACAGCATTTAATTTAGTTTATTTGACATAATAAATTCTATGTTTGATTTAATCTCATTTGCTGTAGCTACACGCATTATTGTATCAAAATTTAAATTAGATAACTTACATCTTATTAAATGTTTGTTTAATTTCATTATTGAAAAAAATTGTTCACAAGTGTAGGTGCTTCCAAACATAGATACATATAATTTTCGAAGAAAAAAGTTTCAAACATGGATATTTCTTTAAACAAAGATCTTTATAAAAAGTAATTTTGTCTGAAATTTGCGCAAACTTATTTTTAAAAGAGTAGAGAACTGCAGATCTATAATACATAAGTATACATAGCAGAGCTTTCCTGACTTAAATACTTTTCTTCCCATTCCACATTAAATGGAATAATTTTTCTTTTTAAATTTTGGAGACTGCCTTTACTCGCTGATAACATTTCGGCACATTTAAATTATAATAATTTCAGTTTCTGAATCACTGTTTCTTCAAACGCATATGCACAAATGAATCTTATGAGAGCGCAATACTACCTTCTTCTACCCCCCGCTTACCGTAGAATTTCCAACGACTTGGGGTTTACCCCGTAGAAACGACTCAGCAAATTACTCTCTCACAACGCAGGGTTGCCAGTCTCGATATACTGTAGTAATTATAAAAATTGTCTTCAATATATTTGAAATTTTCTTAAACTAACTCAAAATCAAAATCGAATGCTATTATTTATAAATATATAAACTAGTTTTACTAGTTTGATTTCAGTTTTGGTATTTTATATTATGAAAAATTATAATTGAAAAGTTAGATGTGTAAAACTACATATGCGTATAGAGTAATGGCAACATTGTTCGAATGAACACGAGAACAAAACGCCTGCCGCTCGTAGCGGAGGGAGAAGCGAAATACGATGTTTCTCAGAAACTCTCTGTCATTAGTGTTTGTATTCTATTTGTGTGCTTAGCCACTCTCAATCAATAATGCCATACCGCGCAAATATATTTTTATTTGATGATATCTTATATTTTTGAAAATATGTGTTCCCTTACTATAGCGCGCATTATTATTTTAATACATTTCCAGAGGCAACTTAGATTTTTAAAATTTAACAGAACAATTATAGAAAAAAACCTAAGTTCTTTGAATATTTTGATAAAACAACCAAACTGAAAATATCACAAATATTAATATATATTTATGATATATATTTATATAAGCATTTTCATTAAATTATTTATATATATATAATATATTATGGTCACAAGTATCTTTTTTTTTATATATGCATATATATAAAACTGCCTTGCATATGTACGTATAAAAGCCCACAACTTGAGAAGTTTTCTCAATTGTAGCTAAAATTAATTTTTACAACTGGCATCACCACCATTAACTGTTCTATCTCATGTATAGTGGTGTGAACAAAATAGGAACAACTATAGGTGTTGTGAAGTTTTAAAATGTTCTGTTTTCTTATTAAATAAAATTGTTTTTAGATACAAGTATAACTTATATATTTTTTCCTAACAGTGATTAGAATTTCCCACCATGCAAAAGTAAATAAAAACAAATTTTAATGCGAAACTCTAAACCCTGCAAATTATGTTTACCTCTTTTTGTTCACACAACTGTACAATTCCGATATGAAGTAAACTTCCGCTCTTTAATTTGTGTACAATGTCAGTATTGTCGCAACCACTGTGCGATGAACATTAAGTTACGGAGGAATGTAATTGATTTTTTTCGCAACTTTTCGCAACTTGTTATGCCCTTCTCTCCGTAAACTGATATTCCCCCCATCTAGCCCCCGTGCGCACTTTGCTAACTTTGCGGGCTAAAAATGTGTCCATCCCTGCGTTAACGGAATGGGTGTAAAAAGTGAACGATTTACCAATGCCGGAAGGTGATAAGATTTAACTTGACGAATATGTTGATGAATTTTACAATAAAGTGGGAGAATTTAAGTTAACAATTTAAAGTTAAAATTAGTTAACATATGTATTATTTAAAGTCGCGGGTGAATTTCTCAATATTGAGGCTGCTGGACTTTATCTAATTCAAAATAAAATAAATCACAGTTGTGTACCAAACGCTCATTCGACATTTCCTTGTTCAAACGACATAGTTGTGTTGAAAGCGGTAGCACTCATACAAGTTGGCGAAGACATTTGCATATCTCACTTGGGCTTGTGACAGCTGGAGTGTATCTAATAGTATAGATATTATATACTATATATTTATTATATTTAAATTACTCAATAGTAATTGTTTTAAATTAACTAATTTAAAATGTTTATTTAGCTTCTTCTTTCTGGCCACTTCCAAGTGAATGGCTTACATATGTAAAAATTAAGAATGAGTGAATTAATGTATTTAGTATTGTAAATTATACGAAGTATAATTTTTTTACTAAAAAAAATAATGTCAATATAGTAAACACCATACATAAATGTTCCCAAAAATTTGAATTTAAAAGAAAATTCAGTTTGTAATATAGATATGCATATATAAATGGTAATATTTAAATCCTTCTCCTAAATAGTTATTGGAAATTTGTAAAAATAGGAAGGAAATCATATAAACTTCAAGATCTAAGGAAAAGGAAATAAAATAAAAATTTCAATTGTTTTATATAAAAGGAAAATGATGACTGTTATGATAGGCAGTGCTAACCTATGAATAACGAAAAAAATGACCCATAGCAAGTGTCCCGATCACCATAGCACCAGTTTTCTGTGCCCAATGAATAAATATACAATGACCTTTCGACTATTTTTCTGTAACACATGGGTGACCATAACAATAACCAATTGATTCAATTGGGAAATTCTTAAACATATCACTGATTTGAGGCTGATCGACTTCGCCGGGGCCCGGAACTCGGTATAAGGGAATTGCAGGACGGCATTTCAAGCTCTTTACGTTCAGCTACAAATGAAAACATTAGTTTTCGGAAAATGCAAAAGAACAGCGGATACAGCGAGGAGTGCGGTGACGCAGCGGAGAGAAACAGACTGTCTACCTCGCAACGTTGTGATTCACCACAACACGTGCGGGATGGGATAGATACCGTTGTCTGAAGAAGGAAGCGAGAGGCATTTCCAGGCAAAAAAAAGAGAGGTCGAAATGCCTGAGTATGAAGAGCTTAACAAGCTGGCCGACAGGGTCTTATTGCACCTTATCAGTGCTGCTTAAAATATGGAAAATCAACAACCGACCACATATTCGCCATGCGCCAAATCTTGGCAAAGACCCGTGAAAACAGACCCACATCACTTCTTTGTCGATTTCAAAGCTGCTTTCGACAGCACGAAAAAGAGCTGCCTTAATGCCGCGATGTTGGTATCCCCGCAAAACTAATACGCTGAGCAGCACCAAAAGCAGAGCAGAGAAAACTTAACAACTGGTTTGTGAGGTTTGCTGTGAGATTTTTTTTTTTTTGAAGGTTATTCTTGCTCAACTTTCAAATTTATTTATAGATAACTATCTTCCCATTTTAACGTAGATATAAATAATATTACAAGTTATATTAATGAAATACAAAACGCAGGTATAAGTCTAACTTTAAGATAATAATAATATGAAATTTCTTTCTATAACTTTTAGCCCTTGCTACTACTGTGAGCTCATTGTAAGTTTCTGTAATACTTTACTTAATATTCTTGTTTCATATACACGTCCAAAAACTATTGCGATACTTTGCCATCTCTTTCAAAATAACGCCGCCGATAAAAACCATATCTTTTCGTTGTAGCTGATCTGCAAATTAGAATATTTTCTATTTCTTTCTATGTTATATTTTTTTCATTTGCAATAACTTACCGCTAATTTATAGCCCTGACAGACGACAGCGCTAACTTGCATTTACATTTAGTTGCGCATTTGACCTATGCAAATGCAAATTTGTAATGCACAAGAATTTCGTGGATTTACCTGAATTTACCAAATTTGAGTAGGCAACAGTTTACATTATCAGAGGTAAGCAGATTTATATTGCTAATTAAATTATGTGCAAGAATATTAACAAAAAACAAGTTTTAATATTTTTAGATGGCAGAAAATAAACAACGCACAGTTTGCTCTCCTTTTTCCAATATTCTTAACTTTTTCGCACACTTTTTTGGCATTACAATCAATTATTGCTTTTAATTTCATTCTATTGTCTTTGAACGTAGTTAATAATAACGTGTTTTCCAAAAAAAAAGTTTCCACATTTTTAAATGAATAAACATATTTCACAATCAGCTGTCTAAGTCCACAAGTCTGCAGTCTGTCACCTTAAAATTTAAATGCGCATTAGCGTTGCTTAATGCGTATTAATTTTGCTCATCTTGCAGAGCTATTATCCTCTCGCGCAAGATAATGCCCACACTACTCAACACAGAGTGCAGCCATCACTTATTGAGCCCATACACGGGCACACATGTGCGTTCGATCGGTATGTGTACACATGCGGTTTACTCGTGTATGGGCTTGTGCGCGTACCGATCCACGTTCGCGAAAATGTTTGATTTTTTACGATCGGTGCGCGAACATACATATGTGTCGTGTATGGCGTTGCCTGTGCACAAAATCTCATTTCTCTCGTGTCGCCGAACAGTGAAGATCGCGGACAATTGCAAGTGTTAAGGGGAGAGCCTGCTTTAGAGGTTTCAAAAAATCCATTTTTTTTGAGGATTTTTTTTGGAGGGAAATAAATAATTGATTTGATGTATAGGTGTGAAATAAAAATACGAAATTTAAATGTTAACTAATTTTAACTTTAAATTGTTAACTTAAATTCTCCCACTTTATTGTAAAATTCATCAACATATTCGTCAAGTTAAATCTTATCACCTTCCGGCATTGGTAAATCGTTCACTTTTTACACCCATTCCGTTAACGCAGGGATGGGCACATTTTTAGCCCGCAAAGTTAGCAAAGTGCGCACGGGGGCTAGATGGGGGGAATATCAGTTTACGGAGAGAAGGGCATAACAAGTTGCGAAAAGTTGCGAAAAAAATCAATTACATTCCTCCGTAACTTAATGTTCATCGCACAGTGGTTGCGACAATACTGACATTGTACACAAATTAAAGAGCGGAAGTTTACTTCATATCGGAATTGTACAGTTGTGTGAACAAAAAGAGGTAAACATAATTTGCAGGGTTTAGAGTTTCGCATTAAAATTTGTTTTTATTTACTTTTGCATGGTGGGAAATTCTAATCACTGTTAGGAAAAAATATATAAGTTATACTTGTATCTAAAAACAATTTTATTTAATAAGAAAACAGAACATTTTAAAACTTCACAACACCTATAGTTGTTCCTATTTTGTTCACACCACTATACATGAGATAGAACAGTTAATGGTGGTGATGCCAGTTGTAAAAATTAATTTTAGCTACAATTGAGAAAACTTCTCAAGTTGTGGGCTTTTATACGTACATATGCAAGGCAGTTTTATATATATGCATATATAAAAAAAAGATACTTGTGACCATAATATATTATATATATATAAATAATTTAATGAAAATGCTTATATAAATATATATCATAAATATATATTAATATTTGTGATATTTTCAGTTTGGTTGTTTTATCAAAATATTCAAAGAACTTAGGTTTTTTTCTATAATTGTTCTGTTAAATTTTAAAAATCTAAGTTGCCTCTGGAAATGTATTAAAATAATAATGCGCGCTATAGTAAGGGAACACATATTTTCAAAAATATAAGATATCATCAAATAAAAATATATTTGCGCGGTATGGCATTATTGATTGAGAGTGGCTAAGCACACAAATAGAATACAAACACTAATGACAGAGAGTTTCTGAGAAACATCGTATTTCGCTTCTCCCTCCGCTACGAGCGGCAGGCGTTTTGTTCTCGTGTTCATTCGAACAATGTTGCCATTACTCTATACGCATATGTAGTTTTACACATCTAACTTTTCAATTATAATTTTTCATAATATAAAATACCAAAACTGAAATCAAACTAGTAAAACTAGTTTATATATTTATAAATAATAGCATTCGATTTTGATTTTGAGTTAGTTTAAGAAAATTTCAAATATATTGAAGACAATTTTTATAATTACTACAGTATATCGAGACTGGCAACCCTGCGTTGTGAGAGAGTAATTTGCTGAGTCGTTTCTACGGGGTAAACCCCAAGTCGTTGGAAATTCTACGGTAAGCGGGGGTAGAAGAAGGTAGTATTGCGCTCTCATAAGATTCATTTGTGCATATGCGTTTGAAGAAACAGTGATTCAGAAACTGAAATTATTATAATTTAAATGTGCCGAAATGTTATCAGCGAGTAAAGGCAGTATCCAAAATTTAAAAAGAAAAATTATTCCATTTAATGTGGAATGGGAAGAAAAGTATTTAAGTCAGGAAAGCTCTGCTATGTATACTTATGTATTATAGATCTGCAGTTCTCTACTCTTTTAAAAATAAGTTTGCGCAAATTTCAGACAAAATTACTTTTTATAAAGATCTTTGTTTAAAGAAATATCCATGTTTGAAACTTTTTTCTTCGAAAATTATATGTATCTATGTTTGGAAGCACCTACACTTGTGAACAATTTTTTTCAATAATGAAATTAAACAAACATTTAATAAGATGTAAGTTATCTAATTTAAATTTTGATACAATAATGCGTGTAGCTACAGCAAATGAGATTAAATCAAACATAGAATTTATTATGTCAAATAAACTAAATTAAATGCTGTTATAAAGACATATTAAAAAAATTATTACTAAAATTAAATACTCATTATACTTTTTGTTATTTGTCTCACATTTTAAAAATTTATAGTAGTTACAAAGAAATTTAGAATTGTTAGGCAATTTTACAGTTATTACCCACAGTGCAACTTCCCATATATGCGCGCGCTCTCATTTGTAAATATGGAGTGGTAAAATACTTTGCTCTCACTTCCCTCTTCATGTTTGCCCGCGATGATCCCCTCAACTGGCCCTCAAAATGTGCACTCGTGCCCGCACGGGCAAAATGCCACTGAGGGCTAATATGCCCATCCCTGTTTAAAGCGATCCTGCTTGTTGCTTTTTTGTTTTGTTTCTTTAGCCCAAGGGGTATCGCAAGAATTATTGCAAGTTATACTTGACTTAGGAAATTTTTGTTGGTTTTTTTTTTTTTTTGTTGGTATTTCATTTTGTGGTGTGTTTGGAAACACGAATTAAGCGAAAAGGCAGGTCGTTGAACCTTGGCGTTATTTAATTTATGTATGTACTATTTGATTATTTAATTACATAGGTATGTATACATATTTGTGTAATAGAATAAAAATCCGGAAATATATGCACACATGTGTTGCACTTATTATTATATATATATTAATAGTGTCTATATATACATACATATGTATTTTTCTTATATTTTCCTTTTCTTTTTTTTTTTTTTTTTTGTGTTCGCCTTTGCTTATTGGTTGTACACGATCCTGCTTGTTGCTTATTAGCCCAAGGGGTATCGCTGGATAGTTCCAAGTTAGTATACTTGACTTTGTAAAGTTTTAATTTAATTTTATTTTTTGAGTTATATTGCGGTGTGTTTGGAAACACAAAATAAGCTTATAGGCAGGTCAGTTATTTCGGTACATACATACATACATACATATATACCGAACCGTCTTACTGTATACATATAATATATATATATATACTTATTTATGCGAACATTCCTCTTCATTCTCGCTCTCTAAATTTAGTTTTTTTTTCTTGTTCCGGCGTTATTGCTGTATGTAGCCTTCCTTCTCTCTGCTTTCCTGCTGGATTCCTCTCCCGTGCTTAATGTTTTGTTCTTTTTTTCATTTATTCTCATTATCATCATTTTTACTGAGTTTTGTTTCAGTATGTTTCGCGGCCGTATATTATAATTTATTTTCACTGTTAATATATATGTATGTATGAGTATCTTGTACTCTGCATTGTTTTTTTTTTTCTTTTGGTGCGTTTCAAAGAGGTTCGAAGGACCATTTGTTTAGTTGTAAACCTTTTGTTCACCCGGATGTCGGTGATATACTCACTTGCACTTGCACCTTGGAAGTTCACTAAAATCACAATTCGAAATTGGTTGAATATTTCTTTTTCAGAATGAATTCCTTTTATTTTTACTTCTTTATTTCTTTTTTTCCAATGCTTATCGACTTTTACAAAATGTTATTTTCTTTACACAAAAATTATTGGCACTTTGGTTCAGTTAACAATTTGAAAATTCAGTGGAAAGTTTTAATTCACTAGTGTTACGCAGCATTGCGTCGACGAACGTCTCGATGGCGAAAAACCTTAGTAGTCACGGGTAAACGAAAAAAGACCCTCATTCCGATGTGACCAGTCCTTTTGTGTCGGTTGTGGGTGGTGAAAAAGGCGAAGTGTTGGTGTGTATTGTGGTTGGTATGATGTGTAGCAGTGGTTGTGTGGATGACATGTTGTGTTGTATTGGGTTGTGTGACTTGTAGTATGTTGTGTGTGGATTTTGTGCGATGAGTGCTGCGAGGATGATATATGCGGCACACGACTAGATATCGCATAAACAATGGGTTTTGTAGAGATTCCATCGGAGGAAACTGCAAATCCTAGGAACTCCACCTGTTTTTTGAAAAATTCACATTTATCGATTTGTACTTTCATGTTAGCATTATTTAAAGTATTGAAAATTGTGTCTATGCTTTGGGAATGTGTTTCTTCGTCTTTGCTAAATATTATTATGTCGTCTATATATACATAACATATTTTGCCTATGTGTTGTCGTAGAATATCGTCTAGCGTCCGTTGGAAAATGGCAGGGGCGTTCTTCAAGCCAAAGGGAAGTCTGGTGAACTCACATTTTCCGTTGTTCACTAAAAAAGCTGTCTTTTCCACGTCAGATTCCTTAAGAGGAATTTGATGGAAGCCACTTTTTAAATCGATTACTGAAAATACTCGGTTTTCTCCTAGTTGGGACAGTACCTCATTTATCACTGGTATCGGGTACCTGTCTGCAATTGTAACCGTATTCAGTTTCCTGTAATCGATTACCAGTCTGAATTTTTTTTTCACCTGATGCGTCGTCTTTCTTCGAGACGACCCATACTGGGGAATTGTATGGTGATCGTGATTGTCTGATGATGCCGTCTTCTAATAATTTATTTATTTGTTTCTCTACTCCCTGTTTAAGACTAATAGGATATGGATATGATTTGGAATTAATGGGTGTATCTGAATTTGTACGTATATCGGCTACTACTTTTGTTGTATACGTCAATTTCTCATTCGGGTCTGAAAATAAATTCCGGTGTTTTTGTACAAGTCGTATAATTTCGATTTTTTCAAATTCATTCATATGTTCGTCACGCATTTGTATTGAGTTTACATCCTGTGCTGTGTATTGTCGGAGTTGGATTTTATGTTTGTTTGCTACGACCATAAAATTATCTTTAGTGTGGATTATTGCTGAAAGTTGTTTATGTAAACTATCGTTTCCTAGTATGGCATGAAAAGTGGTGAGAGTTGGTAGTAGGAAAAATTTTAAATTGCATTCTTTGATATTGAAAAGATTTAGTAATGCGTGGTGCGTAATTTTTATTTTACCACCTACGGAATTTGCATAAAAAGGGTTAAACTTGATTGAATATAGTTCTAGTTATAGTTTTGTGTGGTGTGCATAACAGAGCTGCGATAAGAGCGTAAATTGCATTTGCAATTTAAGTTTTGTATAGTGAACAGTTAAAAAATGAGTGATTCTGAAGAAGAAAATATTTTGTTGTTGACATCTACTGCTGCATATTATCATATGCATAATACTGAGGGGACAAAACGCTCGTTTTCGGCGCAACCTATAAATCAAGAAAGGCCAAATTTCGGAGAATTTCATCAAATTATTATCAAAAAAGTATTCAAACTATACTTTTGTCATAATCCAATTCAATGAGTTTTTAAAATAAATGGCACAATAACACAAACTTAACCGTTTTAATAAGCATACGAGTATGCGACAAACGAAAAGAAACGGTACATTTTTGTTGTTCTGCTGCTCATAAGCATCAACAAATTACTATTGAAAAAAACAATGGCAAAAACAACACAAATGCACTGTAAGCTTAAATTCATATTAAAGTAACAATTTTACAATAAAACACATGAAAACATATTACTGCACTTACTTTTTGTATTAAATTGTGTGGATATTTCTAACCACAATTTATCCAAAACGAACCTGTTGTGGTGGTTTGGATCTTTTTGATCCCAGATTGCTGATTTCAAAAATACTTGCACTTATTAAGTCTTCCGTGTCCATCATCGATAAGAGCGAAGAAATTAGTGACCTACAATTTCTACGCTCTTATCGATGATAGCCAGCAAAGAGTGAGTTCGCGCGCTGCTCCGACATGCACGTATGTATTAAATTACATGTATCAATTTTCTACGCTTCGCTCTTATCGACGCTCTTATCGCTTATCGCAGCTCCGACATGCACGCAGCCTACGTCCATGGGTTGAGGTGTTTTAGGAGGTCTTGGTGGAGTATGGGTTTGTTGGTTATATTGCTGGTTAAATTAATTTGGGTTCTGGTTTATAGATTTCTGGATATTAGGTGGGTAATAATTTCGTTGTGTGCGTTGATAGTTGTATGGGTTAGGATTTGTCAAAGGTTCCGGTAGATAAGCTAGTTCAGGATGGAATTTTGTCTGTGAAACTTGTTGGTTTTGTGGTTGGGCAAAATGTTGTCGTGAATTTTGTTGGGTAAAGCCCTGTTGTCGAGATGTTGACGGCGTGTTAAAAAATTGATTATTTGCGTGGTAGGCTATAAAATTATGGTGGCTTCAGGTAAGCTCTTTGGTTCTTTAATACCAAGAAGCCTAGGTAGATCGCCAGAAAGTCCTCTGTCAAAAGTATCGAGGGCCTTTGAACGATAATTTTATGTCAACAACTGTACTGCTTCTTCTCCAACTTCCATGCAGCCTATTTTGTTTAATATGAGTGATAAATGTGCGTATACCTTTTGGTAGAATTCGTTCACTGTCAGTTTACCTTGTGTAAGGCAAGTCATTTGGTATTCTAGCGTACCTATGTCCCGTTTGTCGGCGTAATGAGTAGTTAAACAGCGAGAGATTGCTGTCCAGTCTAATGGTGTGTAATTGGACTCTAGTGCAATATCTGCCTTTCCGATTATTTTGTTTCGTATTACATTTAAAATACGAAATAGCGTGGAGTGCTTTTTGAGGGTTCGTATATCCTCAAAATGCGTTCTACGCTTTTTTTTCCAGGAGCTAAACTCTGAAGCGTTTCCTGAAAATTCTCGTAATGAGCGTACTACATCTGGTATTTTATCCATCTCGCTCATGTTATTCTGAAATTGTACCTCTATTGTCTGATCGGTTACTGTGGGATTTGTTGTGTTATTAAGGACACTTTGAACTAAGTTGGGTCCATTCGTTTCTAGGGCTTGGGCTACCATAGTTTTAATTATGTCTGCCAGTTCAGAAATTTGGTAAGCCGGAGCCGAAGGTCCTGCTGTAGCAGTGGGAGCAGCATTCCCTAGCAATGATGGCCTTATCAGGTTGTTTGGGTTAGCCATTTTTGGAGAGGTTCTTATATGATTGTGTTATTTATTTTGTTTTAAAGAAAATTTATGTTATCCTTTCTAGGAACGGGTTATTTATACTCTAGAGGGTCCAGTCAACTCCTGAGTTGGCTACGGAATCGCAGAGATTATTAATGTTATTTTGTTATTAAAAATATTTTTTATAGGCTGTACAAGCCTTATTTTATTTGATTTGTTTATATTATGAACGATTTTGTATTATTGTTAAACTTGCTTAATATAAATTTAAGTTTTACTAATTTTCGTGAGAGGAAGAGAAAAATATATTTCCTTTTGTATAACAATTCACTTTATTCTTTTAAAAACTTTCACAATTTTAAAACAATTTTTATTTTGAAGGATATTAAATGAAAATACATATATATTCACTCTTTTAAACTTTTGAATTCTTTTAATTTATTTTGGTTTCTACAAATTTTCACAATCTTAACCGATTTCTTACATTATGATCAGCTTCATGGCGGCTGGCAATGATGATTTGGTCCTTTTTTCCTGCTGGATACTACTGGATCACCGTCTTGCTCCAAGTTGTTCACCTTCCTTCCTCAAGCGTGGGTAAGGAATTTAAATTCAGCTGCTTTCCCTTTGGCACTACTTATGGTGCCTTTTTGAAGTTTTAATTATTCGTTGAGATTGCTCCCTATTTAGCATTTCTTATGGTGCCTTTTTACCGAAACTTCCCGTACCGGACAACTATTTCGAGTTGCTTCCCGTTTAGCACTGCATATGGTGCTTTTTTACCGAAACTTCTCGTACCGGATAACTATTTCGAGTTGCTTCCCGTTTAGCACTGCATATGGTGCTTTTTTACCGAAACTTCTCGTGCCGTATATTTTAGGCTCGGGCGCCAATTAACGACCTATTGATTACAAAGGAAAAAAATGCATTTTATTTTCAAAACGACCTTTATTGGTTGAAATCAAATTAACAACTAACTAATTTACAATTAAACATATTCTTAATATTGCTTAAATCTACTTGCGTCAGCACTTTTGGTTAACGTTCGCTTATGCGGCGCATGGCGGGTGTTGTTCCCAATTGTTTGTTTCTGCTGACTAAACGTCTGGAATATTTCCTATTGGGAGATAGTTGACGTCGGCAGTTATTGGTTTATTGGCAACATTTCTGGTGTTAACATATATGTACACCCAACTCTTTCTTTACACGGTAGATACGTTCCTCAGAAATCCGTGTAAAAAAAGAGGCATTTTCTATAGTAAAGTGGGGGATACGTTCAATGTAATCTGAAAACCTTGTAAAATGAAATAAAGAACTATATTTACTTCGAAAAATCGTGTAAAAAATTTTGAAAACAATAAAATTTCAGATATGCATACAATTTGTAAATTCATATGGCATTTTAATGAGCATTAAAACTTAAAATACACAAAAAACAAGAGAAATCTGTTAATCCAGAATTAAGAACAGAAAAATTGGAATAGAAATAAGGAAAAAATATTTACTATACGTAGCTACATAATTTTGAGATGCTACTTATAGTTTGCGACGAACTGGACTAAAGTCCGAGCTTAATTTTTTAATTTTACCAAAAAAAAAATTTTTTTCAACCGTGTAACTTCAAAGCCGTGTAAAAAAGAGTTGGGTGTATATATAATTTAATAATGCAAATAAAATTTTTGTCAACCCAATAAAATAAATAAATTATGCTTAAGTGTGCTTAAGGACACAATTTGGCAATTGGGTATTTTTTAACAAATATGATTTGCATTTTATATGATTATGTAGAAAAAATATGGGTCACACTTACAACTTTTTTCCGGTTTGTTTTTAGTTACTTGTTGGGGTATTTGTTGATTCAGCGTATAAGCTTTTTGTTTGTTGGGTGCACTCTTTGAACTTTTGGGTTTGGTGCTGGAACTCCAATGATGATGTTGTTGTTAAAATTCCCACGAAGACTTTTTCTTTTAATTATCCGGCTCGAAGGACCAAAATTGTTGGGGTATGTCGACGTATGGGGCCGATTGCGAATAATTAAAAGGTAGTTAGTTTAGTTTTAACGTTATAAATTTCACTTTATTATAAATTTGGGTATATATACTATATATATATAAATATATGGGTGTGTGTGTGTTAGCATTAATGGTTAATTGTAGTAATGTGTAAATATATGTAATGCTAGATTAGTTATCTCAAATGTTGTAACCTGCAGTGGATTATAATTCCTTTATCCTGTGTTGTTGTTGTTGATTGAAATGCTGTGGGATATCGATATTTAATGTGTGGATTCCCTGTTTAGAAACGTTTTGTTGTGTTCACTTGTTAAATGTCTCACTGTTCTGTTCACTTGTTGTAATTTAAGAAAAAAGATATTTATCGTGGGATGGGGCACTGCTGTTTTCCGTATTCACTGTCTATTACTTCACTTGTGTGTTGGTGGGATAATAATAGCCTTTTTGTGCAAAAGCGCGGGAAAATCGTCTTCTTTTGTTTTCTCCTTCTTCGCCTGTTGCGTGAAGTTGGGGCGGTTGATATTCCTCTGCATTACGCCTCTATTACTTTATTTGTAATTTGTGGGAGTAATGTAGAGGAGTATTTGTTTGGATTAAACACACTTGAAAACAACCCCATGTCAAGCAGCAATAAACAATATGCTGCAATACATAGAAACATACACACAGTGTATGTAGTGATTTAAGATAGTTTTAAAAATTGTATAAAAGCAGGGAAAATACCAAATAGTCCAGTCATTTAAGCTTAAATTAGGTAGGAATCTCGGAATTCGAGATACCCAGCTGTAAGTCTGTAAACACTTGTATATTGACACCCTAAAAGTGGTCTCAAAACCTACATATGGTAGGGTGTACGCAACTATTAAATTTCAAGGTCAAAAGTCACAAAAATCGGTTTTTTGCGCTTTGCGTTTGTAAATATCTTATTTCCTATGGGTTTTTGCTATTTGTATTTATTATCAATATTGTAGAATACAAAATTCTCTACAAATTTTGTTTGAAAATTTTTTCATACCGTGAACCGTTTTCAAGATAGAGGGCGCGCGGTCACAGCATCACTTCAGGTCAACCGGTGCCTCCGGTCAAAAACGCGCCATATATACTTAGCTGATGAACTATCGATAAATCAATGATTATAAATATTTGTCAATCTTTATTAAATATTATATTATATTTTATCATTTTTTCCTAACCTATCTACTTTTTATTCAGTACTAATTTATTTAACAACACTTACCTGCCCATGTAATTGCAGAATTGTTAATGAAAATATAGGAATTATATTTGAATTTAAACCTAATTAATATTAATAACTTATTACATGATAAAAAGAAACAAGTAAATTATGAATTTATCTTTTTATTAAAAAATATCATTCAATACATTTATTTTTATTAAAAGTAAAAAAATTGAATAAAGGGTACAAAAACTACAATTTATAATTTTAATCATCTTCTTCTTCTTCATCGTCGTCTTCCGGCTGCTGGTAAATTTCAAACGTCTTCAACGACATTTGTCTCAAGTGCTTCCATGAATTCGGGGTCAAAAGTTCCATCTTTGTTAATGTCGCTTTGTATGGTAGAACACTGAGACAAGCTTGCCCAGTATATTGGCCACAAGCTAAAGATCATTGCAAGCCCGCTTTCCTGCATCCGCATCGCGAACCACAACCACTCTTGCAGTTGCAGAAAATTGTATTTAGCAAATGTTCTGGAGCGGGTGGTAAAATTGTCATGATAGGATGATGATACGATGACTTCTTCTAAGAAATGCAAAAAAGTTTTTGGAATTTCTTGATTAACATTATCCAACATTTTACTAGGAGGTGAATAAGATTTAGTTTCAACTATAGATGTTCGGATATCTTCTCTAATAATTGCTGCTGCAGCTTCTACAGTTCTTAGCCTTTCTGCTTCAGGATCTATTTTTTTACTTTCGTACCAAGCTTTTGATAGAATATTAGCTTGTGCATCACGGAATGAAATGATTGTGAAATCACCAACTTTCTTCGTAATTACGATATCGGTTAAGTACTTCTGTTGTAGTCTTGTAATGATAGTTTTATCATCCGGCATATACCCTGTCAAGACATCTTTAAGCTCTTTTAGTGTGAATTTAGAATCATTATTATTTTCGATGTAATTGAAAATCTCTAACATAGATTCTGTAACTTAATTATCTTGACGAGGTTTCTCAAGAGGCGATGATGATGATGATTTTTTTGAAAAGTTTGTAAAGCAAGCAGCATTGTACTTCGCTTCAGCAGGGATCAAATCATACTGTAAAATTATACGACTTTTCACCAATTCTCCGAAATCATCCCCATGTTCTTCTGCTTTTTTGCTAACATTATCTTTAAACTCAAGAGTACTCACATTTTTTATCTTCCGCCTGTATTTTTCTCTTTTCTTTTTCTCTGCAGCCTCATCAGCAACTTCGCACAAAATAAACATTGATTCTTAAAATCAAACACTTCACCTCGTTTTTTACGGAAGTTATAGTTTCTCCTTCTTCTTGTTTCCGTTTTGCTGCTTGGATACAGTTTTTACTAATGTAAACACATCGGCACATTTCATGCACTTTAACAGAGGTTACTGATTTTAAATAATCAATTTTTCCGTCGTTTCGTTCGACACTTGCAGTTCGTAGAGATTTCATACCGCGCACTACTTAAATAAGCGATTCACCACCCGAATCTGACTTTTTACATAGAAAACACAAATCAGCCATTGTTCTTGAAATTGTACGTCCGTAGTTTACCAAGATACGATTCAAACTGAAACAAAGAGAAGACGGTCGTAACTATACATCTTGAACATCTGTCCCTATTGGCTATAAATAGAAAGGTCTGTAGTGTATAATAGGGGCCCATATAATTCCCAGGTATAATTTTTGATTTCATTAGTGTTAATGGGAACATAATTATATTATGACTTAAGTTTTTCCCTTAATTATTTTTTAATTTTAGGAAACGGTGATGAGTATTATTGAATAGATATAGATTTAAGGCACGAAGAAAATGATAAAATATAATATAATAGTAAATAAAAATTGACAAATATTTATAATCATTGATTTATCGATAGTTCATCAACTATATATGGAGCGTTTTCGACCGGAGGCACCGGTTGACCTGAAGTGATGCTGTGACCGCGCGCTCTCCGCCCTCTATCTCGAAAACGGTTCACCGTATGAAAAATTTTTCAAACAAAATTTGTAGAGAATTTTGTATTCTACAATATTGATAATAAATACAAATAGCAAAAAACACCTAGGAAATAAGATATTTACATAAAAAAGCGCAAAAAACCGATTTTTGTGACTTTTGACCTTGAAATTTAATAGTTGCGTACACCTTACCATATGTAGGTTTTGAGACAACTTTTAGGGTGTCAATATACAAGTATTTACAGACTTACAGCTGGGTATCTCGAATTCCGAGGTGAACTTACTATAATGACTGGAGTAAAATAAAAACCAGAATGAAAGATTTCTCACTCGATATAACACGTTTCATTTCCCCCCACGAGCGGTAAGGAATGACAAATCTTTGTTGAGTTTAAACAATTTGTTTGATAGATGTCTAGAGAAATTTTCCTTTTCTACAAATGTTTATCAAAATAAAATTCACAAGAAATAAAATATTATACGAATGCAGTTCTTTCTAAAAGATTTCATATAAAACATCGAAGTTCGTGGTTGTCAGAATGCACGAGTGGCCATGTTTTGGTAACAATTTACTATAAGTTAACAGATCATCATCGAACATCATTTTTAATCGTTTCTCGACACATCAACTTTCGAATGAAAATCCCCAGCCGTAACTGTCTAAATTATTATACTTTTTCTCTAACTGATTAAAACACCATTGATCAGACTCTTGTATTGAACAGACCTATGATTAAAGAATTTTATTTGTATTTTGTAAACGTACAAAATAAAACGACATTTGAAATTTAAATAGTCTAACTTATATATGCACTAGTGATGGGCGATGTTGTGACTTTTAAAGACCACTGCTACTTGTTACTGTGACTTTGTAGTAGCAGTGATTTCAAACTGTGACTGTAATAAAAATTGTAACAAAGGCTGGCTAAATGAGCTTTTGAGAAAGAAGTATGTAAATACGCATAGATAATTACATACGAATGTGGATAAAAAAAATGTTTCCAATATTCAATTTTATTGCAAATTTTCATGAAGTTTATTAGGGATTAATAGATCTAACAAAATATTATAAAAAATAAAAATATTTTAGAACTAAAACCTGTCCTTTGGAACAATTGAAAAAAAAAACTCTTTTTAAATCACAAAATACATACAACTTTTAGTTCCAAAGTATCACATTTTTATTAGTTACATTCGCGTTCATTTCTAGTCCAATTAACTCATGTGTAAATATACCTATGTATTATGCTGATAAACTGTCGATAAATCGTAACAAAAAAACATTAGGGAAAACCAAAAAACATACGTATGTGCGAAGTACGAGTTCCTTCATATCGACTAACGAGAAACTTATACATATCATGAAATGAAATTGTAATGAAAAGCATCAAATACCATACATGGATACATATGTATTTTTTATTTTTATGTATTCTAAAATATTGGAGCCCCTGTCTGTAACAATTATCCCCTTATCAAGACTACAATCAAACTCCTTCAATGCCGCCTTTACTTTTTGTATAATTCTTTCACCTATATTAAATAAAGTTACACTTCGTTTTTAAATATGAAACTTTCGCAAGTATAATGAAAAACCAAAAATTAAAAAAAATATATACATGGTATCAAGGCATATTGAACAGGTAGCCTCATGTGAAAGTCCCATGTATTTTGTTGTTGCCTGAAACCTCGAATGCATCAACCTACGAAATATCAAGTTTGATTTCAAAATACGTATGTACAGCTGCGAGCACTGAAATATTAGTGTGCAATTGTGGCAAACATTTCTTGAAATTACAACAAATTATTGTACTTGACACCACATATAGTACGTACACGTACATATCTGCAAATATATACCGTTTCAACAAATACTTACTGCTACAAGATTCAAAATCCATTGATCGAAAAGCAATAAGCTTCATTCCAATTTTTCCACTTTTTATATAGTGAATAGTCATAGGCAAAAACGATTGTTTTAAATAATTATCGGTCCATAAATCTGCGGTAAGTCCAAAGGTACTAAGTTCACTTAGTTCTAATTTTAAGGAATCGTGGGCTATATTGTATAGATTGTCTATGTTTTTGGATATCGTTGTTGGAGGTAATAGTTGATCAGTATCTACGTTCGATCCATACTTAGCTCCAATTTAAAGTATTAGATCCGTATATTTTTTCAGTCCTGCATCTTCGATCATCTTGAATGGTCTGCAATTTTTAGTGACCCATTCAGTGAACGTATCAGCAACATTTTGTTTTGTGTCGTTGTCCACTAATATCTTTGTGTTATCCGAACGGTTTTTTAAATATTTATAGCATTTATGTTTCACAAGGTCAGACGTGCTATTCATAAATTTAAAAACGCTATTACAATTTTTGCATGCAACAACATCTCTTACCAAACTGTCACTATTTTCAACCTTGCCAAAAATTTCCCAAACCTTGCTTTTCCCAGCTTCAATAACCACTGTATATTTCCCTTTCACTATATTATCCTTAATTTCATTAAACTGCTGCCTTAGTACAAGCGTCGACTGGGTTGACGATGCAGATTCATCTAATGTTACCCATTTTTGTAAAACAGAGACACAGGTGTAAATTGTATTATAACATGGCAGATATTAGCAAACAATTGCATTGAATTTCGCGGTCAATTACTTACATCCATTATTTTTGATGAAAAATATGAAATATTAAAATAAAAATCTATTTTACCCCCTTCTATCTCCGTATACACAAAACAAATGACGAATTTAAATATTTAATAAACTGTCTGGGTTAAGCGTCTACGGCCAGTACAATGCAGGCAAACATGTTGTGGGGAAAACCCTTCCGTTTATCTTCTCTATTTGCTTGCTTAGCTGAACACTATGGGTGCACCCTGTTCTGTTAAAAGAATGAGAGAAACAATGAATTCACATAACAATAAGTGACGATCACACACTATTCCACTACTAAGCGAACGCTGACGCTTTGCATTCACTGCTGGTTGATGATGTGAGTGTGAGTTGGGTTTGTTTATGAGAGGAATGAGCTGAGTCTACCTGCTAGCGATAAACTACAACTCACAAGGTCTTCTCTGTATCTGCATTCATATAATTCCAACTCTGCGTCGTCAACTCGAGTTATGAGATAAATTCATAAATTCTCTGTTGCATTCATAGCGGGAATTAATTCTTGCAACCCTTTAGTAGGTAGGTTCGAGCTGATGTAGCGCATGCTTTGAGCTCTTGAAAAATTTATTTTATCACTTGTGAAATGACGTCGGGAAGGTAGCTGATGTAGCGCACGTTTTGAGCTTTTGAACTCCTTTAATCTTTTATGTGGAAAATAAAAAAAGGATCTTTATCCTTTCTTACAAATGTATTTCTGGGGAAAATAAGAAAAGGAGAAAGATCCTTTTTTCACAAATGTATTTCTGAGAAAAATAAGAAGTCATATTTTCGGACTACTATGTAATATCTGCTGCATAAATTTTATATACCAATTAAAATAATAAATTTAAAATGAGCAATAATATTTTGATTTATGCCTGCATAAGTTTATTAAATTTAACACTTCGCTCATTCCCAACGCAATTTGTATAAATTTTCTGTAAATTAACAATATTAAACTAAATATTAATTTTTATAGTTATTTTGAAAATGTACTTTATTTTTATAATATAAAACAAACGTCTTAATACTCGCTCTTCTAATTTTCATATTACCGAATTGAAAATGCCGTCGGCATATGTGCAAATGGGATATGTTGCCTCTTCGAAATTTTCATAGAAATGAAAACTGCGCTGTCAAACTGCTGAAGCAAACTAGTTAGTATTCTATGTCTAGTAAGAGATGAGCAATGTGGAGTCTCCACAGGCAATAGGCACGGAATACAGGTAGTATCCTATAAATTCTATCCTGTCGAGATGCCCCGGTAGGGTAGGTAGGTTCGAGCTGATGTAGCCCATGCTTTGAGCTCTTGAAAAATTTATTTTATCGTTTGCGAAATGCCGTCGGGTAGGTAGATGATGTAGCGCACGTTTTGAGCTTTTGAACTCTTTAAATCTTTTATGTGGAAAATAAAAAACGATCTTTATCCTTTCTTACAAATGTATTTCTGGGAAAAATAAAAAAAGGATAAAGATAGTTTTTTTACAAATGTATTTCTAGGAAAAATACGAATTCATATTTTTGGATTACTATTTAATAATTGTGCTTAAGCATTTCTATATAAACAATGTAGTATTTATTTTATATTCATTTGTGGTTTTGCGCGCAATAGATGAGCATTACTTACGCCTCCTTTACACTACTCGCGAGGTTAAACATATTTCTCAAAGCAAAACAATGTCGGAAGTAAAAAAGAAGAGACGGCAATACTATGCGGAATACATTAAATTCGGATTCATTGAAAATCCCACAAATCCATCCTCGCCTTTGTGTCTTCTATATCTAAAAACATTTTCGAATGAAGCAATGAAGCCTTCAAGAATGCAAGATCATTTGAATAAAATGCATCCAGATAAGAGAGACAAGAATGTAGCATATTTTCAAGACCTAGAGAAGAAGCATAATACTCAGCCAAGTGTAGCAAAACTATTTTCGGCGGCAGCTAAGCAAGATGACGACGGACTTCGAGCTTCGTATAATATCTCTTTGTTAATTGCTCAAAAAGGCAAATCACATAACATCGGAGGAGAGTTAATATTGCCAGCAATAAATGAAATAATAACTACCGTGCTTCATAAACCGGCCGCAGATATTATCCGAAAAATTCCTTTGAGTAATAATTCTGTGCAAAGACGAATTGATGAGATGGCTGAAAACATTGAAGAATCATTGTGCGATCACCGGAGGACAAGCCAATTCTCAATTCAGCTCGATGAGTCCACTTTATCAACTAATGAAGCATTGTTGTTGTCTTACGTGAGGTTTATTAAAGATGAGAAAATATGTGAAGAACTATTATTTGCTAGAAATTTAGAGACCGATACAAAAGGCGAACCCATATTCAATATATTGGAAAAGTTTTGCGATGAGAAAGAGATTCCTTTGAAAAATATTATTTCAATTGCTACGGATGGCGCTCCGGCTATGATAGGGTGCCATAAAGGCTTAATAGCGCACTTAAAAAATAAAATTCCGGATGTCCTTGGTGCACATTGCGTTATTCATAGACAACATTTAGTTGCTAGAAACTTAAGTGAAAAACTATTTCAATCACTGCAATATTTCATCAAAGCAGTCAATAAAATCCGCAACAGCTCTTTGAATGGTAGATTATTTTATCAGCTTTGTGTTACTTATGACGAGGATTTCAATCGTTTGTTGTTTCATACTGAAGTTCGTTGGCTATCAAGAGGCAATTGTCTGACTCGATTCTACAACCCGTTTGACTCTGTTATAGAGTTCTTGGAAACTAAAGATACAGAATTTCAAGACAAGCTCTTAACATCAAAGAATGATATAGCTTACGTGACAGACCTGTATAAATTGTTCAACGACAAAAATTTAACAACGACTAAATTTAATTAGGACAAAAAACGTCGTTGCTGCTTTCGCAGCCAAACTGCTTATACACAAAAAGAATCTGAGCAGACGTGAGTTTCACATTTTTCCGAATTTATCAGTATCATGCAGTAACGACGAATTGTTTGCCTACTGCCAACATTTGGAAAACCTCCACATTGACTTCACCGAACGATACCAGGACATTTAGAACTTGGAAATACCAGACTAGGTGTTGGGTCCGTTTTCAAATGTCAACACAGCAATGTCACCTAAGCTGGAAGAAGAATTGACAACAAACGAGGAAATAAAAATCAAGTTCAAAAATGGTTACCAAGAATTTTGGCTACAAAAACCGATCTCGCAATTGTACCCTGGATTGTGGTCAATCGTTAAACGATTCTTGATTGCATTCCCATCGTCATATTTGTGTGAACGTGGATTTAGTGCTGTGACAACACTGCTTACTAAAAATAGAAATCGTTTGCTTGTTACCGAACGTGGCGACTTGCGACTGTTCTTGAGTAAATTAGAATCTGGTATTAACAAACTTATTAAACAGCATCAGATTCATTCTTCACATTAGTTTTTATATATGGATCGATTATTTTAGTTTTATTTTTAATAAAAGATTCTCTGTTTTAATACTATAAAGTTGTTTTTCAATAATCATTCTTATTGGCAGGTGGAGCCCGTAAGAGTTAACTTGAGACCTAAGCGCCGTTGTATGTTACCTACTGTGCTCAGTTGCTGGTTATAATCAAAGTTTCGTTTAGAAATCTCCGTTAATATACATATATATTAATTTTTATATATATATATATACAATAATTAATTTGAAGTTATAGTGGTTTTTAAATAGGTGAAAAAATGGGGGCGCTAAAAAAATATTTATTCTCAAAGTGGGCGGTAGACAAAATAAGTTTGGGAACCACTGATCTACACCATACTTTCACACCACACCCGAGGACACCAGAACACAATTAACAAAAGGGACTGGCGGACGGCGCCGAGCTTTCTTTGGTTCTCGATCCGTGCGCATATGCAGACGTCATTCCAACCGTTTCACTTTTTCATCATTCAAGTGCTTTTAAAATGTGTCAAAGGTGGGTGCCGGTAGTGTCAAGTTTATCTAAAATTATATATGGTCCTTCGAGCCGTACCGGACGGCACTAGTGACAAAAAAAAAAATAAAATAAAATTATAATAAAATAAAAATTAATCACGGTGACGCGATGACACGGTAAATAATAAATAAGATCAAATACTAAAACAAAAAAAATCTGTGTAGTGAAAAAAAATATATATGTAAAATATATACATATACAAAAAGCACATTATATGTGTACAATTGCGATTTAAAAACAAAAACAAAAAATGGTAAAAGTGAAAAAGCTGGGAAAACGGTAGTAGTAACTGACCGTTGGTGACCAAAAAAAGGACTGGTAGAACAAAGACTTTCAAACCACAATAACAAACACCAATGTACCGGTAGTGTAAAAAAAAACAAAACCAGAGTGAAAACCTGTGGACAAAATTTCGGAAAAAGAAGAAGCTGATAACAAAGTGGAAAAAACAAAAAAACTTAATTTTTTTGCAAAACGAAAAGATGTGATAACAAAGTGTGACACAAAAACAAAAACAAAAAAAGAGACGGTGGTGACAAAATTGAAACACGAAAAAAAAGTAATTATATACAGTCGAATCTGTTTATTATGACATCGAAAGGAATTGACAAACACGTCATAATAAGCGGACGTCATACAAAGCGTTTTGTGAAATGAAAAACTTTTTTATGTAAATATGTACATATGTACTTATGTATTTTAATACAGAAACATAGTAGGGCAATTCAGAATCTGGTGCATCTGAGTTTGCAAAATTATGCAATTGCATATATTTACCATCAACAGTGAACGTCTCTTTTGTGATTTCTGTGCAACCCTTGCAAATACCATTAAATCACAGCTGATTGGTGAAGAAAAATATTGTTTGTAAACAAAATTGTCGCACAAATTGGAAATTATGCCGAAAAAAAGTTTTAAAGAAAAATTAACTGACGTTTTAATTGATGAAGCTGCTGAAGAAATTATGGACATTGAAGGTAAGAAATATTTGTATGCAAAATTTCAGTTAATAACAATTTTCTTCTAGAAATCGAAAGTGATGATGACGCAGTGGATGCAGTGTTAGATGAATTGGCTGACAATATATCTGTTATTATGGAATGTCGGCGAGGAGTTTATAGCACAATACCTAAGTCAGACATTTGGCGCAATAATATTTTGACAACACTGGACGAAGACCGATTCCGCCAAATGTTAAGAGTAGATAGAGACCAATATAATATGCTAGTTGATTTAATAAAAAACGATGAGGAATTCAACAAAGTGCACTCATGTAAGCAATTTTCTGTCGAATTGCAATTAGCAATCACACTGTTTCGATTGGGTTCGTCGGGAGAAAGCGAAGCATATAGAAAAATAGCGACAATTTTTGGAGTGGGAGATGGCGAAACTATATCGATAATAACAAAAAGAATCTTTAAAGTGTTCTTGCGTCACCAATCTAAGTATATATATTGGCCCGATGAGGTTGAACGATCGAAAATAGTATCGGATACCTTTGATGAGTTACCGTTTTGTATTGGATATATTGATAGAACCGAGATTAAATTAGCAGAATCGCCAATTGAAGACCATACATCATACTTCTCCAGAAATCACATATATTCAATAAAAGCACAAATAGTTTGTGACTATAAACGAGTAATTCGACATGTTGTGGTTGGTCACCCTGGGAGCTGGCATGATGCTCATATACATCGAAATAGCTCACTCTTTCAACAAAATGATCAGTATTTTTCTTCACAGCAATGGATTGCTGGGGACTCGGCATACCCTTTATCTGCAACGTTAATAACCCCTTACAGAAGCAACGCAAGACAGTTGGATAGAAATGCCCGAATTGCATTTAATTTACGGCACAGTAAATACCGTGTTAGAGTAGAGCATTGTTTTGGGCTTTTAAAAGAAAGATTTGGAAGCCTTAAGCAGCTAAGGATGCGTTTATCTAACAAAAAAAACCATAAATTATGCTGCGATTGGTTTCTTGTCTACTGTATTCTCCACAACATTTTAATTAATAATGGTTCCACTTCGTTCGACGATGGTTCAGATCCATCAACTACTACCGAAGATTCTTTTGAGCCTGATGAGCATATACCCAACAATGTTGGAGAAACTAAAAGACAAGCCATATACGCATTAATGTTTTCTTAAAGGTATTTTAATTCATTTTTCAGTTTTTAATTACATATATAATAATTATAATTACATATATTTATACATTTAGTATAAGCCAAACATGAAAAAGATTTATACATTAAACTATTGTATACAAAATAAATGGTTGTTTTAATTTAAGTATATAGTACAAGACAAACATGAAAAAGATAACGCTTTGAATGACAGAAGATAGTAAAACATCAAAAACCGTATTAAATAAGTATTCATCTCAACAGTAATTGGAACTACATACTTTAAAATACAAAGATAAATAAAGTACAGAGATAAATAAATTAAGATAAATAAATAGAAATAAATAAAGTACATAAAAATTACTGGTGAGGGGAATACTTATATTTCATTTCAATTTCGAACCTTTGCAAGCGTTCCTCCTTTTCAATTTGAAGTTTTTTCAATCGTTCATCCTTTTCCAATTCTAAGACTTTTAAGTCCAATTCACGGTTCTTGAATATTATTTCAGCTTTATCTCTTTCAATTTCTGCTTGCAATCTTCTTTCATTCAAAGCGTGATCTTTTTCATGTTTCTCTTTTTCCCATTCCATTTTCATTTTAAACATTTGCCTACGCTCGACTTGAAAAGCAACAAGATTTGCAGCAGATGATTTTGGGACATGTTTTTTCATTTTTTCCGCGAAATCTTTTGCTTTTTCAGGAACAATCACTTCACTTACATTGCCTGGTGGTAGATTTTCAATATTGGCAATGTCAATTGGAGACGCAATTTCTTCGCCGACATCAGAAAAAGTGATTTCCAGTATTTGGCTGGCCGCGCTTTCGTTCATTATGGACGTACTGCCACTATCAACCACTTCAAATGGTAATTCACTTGTGGCTTTTTCCCAAAAATATGTCTAAGCTGATTAAAGTGTGGGCACATCTGCAACACTTTACCTGAAATATAAACATTAGACAAAATTTTGTCGCATTCATTACGCTTACCTTCAACACTCGACGTCCCGGCATCAGACTCAAGAAGGCCTGCTCCTGTTGACATTCGCCAATCGCTTGCTCTTTTGTATGAAGCCTTCAGGTGCCGCACTTTCCACCGTATTAAATCCCACGTTGCGTCTATTTTTGTGCTCTCAATGAGCTTTTTATAAAAAATTTGAGCTGTTGGTGCCTATTAAAATTAAAATTATTGTTACATAAATTGTTGAAATTAATCACTTAAATCACTTACCTCTACTTCTGGAGCTTCCTGCAAGAAATCCAGTATACTCTGGATTTCTTTTTCACTCCACTTTTTGTTTGGTTTTTCACGTTTAATTCTTTTTTTGTTTAAACCTGTTTGCTCCATCTCTTTTCTTTGTTTGCTTTTATTTTTGACAACAGCTGATAATTTGCAAACCAGGGTTGCAAATAATACAATGGCGTTTTAGTGTTGCTTCTTTGCAAGGGTGTAGCAGGTGCATCGCTGTACATTTTGTTAGTGTAAAATCAAAAATATGCTCGCTCATTTGCAATTGCAAATATGCAAGACCATTTGCACAAGATTCTGAATAGCCCTAGTAATTAAATATGTGTATATACATATTAAATCAAAATCAAAATTGCACGTAATCAGCACATTATAACACATACAAGTGTATTTTCTACTGTAAGTAATCTGTAATTTTTGTCTGCTTTTGTTTTTTCATTTTATTGTAAAAACAGTCTCTAATACTATTGTGTATAGAAGACATAGCTATGATCAAATTATCATTTTCAATATTGCTGTGAACAAATCGCGATAATAATTCTGCAGCTTTTAATGCCTCTTCTGCGGTAGGTAATGGTTCTTCCTCGACTTCCTCTTCCCCATCGCTTTCGAGTTGTTTCTTACCACTAATGTTCTATACGATATTTTCATCGGTGGGTTCTTCGAATGTGAGGAGAGCGCTATCGATGTCAACATAATCTTCCCACATTTCCGGTGCTGCTAAAGAATCTGAATTTAGGTTTCGTGACCACAAAGATAAAGGAATGTCATCTTCTTCATCGAATTCATGTTCTGATATTTGAATAGGTAAACCGTCGTGGCTTTCAATGAATCCTGCATGTTTGAAACAGTTACGAATGGTACTTTGTGACATTTTATTTCAGGCATCATTAACCATCAGAATTTCATCTAGCACCGTTATTTTTGTAGAAGAGTTGTTTTCATTAGCATCAAGACAGTAAATCATTTTGACCACAAGGTTCTTCCTAAAATTCGTTTGACCCTGATCCATTGGCTGTAGTACTGATGTTGTATTCGGCGGAAGGAAAGCAAGTGTTATAGACTTTAAATCAGTAACATTTGGATGCGACGGGCAATTATCAACCAGCAATAGAATCTTTTTCTTCTTCTTCACCAAATCACGATCCCAATCACGAAGCCATTTTTCAAAAAGTTCTGACGTCATCCAAGCTTTACAATTGCTAGCATAATCGACAGGTAATGATTTGACACTTCTAAAACATCTTGGTTTTTGTGACTTTCCAATAATGAGCAATTTCTTTTTCTCTGTGCCACTCATATTAGCTGCTACCATGACAGTTATTCTATCTTTCGACAACTTACCTCCACTACAATTTTCACCTTTAAAATTTAAAGTTTTATCCGGCATTAATTTGTAAAAAAAACCAGTTTCATCAGCATTTTCTGATGATGAGATAGAAAATTGTCGTCGTAAATTCGGCCACACAGATATCAACCAGTTTGTTGTTGAATTTTGATCAACAGACGAAGATTCACCGACAATTTTTCCCGCCACAATGTTATGTCGAACTTTAAAACGACTGATCCAGCTTGCAGAACAATTGAAGCCGAGAATACCAAAACGCGCCGCAAAACCATTTGCCTTTTCCTGTAGCATAGGGCCGCTGACAGGTATTCCTTTGTTTCTCATATTTTTAAACCACTGAATTAATGCTTGATCAACATTTTCTTGTCGTGATTTTCGAAGCCTCTTCGGTTTCAAAAACATGAGTCAGATTCTCCATTTTCTAATCTGCATATTATTGCACCTTTCTCCTCAATTGTAAAGGCTTTACGTCGTTGTGATGGCATTTTTTCACAGTAACTGTATAAGATTCCAAATCAAACAAGAGGAACTGAATTTTGATTTGACCTATCGTCACGACTTTATTTTTAACATTAACTCAAATCCGCAAGAAGCGGCAATTATAAGCCTGCTTGTTCAGTAAGCTCACATGCAAAAACTATTAGGATTCCGGGAATAGATCATATGCTAGCGGTGTGCATATGTACAGTAGTCAGCGTCGCTAACATATGTATGCACATACTCGTACAGAAAATAAGAAAAAATAATGGTACAATCAGGCGTATGCAAACTTAGATGGGGGATTATACCCCATACAATATCTCAATCTTGAACAGTAACAAACAAAACACAATGCGTGACCTTCAAGCGTCAATTACTTACTGAGACTTAAAACAAAAATGAGCCACGTGCCGAACGGCGTTGGGAATCAAAGAACATTGCCGGAGGTGTAAAGAATCATGTCAGTCATTCTAACCGGACATAATTTATTAAAAATGGGTCTTAATAAGCGACATGTCACTGTAAGGGAAGTCATAATATCTAACTTTTTTATAAAGAATTTTATATGAAAACCAAACTTCGTATAGTATAGTAACCAGTTGGTCAATATAGGCGGAGTCATATGTGAACAAAAGTGCAGTTACAAAAGCATAAAAGTGAGGTGACAGAAAGTGCGGTGCGAAACATTAAATACACATATGTATGGTGAAACTAAAAACAAAGCCAAGAAAAAAAGTGAGGTGGCAGAATTGTGGTGCGCAACCTGAAAAAGTTTACAAACACAGTGCGGTGAAAATAATAACCCGAACTGAGACAAAAGAGGAACTAAGAAAACACAAAAACAACACCAGCAGCAAAAGGACTGGGGAAAAGAAAAACAGGCACAAGCACAGGCACATGCATAGACACAGGCACACGTAAATTAAGGCACATACACTCATACAATATTATCCCCAAAAGCTCCTGGCGGAAATCAAAGTGAGTTGTATCGTTTCCTTTTAATATTCATATTTCATAAACATATATGTATGAAAAAAAAATTACAAAATTAAATTTGCGGTTCTGACAAAAATTCCGGTCAGAAGAGAAAAAAGAAAAACCGTTACCAAACTGTTTTCGGCATTCGGTTTATTTTTCGGTAACAACCGAAAAACCGCTAACAAAGCAGTTTGGTCCTGTATATAGCGGATTATTGATTGCCGGTAAATGCTTACCGTTGTGTTATAACACAAAACCTATCCCCTTATACTTAATCAAGTATAAGCAGGATTGCATAAAATAAGCTACGGCAGTCGTAAGCAAAAATAAAAATAAAAGCATATGTCAAAATAACATCTTTTATATTATAAATACATACATACATATATGTTCCATACCATATATGTATTTATATTACATACAGAGAGCTTAGCTTGCTCATTTATTATTTTAACAAATTAATACGTATGTTTAACAACACTGAAATCTGTATATTTAAAAATATATATGTACATACATCTAAAATCAAACTTTCTTTCTTTTCACGGCTTCTTGTCACTGCGAACATATATACATACATATGTGTATGTGTATGTGTACTAAAAAGTCTTGCGGTATTTTTATTGAATCAATTCGTGTGGCACCCATACATCGAGCTTCTTAGTGACTTCAAGCTTCTTCAAATGGTTTATGACGGTTTGATGACTGCTATGCCGGTCTCTTTCGACCAATTCAGTGATTTTATCTCAATTTTCGACGACAGGCCTTCCGGAGCGTGGCGCATCTTCGACCACCTCTACACCAGAACGAAAACGTTGAAACCATCATTGTGCGGTGGAAATGGAAACTGTATCGGGTCCATAAACTGCACAAATTTTATTGTCGGCTTGAGATGCATTTTAGCCTTTATCGTAGTAGTACTGTAAAATATGCCGTATTTTCTTCTTATTTTGCTCCATGTTTGCGACGCTATAACTCACGAACGACTTAAAAGAAACGACAATCAATCAAACACGTGTTAGCGCGTGAAATGAGCTTTCCAAAAAGGTATAGCATGACCCGATGTGACGAATAAAACTAGAACTACGCGCTTTCAGCGCCAACTAGCGAAAATACCGCAAGACTTTTTTGACAACCTAATATATATATACATACAAACAATTGAATTTGAGAAAACTACCGGTTAATTCTCTTTTCGTGGTCTTTTCTTACGAACATACATATACACATACGTATATATATATGCACATACGGACGCATATAAATATATAACATATATACGGAAAAATATACCCGATCATACAAATCTTTTATAACAATAATTATAACATAATACATATGTACATACATGCATATGTAAGTTATAGCAAGTGTAGCCCATCTGCAATTTCTTTGACTGCAGTGAGCGGCTCGATATTTCACCGGATAATGAGAATCATCACCACACAGCGTATGCGCTCTCACAACAACAACGATGCCTTGATCCGATAGAGTATCAATACATCGCGCTCTAACCGCAATGCGGCGCTTAAGAAGTAAGGAAATAATTGTTGCCTCGCTCCCTAACCCAATTCAACCCGCAATGCGTCAATCGGTATATTTGTAAAATGCTTGGTTGGTTGATCGTGAGATTGGAAGGAAAGATCAGAATAAATTTGACTTGTGATCAATTAAGTCGTGGGTTCTATTCTTAACTGGCGCCCAACGTGGGGCACGTCGCTTAGCAATCACCTTAATTCGGCAAGCAGAATTGCCATAAAGGCAGAAGTAGACGGGACTCCAAAAAATTACAGGACAACAGCATCCGTGACATCGAGGGAACATTCGCAGCATTTATCCCAGGATAAATTTAAGTTACATCAGAGCAAATTTGTAAGTAAAAAAATTAAAATTGATAATGTGTGACTTACAAGCTGTGCTTAAAATTAAATTTTGAAAATAAAAAGTTTATATTAATATTGAAAGTTTATATTGAGCTGTGTGAACTTGTGTTCGGAAAATTACACGCTCTCGTTTTTATAAGTTAATCGGTTTCCACTAATTTAACTAAATTAACTATAATACTGGTGATCAGGATAACGTTTTCACATCTGAAACTGCTTTATAATTAAGAAAAAAAACTAAAGTTCAAGTTTCAGGTATCAAATTATTCCCAGGGGTCCGAACACGAAAATACCTTGTTCCCTGTGAAGTTATATTAGTTAAAACTAAATTGCATTTTTCATGGTGAAAAGTTTAAAGTTATCTTAACGAAAACTATTTTTCAAATCACAAAATTAGTGAAGGTCATAGTTTTGCCTTTTTACTAGAATTTCCGGGTGAACTTCGCTCACCATTCTCAATTAATTATTTCAAGAATTTTCGTAAGTAAAGTTAACCTAATTAAAAAAACGTGCGATTAAAAAGGTTATATAAAATACAAAATGGCGGTTTCAATGGATCAAGTGCTACAGGCAATAAGATCCGCTAATGAAGAAACTAGGTTAGAACTAGCAGAACAAATTAACAAACTTACTTCAGTTTTGAGACGGCTCGAGCCACCACGTGTCGAACCATACTTACCGGTTTCGATTAACCCAGCAATAGAATCGGGAAATTTCAGTCTTGACTTAATAAAATCTTTGCCTGAATTTAACGGAGAGAATTCCTCCTACCCAGCTTGGCGTTCCGCGGCAAATTTTGCAATTAACTATTACCCCGAAGGTTCGGAACGGTATTATGTGGCAATGGGTCTTTTTAGAAACAAAATTACTGGGTCAGCTAACACGACTTTATCGTCATTTAACACTGTCTTAAATTTCAAGGCAATAATTGCCAGGCTCGATCAAACTTACGCAGATAAAAGACCAATTCATGTCTTGGAAAACGAATTAAGTATTCTAAGGCAAGGGAATTTACCGATTTCACAATACTACGATATGGTAGATAGGCACTTAACACTTATCATAAATAAGCAAATGATGACACACAGCGGGAACGCCGAGGTCATTATGGCTCTCAACGAGCGTGCAAGGGAGAATGCACTACGCATTTTTATTTCGGGTCTTCGTCGCCCCCTTTGCGATATTTTGTTTTCTTCAGGTCCGAAAGACTTGCCTTCCGCATTAGCTGCTGCCCAGGAGCTCGAGACGAATCATAAGCGTTACGATTTTGCGCAAACATTTGCTATGGGCAACTTAGTAAGACCAGCAATGCCCCAGTACACATCCTATCGTAAGACTCTCTCACCGAATATAAATAATAGACCAACTGCGATGGACGTCGATTCCGTTTACCGAAATCAACCAGCGCGTCAGAACAACCTGTCATTCCATAACCCAAACAACTCCCAATCTCAGCCTAACGTTATGTTGCCACAGCAGCCACACATACAACCTCACCAAGTAGTATTTAAACGCTCTCGGGACCAGTCTGGTTCTTTTCAAAAATCACATCCCAAGGTTCAAAAGGTAAACTATATGCCAGAAGAAGTAAGTTCAGATTTTGACGAACCCGATATTTGCGATGACCATTACAGTCTTCATTCGCATATTGATAGTTGCCACCGCGACAACTCAAGTAAATCACGCGCCTCCATCGATCGTTTAAAAAGTGAAATTAATCATTTAAACTAGAATCGCTCCTACCATTCGTCATAACAAAAACAACGAGTGGTCGGGAGCTGAAATTACTAATCGATACAGGGACTTCGAAAAATTTTATCAAAAATCTCCCATTCCTTAACGGAATTAAGGTAATGGGAAACCCATTTACATTAAAATCAATAAATGGGGTCAATCTTATAAAAAAAAAATGTTTGATCAATATCTTTAATCATACCTCGACGTTTTATCTGCTTGCGAATATAATCACATTCGATGGTATAATCGGCTACGATTTCCTTAAAGAGATTAATGCGAAAATCGATATCGATGCTGGATACTTACGTCATCGCAGTGGGGAAACCAAACTTCAGCATCTCCGTTGCAATCAAATTAATTCAATCACAATAGAAGCAGATTCTGTCCCGGTCACTATTAAAGCAAAGTTTCATGAAATGATTGATAAAAATTCAAATGCATTTGCACACCCAGATAGAGCCCTACCATATAATACGAACGTAGAAGCGACAATTCGCACCATCACCGATGACGCAATATTTTCGAAAAGCTACCCCTATCCAATTTCAGCAGCGGAGTTTATCAACACAGAAATCGAATCTCTTTTGAAAGATGGCATAATTCGAAAGTCGTGTTCTCCTTATAACTCACCGGTCCATGCCGTGACTAAGAAGGGTCTGGACGAAAACGGAAGGCAAAAGCTGCGTATGGTCATAGACTTCAGAAAAATTAACGAAAAAACTATCCCCGATCGGTACCCCATTCCCGACATATCTGTCATTCTGGCAAACCTAGGCAAGTCATTATACTTTACCACTTTAGATCTAAAAGCGGGTTTTCACCAAATTAATTTGCGAAATAAAGATAGACCAAAAACGGCTTTTAGTATCAACAACGGCAAATATGAGTTCTGCCGCTTGCCGTTCGGCTTAAGAAATGCGCCAAGTATTTTCAGCGCGCTATCGATGACATTCTCCGCGACGAGATAGGAAAAACTTGTCACGTCTACATCGATGACATCATCATCTTCTCGCCCGACGAAGAATCGCATTTAAATCATATAAACCACATTTTAATGAAACTAGAGACAGCAGGTGTGCGAGTTTCACCAGAGAAATCCAAATTTTTTCAGACAGAGGTTGAGTTTTTGGGATTTTTGGTTTCTCGAAATGGTATTAGAACATGCCCTAAGAAAATTAATGATATTATTAACTATGAAATGCCAGCAACTCTACGCGCTCTACGGTCTTTCCTAGGCCTTGCAGGATACTATCGTAGATTTGTTAGGGACTACGCTGCTATAGTTAGGCCATTAACTAAATATTTGCAAGGCGAAAATGGGCACGTCGCAGCTAGTAAGTCAAAAAACGTTCGGATAATACTCGATTCGGATACAAAGCACGCTTTCAAAAAAATTAAAACTATTCTGGCATCTGAAGACGTTCTTTTACTGTACCCAGATTTTAATAGGCCTTTTGAGTTGACTACTGATGCTTCATCGAATGCGTTAGGAGCTGTATTGTCTCAGAATAATAGGCCTATTACGATGATCTCGCGTACGCTTTCCAAAACTGAGCGAAACTACGCAACAAACGAACGCGAATTGCTTGCTATAGTATGGGCGCTGAAGACCCTTCGGCATTATCTTTATGGTGTTAAGAATATTCACATTTTCACAGATCACCAGCCCCTTATATTCGCTATTTCAGAAAAAAATCCGAATTCAAAAATGAAGAGATGGAGTGCATTCATCGAGGAATTCGCGCCTACATTTCATTATAAGCCAGGGAAGGAGAATAAGGTAGCTAATGCTCTGTCCAGACAGTTTATTAATAACTTAAGCGAATCAATAGAAACAACGCATAGCGAAGAGTCTTCCACCAACTTCATAGAAACAATAAAGTATCCCGTAAACCAATTTAAGAACCAACTAATATTAACAAAGGGTCCGTCGTTAAACAAAAGTACAACAATTGTATTCCAAAAATACGTTCGTCATAAAATTTGTTATGATAAGCCCGAAAATCTAATACAATGTTTAAAAAGTGTAATAAATCCAAATACCATCAACGCAATTCACTGTGATCAGACAATCCTAGGGGAAATACAAAACCGTCTAGTTTCTGCCTTTCCTGGTATAAAATTCCGACATACCGAAATATTCGTAATTGACTTAATCAACAAAACTGATCACCTTGAAACACTCATTACAGAGCATAACCGAGCACATCGCTGCCTACAAGAAAATTTCAAACAAATAATAAGTGATTATTTTTTCCCGAACATCAAAAAATTGTTAAAATCCATAATTTCGAATAGCAAAATTTGTTTAGAAAATAAATATCAGCGTAAACCGTCCAACCTCGAAATGGGCAAAACCCCTATCCCTTCCATACCAGGTGAGATTTTACACGTCGACATTTTTTTTACTGATAAGCAGCACTTCTTAACATGTATCGACAAATTTTCCAAATACGCGGTTGTTAAACCTATCTCCTCACGATCCACGATAGACATTAAAGAAGCGCTGCTCGAAATATTACTGATATTTAAAAACACTAAAACAATTATTTCAGATAACGAAAAAGCTTTTCATTCCATGACAATAAAAAGTTTCCTCAGAGATAGTTTTTCAATTGAACAATTTTTCATCCCGACGTTACACAGTGAAAGTAATGGGCAGTTTGAAAGATTCCATTCAACGTTAATGGAAATAGCCCGTTGCATCAAACAGCAACAGCAGTTGTGCGAGACTATAGACCTCATATTATTAGCAATACATAAGTACAATAACAGCATTCACTCCACAACCAATGCCAAGCCAATTGATGTTTTTCAAAACTGTTCAAACGAAGAACTGAAAGTAATACGCGAAAAATTGCTTAAAGTGCAAGAGAAAACATTAAATAAACGAAACGAAAATAAAACGATGAAAACATACGAATCAGGGGAGAGGGTGTTTTTGAAAAGGAACAAACGGCTTGGGAATAAATTTGATAAAATCTATGTAGAAAAAGTAGTGGAAAGAGATTTAGGTACCACGGTTCTGATAGACGGAAAAAAATCCATAAAAGTAATCTCAGATGATATTTTCCGTTCACGCACACGTTCGCAAAAAAAAAGTAAAAACCGTTACAAATAAATCCAAATCATAATCAACACATATCAATTTTAAATTTTTACATTAATATTTCCGAGAATAGTTTTAATTAAGGAAAACGTTGTGTCATTTATCTAAATTATCAAGTAAAATGTTAAACCATATTATCAACTATTCATAGAATAATAAGTAATTGAATTTGTAACACTGTAATTTAAAATATTATATTACGATCAACCAAGCCAACTACCAACTACCAATACTTTACAATACCAATCATAATTTTTTAACAACATTATGAAGTGCGCCATGCAACATACGACACCATTTGAATACCCCTGCCTAAGCCTGATGGATTACCGCAACAGGGACGTTTCGGTCTTGACAAGGAGGGTAGTTATAGCAAGTGTAGCCCATCTGCAATTTCTTTAACTGCAGTGAGCGGCTCGATATTTCACCGGATAATGAGGATCATCACCACACAGCGTATGCGCTCTCACAACAACAACGATGCCTTGATCCGATAGAGTATCAATACATCGCGCTCTAACCGCAATGCGGCGCTTAAGAAGTAAGGAAATAATTGTTGCCTCGCTCCCTAACCCAATTCAACCCGCAATGCGTCAATCGGTATATTTGTAAAATGCTTGGTTGGTTGATCGTGAGATTGGAAGGAAAGATCAGAATAAATTTGACTTGTGATCAATTAAGTCGTGGGTTCTATTCTTAACTTGTACAAAGTGCAGTGATCTCTAATACGAGCGCTCATTAGCACATAACAAATAAAATATCCACCTATAGGTATACCCTATAGGACATTTGGACATAAAGCATATATAAAAGAAATATACACAGAAAAATAAAATGCTTAAAATAATTTCCGGTCATTAAAAAATAATTAAATCAAATTTAAGCGATTAATTATTTACTTCATTTTAAAACTCTTGTTAACTTAAAAGAGTTCGCGACTGCGCACATTATTAAATACGTAAAGCGTTCTCTTTATTTCAATTGCGTTCAAAACTCTTATTTACCTAAAAGAGTTCTCGTCTAATTATATACATAAATACATACATATACTATATGTACGAAAATATTTTGAAATCTCAGCTTATTGATTTTTTTGAAACTCTTATGCCCGGTTTCACAGTCCATACTTAAGTTGTGCCTAAATAAAATCTTAGCTAAGCATTGTTGCGAACTGAGTAGTCGTTTGCGTTTCACAGTCAATGCTTAATTTCTATAAAATTTTATTATGGTATATGGCAACGTTATGGGCAACATATGTTTTAAAAATGTCATTCATAAAAATATGTTTGAAATATTTAAATTATAACAGACAGTACATAAATTTGCGAAGAAAATTATATCAAAAATTGATGAAAACAACAAAAGAACCCCAAATTTCATCACTAGCGAGTCGGAGCACCTATGGGAACTGAAGGAAAAGTATAAGCTGTTATTGAGTGCAAGCGAACGGACACTTGCCCTACGCTACGAAAGATGTCGCTGAAGATTCAAAGCAAATTCAAAACAAAAATCAGCTGTTATTTAAGCATTGCTTAAGCCTCCCATTTTCAGTGCTTAAGCATAACCTATGTAAGTATGAACTGTAAAACACTATTTTCCTGTTTTATCTTAAGCACAACATAAGTATGGACTGTGAAACCGGGCATTCCATACAAAAGAGTCTTCTATTCATATTTTCAAAACATCTACAAGTCTAGTTTTCACTAAGACTTTTTGATTTATTATATACATCTTTTAAATGAGCTCAGACTCAAATGAATCTAAAACAACTCAGTTGCTAAAAGTTCCCAAAATGATTTCAGACGAAAAAGTCTGTGTATACCGGCGAAGCTACACGCTCAAAGCAAGGTGCTACAAAGCTAAAGAGGGGTAAAGACATTTCTTATACAAAATTCATTGCTGAGAGTGACAGTTTGATACGATACTGCACTCGATTTTCATCTTCACCGATTCAAGACAATTCTGAATCAGTCTTAAAAATCAAAAAAGACAATTTAGACAATTTTTGGACGCGTCTCCAAGCGGCATATGACGCAATCGTAGAATCTGACGGCTCAGATCTACCAGAAAATTTTAAATCCTCGGCTTACTCCAAGTATGAACACTGCCTAGACCAGTTCGAAGACACAAAAGCAATGATTTCTGATCAACTAAAGCTATTAAGAGCAATTGCACCTACTCCACAACCGAGAGTAGAGCTGCCACAAAGACAAGCTCAAGAGGCAAGTTCAGGCATTCACCTTAAAGTGCCAGTATGCGACACAGATATATTTCATGGTGGTGAACAGTGACCGTTCTTCCGGGACATGTTTACAGCTGTGTACATAAACCACCCTAAATTATCACAAGCGCAGAAATTGTATCACCTCAGATACAAAACCAAAGGTCAGGCAGGCGCTCTCAATGACGAAAATTTTAATTTTGCTTGGGAAGCTCTAAAAGCACGTTATGAAAACGAGAGAGTATTGGTCGACAAACAGGTGACGATATTAATGAATTTACCGAAAATTCAGAAAGAAACAAGTGAAGAGTTCATAAAGCTTCAATCCACTGTTTCAAATTGTTTGTCGGTTTTATCGACACAGAATATTCCCACAGATAATTAGGACCCCATTCGGTAAATATATGTACAGCTACATTACCAAAAAAATCGTTACTTTTGTGGGAGCAAACGCTCTCATCGCGAAGAAAGTGCCCAACGTGGCAGCAAATGAAAGAATTTCTTACTACCCAATATGAAATTGCAGAAAGGGTAGATAAAAAACTAGTCAGAACGAAAAACGTTCAAAACGACCTCAATAGAAGTTTCAATAGACCCCAAGCAAGTTCCCACAATAATTTAAATAGAAGCTTTTTTAAAAATCAATCGTTCACATCCGAACAATATAAGCAAACGTCATGCGAATTTTGTAGAGGAGGTCACAAACTAAAATCATGCGAAAAGTTCAAAAAAATTAATGTTAGCGATCGAAACAATTTCGTAATAACGAAAAAATTATGTACCAACTGTCTGTCACATGCGCATACGCTTAAAGATTGCGAAAGCAAATTTAATTGCGTTTACTGCCATAAAAGACATCATTCTATGTTACACATAACCAATTTTTCCAGCACATCCCCAAACAATGCAAACGTAAAACGAGCAACAGTATTAGTTGCCACAACAAATTCTGAAAACTGTCAAGAAGCACCATGCTGCTCAAAGGCGTTAAAAACCCAAACGCTACATAGCGAAAATCACAGTAGGGTACTATTACCGACAGCAGTCGTCTCCATCGAACACAGAGCCTTAATAGACCAAGGATCACAACGATCATTTATAGCGTCTAGGACACAAAACAGGCTACAGTTACCAACAAAACTGGCCAACTTTGAAATCACGGGAATGGGCGGAAGAGTTGTTCAAAACTCAAATAAAATCTGCCCCATTACCCTCTTTTCCCCCAAAGCGGATAAGCGCATACAAGCATAAACTATTGTCCTACCGCAATTAACCAATATGTTACCCAGCTATCACATAAATAGCAAGCATTCCCTAAATGATAACCTAGCAGACTCAAACTGCAACACCCCTGCTCAAATAGATCTTCTTTTAGGCAGCGATCTCATACCACAGATAATACTCGAAGGTATTGAGAAAATTACCAAAACACCCAAAACACTTCTGACACAAAATACCATTTTCGGAAGGGGCCCAAGCGGACTAGTTGCGGAACCAGTCACAACAATGACAACTCAAGTTGAGGAAGTCTCAAACGAGTACCTCAATTCACAATTGAAAAAATTTTGGGAATTAGAAGAACTCCTCCCCATATCAGTCACAACCCCTGAAGATCAGTATTGTGAGGATTTTTACAAAGCCACAACTACTAGATCAGAAAATGGTCAATACGTCGTACGACTACCACTTAAGCAACAATTTCCTAACTCACTCGCCTTAGGTCACTCTCGCACCTCTGCAATACAGCAGTTTCTAAGTATGGAAAGAAACCTAATCTGAATACGAGTATGATGGTGTGTTAGAAGAATACCTCCATTTAGATCACATGGAGGAAGTAACCCCAGGGGAGAAAATCGTCAACGGCAAATACTACTCCTTTTATCTGCCACATCACGCAGTAGTGAAGCCAGACAAAAAAAACAACAAAAGTAAAAGTTGTTTTAAATGCCTCGAAAACCTTTAGTTCAGGGAATTCCCTAAATGATATCCTATTTACGGGACCCACACTCCAACCAGATTTAATGCTTCTGATATTAAATTGGCATATATTCAAATACGTATTCAATGGGGACGTTGAAAAAATGTATCGGCAAATAGTCGTACATAAAGACGACCAAGATTTTCAACGTATTATGTTCCGAAGATCTCCCACCAGTCCTTTACGCAACTTCAAACTAAAAACAGTTACATTTGGCGTTAACGTGCACCATATTTAGCCATTCGAACACTCCACGAATTGGCAGACAACACAAAGTCAGAATTTCCTTTGGCAACCGAAGTGTTGAAAACTCAAACGTATGTAGACGATATTTTGTCTGGAAGTCACACTCTTCCACAAGCATACGAGGCCTTATTACAGGTAATTAAAGCCCTCAAATCCGCAGGGTTTCCATTAAAAAAGAATACGCCAAATCACCCAAATATACTCAAAAATATTCCAAACGAAAATTTGTTGGACACTAATTTCCTTATATTCGAAAAGGAAAGTACATACAACAAAAACATTAGGCATCCAATGGAATGCGGTATCGACCAGTTCTCATACACGACAGAGTCCATATCCGCATTATCAGCCATCACAAAAAGACAGATTCTATCCTCGGTGGCAAAACTTTTCGACCCCGCAGGATAGCTTTCGCCAATTATGAACCAAGCGAAAATCTTAATACAAGAATTATGGCTAGATGGAACCGACTGGGACGAACAAGTGAAACCTCTTCGCTTAGAAAAATGGTCCCAGTTCGCAAACAATCTGAATGACATTTCTCAGTTTCAAATTCCACGATGGGTAAATTACTCTCCCGATCACAAAGTTGAATTACATGGCTTTTGTGACGCCTCAGAAAAGGCATACTGCGCTACTGTCTATGTGCGCACGCAAAGTGACACCACGACCACAAGCCACTTATTAGTAGCAAAAGCAAAGGTGGCACCTTTAAAAACTATAAGCCTCCCACGAATTAAGTTATGTGGCGCACTACTACTTTCAAAATTAGTAGCCATGGTGTAAATGCATTTAAATATGACAAAATGCAAACTATATATGTGGTCCGATTCAGAAATTGTATTAGCCTGGTTGGAAAAACCACCACATGCACGGAAGACGTATATTTCTAACCGAACGTCTCAAATTCTTGACCTAGTGGGATCAGCCACTTGGCGTCACGTAGCCAGTACTGACAATCCTGCCGATCTAGGTACAAGAGGGTGCAAGCCACTGCACCTTGCCACTACCACCCTCTGGTGGAATGGCCCCCGATGGTTGATAGAATCTCCTGATTCTTGGCCACAATCCCCCATGCGCAACATTATCGCCCCAGAAGGTCGAAAAATCGCCACCTTTCACACATTATTGGATGAAACTGACATCCTTGAACGATTTTCATCGTTTCCCAGAGCTCTCAGAGTAGTTGCTTACATGTTAGAATTTATAGAACAACTCAAAAGCAAAATCAAGGGTTCACACCTAGAATTACAAAAGGCAAAGGTCGCACTAATAGCATACATACAAGCGCGCTACTTCAGCCGCGATATATCACTACTAAGAGAATCGAAGCTAATTGATGAAAAGAGCTCACTCTTAGTTCTAAATCCATTTCTGGACACGAAAGATCTGCTTCGTGCCAATGGTCGGCTTGCTAATTCGAGCCTAACATATAACGAACGCATCCCATAATAATTCCAGAAAGGTCACCATTTGCCACATTGTTCCTCAATTACATCCACATCTTAATGCTACACGCCGAACATCGCCCCGTGCAACATATGGTACGCCAGGAGTATTATATCCCCCGTCTTAAGCCGCAATTCAAGAAGTACATCTTCACGTGCAAGATTTACACTATGCACAAGCAGAAGATGCGAACACAGATTATGGCAGCACTTCCACCTGAACGCTGCAATTTCGCTCTGCCTTTCACCACAACAAGTGTTGATTTTGCTGGGCCTTTCCAGGTAAAGGCGTCTATGTTAAGGTCTCCTACTCTCATGAAAGGCTATCTGGCTGTCTTTGTATGTTTCACGACAAAGGCAGTACATCTTGAGCTATATAGTAATCTGACGACGGAGGCTTTTCTCGCCGCATTTACTCGCTTCGTCGCTCGACATGGCTACCCATCAAAAGTCATGAGCGATAATGGCAAAGCTTTCATTGGAGCTCAGCGAGCCACAGAAAAGCAATTTGTGGATTTCCTAAAGCAAGTGTCACCCGACATCGTACAAAAGTACGCCCCTCAAGGTATCAACTGTCAATTTATACCCCCAAGGGCGGTTTATGGGAATCCGCTGTAAAAAGCTTCAAATCTCATTTCAAACGGGTAGTTGGAAATTATAAATTCAATTACGAAGAGTTCACGACGTTATTAAATCGAATTGAAGCCGTTCTCAATTTACGGCCACTCACAGTACTATCGCAAGACCCCTCAGATTTCACCGCCTTAACTCCAGGGCATTTTCTAAAAGGAGCACCCATCCTGGCCATTCCTGAGCCGGGCGTGGGGTCGCTATCCCTATTAAATCGATGGGAACGAATTAAAATTCTCCATCATGATTTCAGCCGCCGCTGGAAGGACGATTACATAAAGGATCTCCTCAAAAGATACGGTTGGAAGTCTCCTGAACAAGCGCCTAAACTTGGAGACTACGTCCTCATTCATGATGATTGTCTACCCCCTACTGAGTGGCGGCTTGGCCGCATAGAAAAGCTACATTATGCCTCTGACGGTCACATACGCGCCGTGGATCTCCGTACGCAAAACGGAAGACTAACCAGACCGCTCGTGAAGCTGTGCTTTTTACCAACCACCGACGACCGCGAATCCGAAAACCGAAAAAACCAAGCCGATACTGTCGCGATATAATAAAATCACTAAATTTAACACTAAAACGAGAAATATGCCAGTAACAAACCGCTAAAAATTATAAACCGTCGAATAATAACGAAGAAGACTAACAAAACGGTCGTTCAATACGACGACCCATTCATGCCACATATCGTGGCACGATGGCCCATATCTCATTTTATGATAGATTAATAATCAACAATATTCTCTATGCAGATTACTATGGAGGTAGATTCGCCAGTTACAACTACGCCAACCGCTCGGGCGGCCACCAATGTGCTACGCACCGGGCTCACACCAGCACCCCGAACTGTGGTTGCAACAACGCCGGCACCTGTACCGGCAACCGCGCCTACAGCGGTCCTCCCATCCGCACCTCATGGTGGCACTCGATCACCATCACGGACTTCGGAGACCCTAAGGTGCCCCATCTGTCGGCGCCCACATCGCCTGCATCATTTCGGGATATTTAGGGGTATGCGACCCATGCAATGGCAACAAGTTGTCCAGGCACACGGGCATTGCCACAACTGCCTATCAACTACACATCTGACTCCGGAGTGTGAGTCACGAGGGTTGTGCCAAGTATGCCACAGGCCGCATCACACGCTGCTACATCGCAGCGCGGCACGCGAGGTGAATCGGCCACCCATCCATCGCGGCCGCATACCCCGATTCCAACCCGCAGCTCGGGCCGCACCCCAGCGGAGCGGAACATCATTGCGGCGTCGGCAGCCTGGACCACCACCTCGTCGATCTATGGGGCTGAGCAGCGTTGTGGCAACGCTGCAACAGCTGCAGCGCCTTCTAAACATTCGTTTAGGGGGGTGGGGATGATTAAATGAGCTTCTGAGCCCCCTATTAATATAACACAACTATACCCCACACATACACACCACATCTTCACCCCACACTACACACACCATACTCAACACATTGGCATCATGCGCATCACATTTTCATCCCACACTAGACACCCCATTCTCAACACATCCGCATGATGCCCACCGCATCATCATCTCTACCATACTTTTACACCACACCCGAGAACACCAGAACACTTTAGGTACAATGTACATATTTATTAGAATAAACAGAAAGTATCATAGTAATTTCATTAATTGATTTGCAAAAATACCAAAATTTCTATTAATAATTTATCTTGTTCATTTTTATTTCACTTTTTTTTAATAAATTACAACAAATTTCACTATCAGCTGTCTAAATGCACAAGTCTGCCGTCTGTCACCATAAAATTTCAATGCGCATTAGCGTTGTTTAAGGCGCATTAATTTTGCTCGTCTGTCAGGGCTATAAGTATTACCCGTTTAAAGCTAAATTAACTTATTTTATATGTTAACCAATTTTTACTTATCGAAATTGAAAAGAATTCATAGCTTTAATGAATATGAATTCATCACAGCCGCATTTTTTATGTTACACTGTGAATGCTATTTTGTCACAGTCGCAATTTTTCATGTTTCACTGTAAATGCTATTTTGTCACAGTCGCAAATTTTCATGTAATACTGTGACTACTACTTTGTCACAGTCGCAATTTTTCATGTGATACTGTGACTGCTACTTTGTTGAAGTTTCCCATGTGTTCGTTAATTCCAGTCACTGTTACTTAGGAAACTTGTCACAGCTGTGACCAGTGATTTTTAAGTAGCTGTGACAAAATCACAGGTACTGAAATATTTGCCATCTCTGCATGCACGCCTGAACGGTGAAAAATGCCACTGAGGGCAAAAGAAGCAGAATGAGATTTATCAGAACCGTCGATAGCTGGCCAATAAATCATGTAGCTGTCGCTTTTTTCTTTGACACGTCTGAGTGGGTTCGAGTTACGGAATAATTACAACAGAACAGTAAATGTGCTGCATATTTGCTGATATTTTGGTGATAAGCATAAAAAATTTAGTGCTGTCGATCCTTTGCATAAGTTGCGGGTTGAGAGTGACAGTAGAACCTAATACTATTGCAAATGTTGCTAAAAGTTCCCGCAGAACCTTATCTTCTTCTTAATTGGCGTAGACACCGCTTACGCTATTATTGCCGAGTTAACAACGGCGCCCCAGTCGTTTCTTCTTTTCGCTACATGGCGCTAATTGGATAATCCAAGCGTAGCCAGGTCCTTTTCCACTTGGTCCTTCCAACGGAGTGGAGGTCTTCCTCTTCCTCTGCTTCGCCCGGCGGGTACTGCGTCGAATACTTTCAGAGCTGGAGTGTTTTCGTCCATTCGGACAACATGACTTAGCCAGCGTAGCCACTGTCTTTTAATTCAGTGAACTATATCGATGTCGTTATATACCTCTTACAACTCATCGTTCCATCGAATGCGATATTCGTCGTGGCCAACGCGTCAAGGACCATAAATCTTTCGCAGAACTTTTCTCTCGAAAACTCGCAACGTTGTCTCATCAGTTGTTGTCATCGTACAAGCCTCTGCACTAGCAGTACGGGAGTTATGAGCGACTTATAGAGTTTGGCTTTTGTTCGTCGAGAGAGGACTTTACTTTTCAATTGCCTACTCAGTCCGAAGTAGCACCTGTTGGCAAGAGTAATCCTGCGTTGGACTTCCAGGCTAACATTGCTGGTGGTGTTAATACTGGTTCCTAAATAGCCGAAATTGTCGACCACTTCAAAGTTATGACTGTCAACAGTGACGTGAGAGCCAAGTCGCGAGTGCGACGACTGTTTGTTTGATGACAGGAGATATTTCGTCATGCCCTCTTTCAATGCCAGACCCATTTGCTTTGCTTCTTTGTCCAGTCTGGAGAAGATCTAACGGCGCGGGTGTTGATATCAATATCATCGGCACACGCCAGCAGCTGTACACTCTTATAAAATATTGTACCTGCTGGATGAAGTTCTGCAGCTTGAATTATTTTCTCCAGCAGCAGATTGAAGAAGTCGCACGATAGGGAGTCGCCTTGTCTGAAACCTCGTTTGGTATCGAACGGCTCGGAGAGGTCCTTCCCGATCCTGACGGAGCTTTTGGTGTTGCTCAACGTCAGTTTCCACAGCCGTATTAGTTTTGCGGGGATATCAAATTCAGACATCGCGGCATAAAGGAACCTCCTTTTCATGCTGTCGAAAGCAGCTTTGAAATCGACGAAAACTTGGCGCATGGTGAATATCTGGTCGGTTGTTGATTTGCCAGGTCTAAAGCCACACTGATAAGGTCCAATCAGTTTGTTGACGGTGGGCTTTAATCTTTCACACAATACGCTCGATAGAACATTATACGCGTTATTGAGGACGCTTATCCCACGGTAGTTGGCGCAGATTATGGGGTCTCCCTTTTTGTGGATTGGGCATAGCACACTTAAATTCCAATCGTTGGGCATGCTTTCGTCCGACCAAATTTTACAAAGAAGCTGATGCATGCTCCTTATCAGTTCTTTGCCGCCGTGCTTGAATAGCTCGCCCGGTAAACCATCGGCCCCCGCCGCTTTGTTGTTCTTCAGACGGGTAATTGCTATTCGAACTTCTTCATGGTCGGGCTCCATCGTCATCGATTGGGGAATCGGGTTCACATTTTTCTGGAGTTGTACGTTCACTGCAATTCAACAGGTTAGAGAAGTGTTCCCTCCATAACTCTGGGCATCGGCGACTAGATCACATCCTTGGGCTCTGCAAGAGTATGCTCTGGTCTTGAAACCTTCTGTAAGCCGCCGATTTTTTCGTAGAATTTTCGAGCATTACTCCTGTCGGCCAGCTAATCAAGCTCTTCATACTCACGCATATCGGCCTCTTTCTTTTTCTTTCTCCAAATGCGTCTCGCTTCCCTCTTCAACTCTCGGTATCTATCCCATCCCGCACGTGTTGTGGTCGATCGTAACGTTACGAGGTACGCAGTCCGTTTTCTCTCCGCTGTGACACGGCTCTCCTCGTCGTACGAGGCTGAATTTACCAACTGTAGTGCCAAATATACCTTCTTTGCCCACCCTGGCGTTAAAGTCGCCAAGCATAATTTTAACATCGTGGCAGGGCAGCGCTCTTAGGTGTGCTCTAAGCGCTCATAGAAGGCATCTTTGGTCACATCGCCCTTCTCTTCAGTCGAGGCGTGGGCGCAAATCAGTGATATGTCGAAGAACCTCGCTTTGAGGCGGATTGTGGCTAAACGTTCATTCAGCGGAGTGAATGATAGTACTCGGCGACGGAGTCTCTCTCCCACCACGAATCCCACACCAAACTTGCACTCCTTTATATGGTCACTGTCCCGTCTATAGCATTTCTTGGACGGCGGTGATGTCAGCCTTTATTTTTACGAGGACATCAACCAGCTGGGCAGCGGCACGGTCCCAATTAAGAGACCGGACATTCCAGGTACATGCCCTTAAATCGTAGTCGCTTGCCATGGTCGTCATCAAAAGAGGAGTTTCTCTTCCGAGGCTGTTGGTAATTTTTCAATGGTAGTGCACTACCAGCGCACAACCCTATGTAGGGGATGTTTCGCCTTCTCACTTTAGCTCGCCTTCAATCGGATGTTCTTAGGCTAGAAATAATCGTTTCTGGCCACTCCCAAGTGCATTGTCCGAATACGAATATAAAAAAACTTATGTGAAATCGGCATCCAACAGTGGAACTTCCAGGAGCAGCGATAAATGTACAATACGGTAAAACATAACATTTTTACTTCGGATTTCAGTTAAGAGATTTATAATAGGTTGTCAAAAAAGTCTAGCGGTATTTTCGCTAGTTGGCGCTGAAAGTGCGTAGTTCTAGTTTTATTCGTCGCATCGCTAACACGTGTTTGATTGATTGTCGTTTCTTTCAAGTCGTTCGTGAGTTATAGCGTCGCAAACATGGAGCAAAATGAAGAGAAAATACGGCATATTTTACGGTACTACTACGATAAAGGCAAAACTGCATCTCAAGCCGACAATAAAATTTGTGCAGTTTACGGACCCGATACAGTTTCCATTTCCATCGCACAATGATGGTTTCAACGTTTTCGTTCTGGTGTAGAGGTGGTCGAAGATGCGCCACGCTCCGGAAGGCCTGTCGTCAAAAATTGCGATAAAATCGTTGAATTGGTCGAAAGAGACCGGCATAGTAGTCATCAAACCGTTATAAACCATTTGAAGAAGCTTGGAGTCTCTAAGAAGCTCGATGTATGGGTGCCACACGAATTGATTCAATAAAAATACCGCAAGACTTTTTTGACATATCAGTATGTAATTTCACAGCCTGTTCTGCGCTAATCTAAAATAAATGCCGGGATATGTAATAAGAAAATTTCTGCAAAGACAAAAAAGGAAATGGATGATGCGTTGCAATGCTCTTCATTAAGGACTTACAAGCTTTCAGCAACCAAGTGTTGAACATCTCGCTAAACAGTGAGTTACATAGCAATCACTCTACATTTTGTTAGTGAAAGTTTAGAATTTAATAATATATTACTGGATTGCTGTCCAATGAGTGAGACACATACTGCGAAAAACTTAACCGAGCAAATACAACAAGTCTCAACTGAGTGGGGGGTATTTGATAAAATAATATTTGCAGTGTCTGATAACCCAAACAATATAAAGAGTGCCATGCAAAATGACGTTAATACTGTTTTACAAATAGTAAAACAAATTGTTGCACATTTTAGAAATAGCACTTTTAAATCTTTGAGTTTTCAACGCAATGCTGGTACCAAACAATTGAAACTAATTTAAAGCGTTGATACTCGCTGGAATTATACATTTTATGTGTTTGAAAATTGTATGAAAGTGGAAGATGCTGTTAAAAGTACTGTCGCGCTCATTAATATGGAATTGCCCCGAATAAATCTTGACGAATGCTTGCGGCTAAAGCATTTGTTTACTGGGATAAATCTTTTTAAGTACACCACAAAAGAAATAAGTGGCCAAAATTATTGCACTGGTGATGATTATCCCTATTGTAAATGGTCTAAAAAGCGTGTTTACTAAGTGGACAAAAACCAATACTTATGTAGATCCTGTAAAAGCAGCGACCTTTGAATTACTAAATGGAAAATAGAAAGATTAGGAAATACCGAAAAGAGCAACAATCTAGGCATGGCATCATTCTTGGATCCTCATTTCAAAAATTTCGCGTTTTCTTACCCCACAATAGCCGACATATTAAAAAATGGTATCATTGCAGATGGAAGTAGAGAACCACAAGTAGAAACCTCAGAGTTTTCAATATGGAGCTATATAGACTCCAATATTCCGTCAAACAAGCCGCCAGGTACTTGTAATTCAAAAGCCACTATCGAGGGTTGCTGAATCAGTAATAGTTAAGAGTTTTTTTTAGTTATGATTTTAAAATTTATATTTGATGTGTATGTGAGCTAATTTTTTTCTTGTTCCTACTTTATTACTTTAACCTAATCCAATAATTAGGATTATATTATTATTTTCAATCTAAAGAGCGAAAAAACTGTTAATTTTTTAAAATCAAATAATTTTCATTCCATTGTAGATCTGAACATGTGCAATTTAAAATAAAGAGTATTTTTTAAATTTGAAATATATTTTCATGACTAATATTAATCAGTATTAATAAATAAAAAATGCATGCTAATTGAATTTTGTTGAATATAATATTCTTGAATGAAACCCGCTTCTTCGGAGTCAGTCCAAAAACTAAAACTATAATTTATTACATCAAATGTTACAAGTTAAAATAGGTTCTCTTAAAAACTCCCTTACAACAACAATGTCTAGTTCATTATCTAATGTTATATTATTTGGTCTACCAAAACATTGTATCCTTTCCTTAAACGCTTTAAGCACTGAAACCCAAGTTCTGTCTTTCTGTTTATGGGCAGTTGCGTATTTTATGAGTTTATCAATACTCGTCAAGTACATGCCTCCGCGTTGTGAATACCATACATACGAGGTATGACAATTAAGTAATGAGACTGATTCCATAAAAACCGTACATTTTAAAATTATTCTACAACTGTGCCATCCCAAGTAGTCCCCTTGGGCAGCTACACAGTGATTCCAGCACGTTTTCCATGCTTCGTAACATTTCTGGAACGCTTCGACTGAGATGTCCGCCAGTACCCTCGTCACGGCCGCCTGGATGTCTGTAATCGACTTAAAATGGGTTCCTTTGACCACCGATTTTGTTTTAGGAAACAAAAACAAAGTCACAGGGTGACATGTCGGGCAAATAAGGCGGCAGTTGCAACACGGCGATCCCTTTAGAGGCCAAATGTCCCAGCTGAGGGCGGTGTGGCACGGCGCGTTGTCGTGATGAAGGATCCAGTTACGAGCGGTGTCTGGGCGCACTCTGTTGACTCGTTTTCGCAATCTTTCGAGTACTTGGCAATCGTAGACTTGATTCACAGTTTTTCCCGGTGTAACGAATTCTTTGTGGACGATTCCACGGCTATCAAAAAGGCAATAATCATCGTTTTCACCTTCGACTTGCTCATGCGAGCTTTTTTCAGGCGGGAGTCGCGCGGAGACAACCATTGTGAGCTCTGGCGTTTGGTTTCCGGACTAGGAGCACTATCACCATACACTCTTACACTTTAAGCGTACGTTTCCGAAGCTGTTTCGCCCAATCTGGCGCAAATATTTATCGCGACGCGTTGCTTTTGATTTCTTCAAAAACTTTAGTAATACCCCTGTGGTTATTCTTTAGATGAGTTTTTTTTATTAATTGTAACAACTACTCTCTATCTACTAGGTCTTTTATAAAATAATTATAATACCTTAAAAAGCTTGTTTTTTGCAAAATACTTAATGTAAATTAATTGAAATTCGCGAAATAAATCTATACTTGGGCAAAAAACACTTACCAAACCTTTGGCAGGTAATTTATCTTTCATAAAATTTAAAAGCTTATTTTTATCTGATATTTTTAAACTAAGGCGATTTTTATTTTTAAATATTACACAGCCCGACAAAATTAAAAAAAATGTTTGCTTCTTTGAATTTATCAACTGATTCTAGTTAATTTGGGCCGGCTGAATTCAAATCTGTAATCAGTTTTTCACTTTCAGCTCTAGTTTCCTTAAAACTTTACCTTAAAAAATTTTTTTAATTCAAATATTTTTTTCGTGTCATAAGTATATTTTACCTTCCAGTCAACTTATAGGTATCAAACCGGTTCGCTTAAGATATGCTTTTTTGATGAATTCGGTTAATTTAACTTAGTAACTCATTCACTGGATGGTATATAAAATTCGGTATAAGCAGTTTCCGAAAATATTATTTTTTGTGTAGTTGCTTGTAAAAAGTGGTTTATTGCAGTTGGCAAAGTTTATTAAAAAGTGTTGATCTAAATAGAAATGACTTCCAATAGAAGACGGTGTAAAAATTACGCTGGCACTTTTTGTTACATTTGTGGAGAATACACCTTTAAAGAAAACGTAAGACTATTTCGGAATTTGTTAAAAAATCGTAATTAGATTACTTTGGAGTTGACCAAGATAAAAGCTGGGTTCCACACATTGTGTGCAATACTTGCTGTGTAAATTTGCGACAGTGGACTCAAGGAAAACGAAATAGGCTTAAGTTTGGTGTGCCGATGGTTTGGAGAGAGCCCAGAAATCATTTGGACGACTGGTACTTCTGTTTAGTGACAATTGCTGATATTAATAGGAAAAATCGAAATATATAGCAGTATCCCGATTTACCGTAAGCGCGCCGTCCAATTCCCCATTCCGAAGATGTTCCCATTCCAAAACTGAATGATTCTCCAGAGCCGAGTTCGGAGTTTGAACATAATGCCGCTAATGATTGCGACAGTGTTTTCGAAGACACTGAAACTATTCCTCAACGTTTTAATCAATGTGAGTTGAATAACTTAATTCGAGATTTGGCCTTATCAAAAGAAGCGTCTGAAGTGTTAGCTTCGAGGTTAAATGATAAGAAGTTGTTAGAACGTGCAACAAAAATAACTTATTACCGCACCAGGGATAAAGCTTGTTTAATATTTTTTACTAAGGAAGGCAATCTGGTGTTTTGTAATAATATAAATGGTCTTATGCAGGAAATGGGGCTGTACAAGTATCTACCTAGCGATTGGCGTCTCTTCGTGGACAGTTCCAAGAGAAGTTTAAAGTGCGTCTTATTGCACAATAGCAATGTGTAAGCATCAATTCCAATTGCGCACTCCACAACAATGAAAGAAGAATATAACATTGCATTAGGGATGAAAAAGATAAAATACCAAGACCACCAATGAATCATTTGTGTTGATCTTAAAATGGTCAATTTTTTTCTTGGACAACATAGGGGTTATACTAAGTTCCCTTGATGTTTATGTCTCTGGGATAGCAGATCCAAGCAACAACATTGGCGGCAAAAATATTGGCCTACGAGAGAAAAAATGATTGTTGTAAATGAAGCTTTAGTTCCACGTGAAAAGGTCGTCCTACCACCGTCGCACATCAAATTAGGACTCATGAAGCAGTTTGTTAAGGCTTTGAATCGCGATGGGGAATGTTTTGCATATATTTGCAGCAAAATGCCTAATCTAAGTAGAGATAAGATTAGAGCAGGATTTTTGACAATCACCAAATAAGGCAGTTTATGAATGACAACGATTTTGATAAGTCAATGGCCGAAACTGAACGAAATGCGTGGACATCATTCGTGTAAGTTATAAAATATTTCTTGGGAAATAATAAAGCTCCAAATTATGTTCAATTAATGGAGAATATGCTGGATAAGTTCAGAGACCTTGGCTGCAACATGGGTATTAAATTCCATTATTTGCACAGTTACTTGGACCGATTTACCGAAAATTTCGGTAATTTAAGGGTAGAAAAAGGAAAAAGGTTTCACCAAGATATCAAAATTATGGAGAATCGGTACCAGGGAAGGAGGATACACATGAGGGCAGACTACTGTTGGAATTTGCAAGGAGACTCTGATCCGGCTGTTCACTCTGATTGACTCTTAAAAGAAACTTTACATTCTGTAATTATAATTATATATATATATATATATATTATATTTTTAATGCTTTGCAAGAATTTTTTTATTTTAAGGGGCACACCTAGTGTGACAGCGTAAAAAAGGCATTTTTTGGGATAAAAAAAACTAGTCAATCAATCGTTTTAAAATTTTGAGCGTATTTAAGAGTACACAAAAAAATTTTTGAAAGAAAATATTAAATATTTTTGAAATGACGAGCGATCTCCGGCGGCGCCAAAAAAAGGTCCTCCACTGCTGCCATGATTTCACCCTTCTCTGTTGATAAAACCTAAAAAAAATTCTCGTTAAACTAAAACATGTTGTCTGTACGATGACCCTCGGACTAATAAAAAAAATCAAAATTGACAAAATGGCGGCATGTTGAAAAAAAAGTTAAATTTCACCCAAAATTATGGTCGTTTTAGGCCTGCCAAAATTCGATTTTTGATTAGATCAAAAAACTGGAGGGTCATCGTATGGAAAACTATATAGAGAATATGCAAAAAAAATTGTAGCGGTCGGATCATTTGTCTCCAGCAAATTCGAAAAATGCTGTTTCGAGAAAAACGCGTTAAAAAAATTTCCCCGTATCCAATGCAACTGCCGGGCGGCTACTCTTTTTAATGGCAAAAACTGTTTCAGATATCGATTTGAAATTTTAGTATGCTATTTTTAAAGGTATAATCTATCGAAATATGAAAACAAAAATCGATTTTTTGAAAGTTTCACACTAGGTGTGCCACTTAATAAATCTGTATGAAACAGTTTTACTTCCTTTTATTTTTTTATATTCCTATGGAAAAGTTTTACTTTTTAAATACTTAAAAAATTTGGGCAGTTTTTTGTTGGCAATAACTGTAACAGCAAATAAAAAATTTTGATGAAAAAAAAATTTTAGGTAAAATATTGTTTTCCGAAAAAAATGTTTTTTTTTTGGCAACTAATGTAGCTGTAAATAAGATATTTTGATGGCAAAAAGATTTTTGAAAAAACTGACAGACGGTCATAAGTGGAGGGTATGACAAAAGCTACATACGAGGTGTGTTCAAAAAGTATCGCGAATTTTGTGTTTTTTCAAAAATTATTTATTTATTCATGAATATCTATTTTGTCCCCTTCAAAGTAATCCCCATGAGATATTATACACTTGTGCCAACGGTTTTTCCAATCTTCGAAGCACTTCAAAAAATCATTTTTTTTATCTTCTTCAGCTCCTCCTTCGATGCCGTCTTTATCTCGTCTTTATCTCGAAGCGTAACGTCGTCCTTTCATGGGCCTCTTCAGTTTAGGGAACAAGAAAAAGTCACAGGGGGGCAGATCTGGGGAATACGGTGACTGCAGCATCATTAGTGTGTTGTTTTTGGCCAAAAAGTCGCGCACAAGCAACGATGTGTGTGAGCAGGGGCGTTATCGTGGTCCAAAAGCCAATTTTTGTTCTTCCACAAATCCGGGCGTTTCTGGCGGATTGCTTCGCGCAAATTGCACATAACTTGCAGGTAATATTCCTTATTGACCGTACTTTCCTGTGGCAAAAACTCATGATGCACCACGCCCCTGCAATCGAAGAAAACTGTCAGTTACGATTCGCGATACTTTTTGAACACACCTCGTATATCATGAAAACTAGAGCTGATACAATGATTACAGATTTAAACATCTGTCACAAGAGTAAAAGTTTTTGTGAAATCTCGGTGGATTAAAATGGAGTCATTTTTGATCAACATTTTTAATTTAAATCAAGAATCTTTGTAATCTTGGTCTTTAATGTTTATTTTTTATCACTTTTTTTAAGTATTTTATTAAATGGTATGCTATTTTAGAGTAATATTTAACAAACCTCCTATAATACCCCGTAATACCTAAAAAATATTTAATTTCTTTTTGGCTTTAACTTTTTCGGTGTTTGTTTAATGCCCTCAGGGGTAATAACGTGGCCTAAAAACTCAATTTCCTTGGCAAGAAAGGTACACTTGTCAACTTGTACTTTAAGGTCGGCTTCTTTCCAACGCTTTAGCACTTTTTCAATAGCTTCTAAGTGTTCTTCTAAGCTCGTTGAAAAGATAATAACATCATCCAAGTAAACCAAGCAATTTGTCCCAATGTATCCCTTTAGTAAGCTATTAGCGTACCTTGAAACGTTTTCCAAAGGGTCCATATATACCCTTACCCTTTCAAGTGTATTGAAAGAAAATAGCTCTAAATCTCTACCCTGTATTCTCAATTGCCACGTGTCACAAATTTGACAGGTCTAAGACCCCAAGTTTGGCGGAAAAGGTCAGAAAACATAGACGGAGTTGTTCTTGTGTTCAATCCACCTTCCCTAATCTGTCCGAAATAGTGTTCTAGTTCGTCTTGGCAAAGTTTTCTTGTCTTGATATATTCAAATCCTTCCCGGTACAATATGCGCCACAATCGTCTTAAACTGTGAATGTTAGAAGCCAACCTCTAATAAACGAAAATGTGTATGTGATATCTCGACCAAACGTATCACAAATCGTGCTTGTTCGGCTTCTACTAAAAAATTCATTTGATCTCAGCTGCTACTGAAAAAAGTTCACCATATTTTTTTAATGCTCCGAGGCATTCACTATTAAAAATATTGAAAAGTTGGTCGAAAAACAATACAAACTCCGCGGTATTTAAAAAGATTTGGGACTGAGATGTATTTAAGTGACCCTTTGTATACATGGCTAGCACTGCGCTAACAACTCTATTGCTAAAGACTTGAGCGGAAGTCAATTTTGGCGCACATCGAATATCATGTTGTGAATCCTGTTCATGGAAATGAATTATATCTTTCCAATCTACAGGATGCCCACGAAATTGTGTATGGTTTTTGAAGTTTTCAATACAATTTCTCTATAAAATCCCTATGCCTATCATATTTCAAATGAGTTTTCAATGACATTTTACCACAACACAATTCTCATTACTAAAGCCTCGGTTACGCAACTCCAGGGACTTAATGCTGCAAAATGAGCATCCAGGATTTCTTGGCCAACCTTTTATAAATTTTGAAAGAGTGGTTGTAGAAGGCCAATGAAAAAGGGGTCGCAAATATCTATAGACCAAAGGAGATGTGAATTTTACTCCAAGGGCAAGGATCCATCGCAGATATATGATTCGGTTTGGGTCTCCTTACATCGAATCCCAAAAGGAATCACTTCTGCCCTAGTTTTTTTTTTGTTTTCCTAAAAGTATCAAATCCCTCCTCCTGAGCAGCAAAATCCTCAGGCCCAATTGAATTACCCCGTCATTTGCGTCCGTCTATTCGACTAAGCTACCTATTCCAAACACTAAATTATTTTTTGTAATTACATCCACTGTGTGTACGTACAAATTACTATCGGGGACTGCCCCTTTACTTAACCGTAATTTATTCCACATCCGGAACGAGAAATGGCGCTGGCAGGCGAATAGCTCCTTTTTTTAAATGTATGAGAGCATTAAATTATGCATGAAGTGAACCAACCTCTAGAAACATCATTTAAAACGTGGGCGAAATTTTTTATAAACTATTTATAAGTTTATTTTCATACAATAAAGCTTATCTTTTATCTTTTAAAAACTATCATATTCTCTAGGAATAATTTTTAAAGTTTAAGAAAATGAAATACCTTAAGTAATTAATACTATGCATGATATTGATAATTTAAAAGTACACTCTTATAAGTTAATATAATAATTACTTAATGAATTATATTTATAATCATTTAAATCAAGATATTTATTGGATAAGGATTAATGCTGTATTGGTTAAAATCCATAAGAGTTTTCTGTAGACCTTTTCAATGTGTACAATTCTTAGTATATTATTTTTATGAATCTTGTAGGGTTCAGCCTGCGTTTGCAATGTACGCGGAAAAATTTAATTATTTACGACATCACAATAAAAACTCAAAAATAACAGTATTTCTCCACTATTTAATGGATGTTATTATACATATCCTTTGCAATCACTATTAAAAAAAACTGCATCAAAAGATTTAAGCGAACAAAAAGACATAGGGAACTTTATTTTTCGAAACAGGCAATTGGTGATTTTTTATTTTTTAATCGCGCATCCCAGTTATAGTAACTTTTTCGTATCTCAAAAAAGCTTGAGATTTTTCATGGCGCCCGAGCAGGGACTTGTGCGTGTAATTAAAAATTAAAAATAAAATTAAAATATTTAAAAAAAAATAACAAGAACAAACCTGTGACAAAACATACAAAAAAAAATTTTATACAAAATACATAAGTACATATGTGTACAAAAGTGTTCAACCAGGTGATTAACGAAAGGGCCGTCCTAAACGTTAAAAAAAAAACAGTTTTCAAAAAGCCGGTGGAAAACCCGTTAAAAAAAAACTGTTTCAAGTGCCGCGTTAAAAGTACCGCCAAAAGTGCCGGTATAAGCACCTGTTGTTGCCATACCGCCGCTGCTGAAAGCGCTGCTGCCATCAACGCTGCTGCTACCAACGCTGCTGCCATCAACACTGCTGCCATCAATCCGCTGCCGTCGTGGGAATGAGCTGCCGCTGCATTCTGTGCAAAAGGGAAGTGAGCGACGGCAAACAGCCGACGCACCAGGTAACGAGTGCGGATTATTGATAGTGGTGCAAACAAACGAAAATTCAAATAAACAACAAAGTGCACACTTTCAGTTTTTGGCTCTCCCTTTTTACACTATATTGACATACATACGTACATAACAATATATACACATATTATATACTATACAATTGCAATATTTGAACCCCACGTATGTTTATATCTAAATATATTAAGCATACGCACTCATATGTACGCATATGCGTACGCAAGTGAATCAGGGATTTTGGGATTTTGCGGTAGCCCTTTATTTGAAATAAAGGTGAAAAATTCTTAATTGAAAAATTAAATTATTATATTTTTCGCAATTTTTTCCATCCGTTGTTACAATTATCGGTCGTTTTTTTTGCAAGTTTTGTCGATTTTCATTCGGACATTTTCCGGCTGAATTACTTTACTGTGCTATTGCTCATTTTGCGCATTAATTGGTTTGTCTTTCGTATACTTGGGAATCGATATTATTTTTTTTTCGCATTCGTAACCGATTCCAAATATATTTGTTGCCAACTTTTATTGCTATTAGTTTGGCTTTCGTATATTTGGGAATAGACATACATATATTTTTTCGTTATCGATTCTTAATATATCTGTTGCCAACCGTTATAGTCTTTCTTTCAGAAATTTAATTTAACCAACGCAAAATGAGCAAACCAAAGCCAACTCTCGCAAACCTGTCTCCAAGTAAGGAGTTGACGGACTTAAAATCGTTAAGACCTCAAGGAACGGTTGCGAAGAGTAGTATTTTGCGCATTAAAACGGGCCTTCTTGAAAAGACAATGTCTTTAGATCCAATCGAATTGAAATGTCGTCTAGATATATTAAATTCACATAGTGAAAAATTAATGAAGTGCCAATCAAAGATTGAAGAAATTGATGAAGACGACATGGCCCGAGGGGAGTTAGAGGACATCATCGTTGAAACGAAGTCCATAATAAAGTCAATTTTAGCGAAAAATAAAACTTTATTTGCCGAAACATCTTTTGTAGCTTCTCACAGCTCAAGGCTCCCTAAAATGAATTTGCCGAAATTCAAGGGAGAATATTCAGAATTCAAAAATTTTATGAGTTTGTTCGAGAGCTTGGTTTACAATGATCCAAATATCCCAGATATAGAAAAATTTAACCATTTGGTAAATTGTCTATCTGGAGAGGCTTTGGGCACAGTTAAAGCGTTTCAGATGTCGGATGAAAATTACCCGAAAGCGTTGGCAAGTCTCAAAAAAGTTTATGATAATAAATGTTTGATATTTTTCAATACAATATCTAAACTTTTTGAGCTGCCAACAATCCCAAAGCCTTCTGCGCCTTCCCTGCGTTCAATGATTGACGAAGTGTCAGCGGTGTATGACTCATTGCTATAGCTGGGCGATGAGAAACATATAACAAACGCTATTATTATACACATAGTGATGACAAAGGTTGACCCTGCCACCCGATCCAAATGGGAAGAAGCGCTGGACTATGACAAACTGCCACTGTGGAAGGACTGTGAAGCCACCCTAAATCGAAGATACCAGCAGCTATCAGCGAAAGGAGCATCACACTCTAGGACGAAGCCCATACCTACAAGCAATGCGAATCATGGGAAACAAACACATATGGATAGGACCAAATCGGCGCTAGTTGCAGCAAATACGAGGCAGCCTCTTTGCCAACAGTGCAAATCGAGGGATCACCATCTAACTGCCTGCCCTACTTTCAAGGCTCTTCCGGTGCAACAGAGGTTCGAGTTCGTCAAATCGGTACCCTTATGCATAAATTGCTTGCATAAGGGACATACCGTTTCCAAATGCAGAGCGGATCGTTGCCGCATATGCAATCGATCCCATCACTCGCACCAGTATCCAGTGTTCTTCCCCGCTGCACCTCATCCGCAACCATCAACCACACATGCCATGCATACAGCCAGTATGCCGGATCGGATCATGTTGGCAACAGCAGTAATTCTAGTGAAGACCAGCTGCGGAGATTACCTGCCTGCGAGAGCCTTGCTGGACTCAGGCTCCCAGGTAAATTTTATGACGGAGGACTTGGCACAGAAGTTGTAGATTCGACGTCAGCACAAACCATTAAGCGTAGTTGGAATTGGCAATTCCAATACAAAAGTGGGGTCAAAACTAAGCGCGTTTGTCAAGTCGCGGTTAAATAATTATGAATTTTCGGCGGAATTCTGGGTAATGCGATGCATTTCGGCAAATCATCCAGACCATAACATTAATGTTAGTGGCTGGAAAATTCCGCACAATGTTGAATTGGCGGACCCTGAATTCCACAAATCTAAAAAAGTGGATATCCTATTGGGTGCTGAAACATTTTTCGATCTTTTAGCTGCTGGTCAAATTAAAAATGGTCCTAACCAACCAACTCTTCAGAAAACCCTTTTAGGATGGATTGTATCTGGCAAATACGCCAGTAATATAAGTTCTCCTCCCAGATTACATAGCACATTATGCCAAGCTGAAGAAGACTTAACGTCAATCGATTCAGTAGTCCAAAAATTTTGGGCTCTAGAAGAATTACCTTCAGAATCAAATGGCATCAAATTCACACCAGAGCAACAAGAGTGTGAAAAATTTTTCGTAAATACAACTCAAGTATTGCCTTCAGGACGGCTTCAAGTCAGAATGCCTTTTAAAGCTGACCGTAAGCTACTCGGTTACTCCTATGAAACCGCAGTTCGGCGGTTTCAGGCCCTGGAGAGAAGGACATTAAAAGATCCAGAACTTCGCAAAATGTATCTGGACTTTATGAATGAATATAGAGCATTGGGTCACATGAGCCCAACGAACAATAAGATCCCGAGTCACACTACTTCATTCCGCATCAATGCGTTTTAAGGCCCGAGAGCACAACAACCTAATTACGTGTTGTATTTGATGCCTCGAGTCGATCTTCAACTCAAATAGCGTTGAATGAACTTTTGATGGTAGGTCCAACCACCCAAGAAGAATTATATTCAACTCTTCTTCGTTTCCGCTTACATAAGTATGCATTAACAGCGTACATTACTAAAATATACCGTCAAATAATTATGCATGAAGAAGATAGAAATTGTCAACTTATTGTGTGGAGAGAGCATCCCTCAGAGCAAATACAAATTGTTCGTCTTAACACCGTAACATACGGCACTGCGCCTGCTCCATTTCTCACAACACGGTGTTTGCAAATGCTCAGTGATGCCAATACAATGAAATACCCACTCGGTTCATTGGCCATCAAAAGAGACTTTAATGTTGATGATTTATTAACAGGGTCCGAAAATTTTGAGTCTCTGGATCTTTTGAGAAGTGAGGTAATTAAAATATTAAACTCGGCAAGATTCACCTTAACGAAGTGGTTTTCGAACCACCCTAAATTTTTCGACAGTGAATGCACTGAAAAGTCATTAAGCTTCAATGACAAAAGTTCCACTAAAACGCTAGGAATCCATTGGTTGCCGAAAGAGGATTTGTTTCGATTTGTTTTAGATGACAATTTTAATGATCTGCGAGCCACTAAACGAAACATATTGTCAGTTTCTGCTCGCCTTTTCGATCCTCTTGGGTTACTAGCCCCACTAGTTACCAAAGCAAAAATCTTATTGCAAGAGCTTTGGATCCAAAAACTAGATTGGGATGAGTCGATTCCATTGCGCCTTGACACTAGCTGGCAGAACTTTAAAGCCAACCTAATGCAGCTCTCACCGATAAGCTATCCTCGTTACGTAAACGTTGGGTCGAGTGCCATCTGCCAAATACATGGCTTCTCCGACGCCTCAATAAGGGCGTACGGATGCTGCATGTACATACGAAGCCAATCTGCTAGTGGTATTAAATACATGCTACTTACTGCAAAGTCTAGAGTGGCTCCGCTGAAGACCAAATCTCTTCCGCGTCTTGAGCTCTTCGCAGCACATCTTCTTTCGAAATTATGGTCAAGAGTAGCGCCTATGTTGAGTCGACATTTCGAAAATATTACATTTTGAACATACTCTGAAATCGTTTTACATTGGATTAAAACACATCCATCCTCACTACAAACCTTCGTCGCAAACAGAGTGTCCGAAATCCAAGAGTTGACTGACAAAGTACATTGGCGACATGTGCCAACGAAACAAAATCCTGCGGATCAAGTGTTTCGGGGTTGTAACGTGGACGAATTGAATAATTCAATATGGTTTGGCGCTCCACAATTCCTCCTAGAAGACCCTGCATTATGGCCAAATAATAACCACTTCCAGCTCTCACTAGAAGACGAAGCATTAGAGAAGAAAACTACATTTACATTAATTTCGACTGCTGAGAAAAATTCAATATTGGACCTCATTGAAAAATTCTCTTCTCATAAAAAATTGCTTCGTGTGGTCGCATATATATTACGATGGATCAGGCGACCCCCAAAATCCTCCAGGGGCCAAGATCTGACTTCAGAAGAGCTAAACTTGAGTTTTCTAAAAATTGCACAGGTGGTCCAACATTCAGAATTTTCGGATGTTATTCAAAAATTGCATAAAGGCACCACCCTACCCGCAAACTTGCAAACACTCAACCCGTTCTTGCATGAGTACTCGGATACGTCGCTTTCTTTTAAATTAATCCGAGTAGGAGGTCGCCTATTAAATGCACCTCTCCCATACGATGCCAAATTCCCATTATTCTTCTTCTTCTTTACTGGCGTAGGCACCGCTTACGCGATTATAGCCGAGTTAACAACAGCGCGCCACTCGTTTCTTCTCTTCGCTACTTGGCGCCAATTGGATATTCCAAGCGAAGCCAGGTCCTTCTCCACTTGGTCCTTCCAACGGAGTGGAGGTCTTCCTCTTCCTATGCTTCCCTCGGCGGGTACTGCGTCGAATACTTTCAGAGCTGGAGTGTTTTCATCCATCCGGACAACATGACCTAGCCAGCGTAGTCGCTGTCTTTTAATTCGCTGAACTATGTCAATGTCGTCGTATATCTCGTACAGCTCATCGTTCCATCGAATGCGATATTCGCCGTGGCCAATGCGCAAAGGACCATAAATCTTTCGCAGAACCTTTCTCTCGAAAACTCTTAAGGTCGACTCATCGGTTGTTGTCATCGTCCAAGCCTCTGCACCGTATAGCAGGACGGGAATTATGAGCGACTTGTAGAGTTTGGTTATTGTTCGTCGAGAGAGAACCTTACTTTTCAATTGCCTACTCAGTCCGAACTAGCACCTGTTGGCAAGAGTAATCCTGCGTTGGATTTCCAGGCTGACATTGTTGGTGGTGTTTACGCTGGTTCCAAGATAGACGAAATTATCTACAACTTCAAAGTTATAACTGTCAACAGTGACGTGGGAGCCAAGTGCGACGACTGTTTGTTTGATGACAGGAGATATTTTGTCTTGCCCTCGTTCACTGCCAGACCCATTTGATTTGCTTCCTTGTTAAGTCTGGAAAAAGCAGAACTAACGGCGCGGGTGTTGAGGCCGATGATATCAATATCATACGCTAGTAGCTGTACACTCTTATAAAAGATTATACTTGCTCGATTCAGTTCTGCAGCTCGAATAATTTTCTCCAGCAGCAGATTGAAAAAGTCGCACGATAGGGAGTCGCCTTGTCTGAAACCTCGTTTGGTATCGAACGGCTCGGAGAAGTCCTTCCCGATCCGGACGGAGCTTTGAGAGTTGCTTAGCGTCAGTTTACACAGCCGTATTAGTTTTGCGGGGATACCAAATTCAGACATCGCGGCATAGAGGCAGCTCCTTTTCGTGCTGTCGAAAGCAGCTTTGAAAGCGACGAAGAGGTGGTGTGTGTCGATTCTCCTTTCACGGGTCTTTTCCAAGATTTGGCGCATGGGGAATATCTGGTCGGTTGTTGATTTGCCAGGTCTAAAGCCACACTGATAAGGTCCAATCAGTTTGTTGACGGTGGGCTTTAATCTTTCACACAATACGCTCGACAAAACCTTATATGCGATGTTGAGGAGGCTAATCCCACGGTAGTTGGCGCAGATTTTGGGTTCTCCTTTTTTATGGATTGGGCATAGCACACTTAAATTCCAATCGTTGGGCATGCTTTCGTCCGACCATCTTTTACAAAGAAGCTGATGCATGCTCCTTACCAGTTCTTCACCGCCGTGTTTGAATAGCTCGGCCGGCAATCCGTCGGCCCCTGCCGCTTTGTTGTTCTTCAGGCGCGCAATTCCTATTCGAACCTCTTCATGGTCGGGCAATGGAACGTCTGCTCCATCGTCATCGATTGGGGAATCGGGTTCGCCTTCTCCTAGCGTTGTACGTTCACTGCGATTTAGCAGGCTGGAGAAGTGTTCCCTCCATAATTTAAGTATGCTTTGGGCATCGGTGACTAGATCACCTTTGGGGGTTCTACAAGAGTATGCTCCGGTCTTGAAACCTTCTGTAAGCCGCCGCATCTTTTCGTAGAATTTTCGAGCATTACCCTTGTCGGCCAGCTTATCAAGCTCTTCGTACTCACGCATTTCGGCCTCTTTCTTTTTCTGTCTACAAATGCATCTTGCCTCCCTCTTCGGTATCTATCCGATCCCGCACGTGTTGTGGTCGATCGTAACGTTGCGAGGTAGGCAGCCTGTTTTCTCTCCGCTGCGACACGGCACTCCTCGTCGTACCAGCTGTTCTTTTGCACTTTCCGAAAACCAATGGTTTCGGTTGCAGCTGTACGTAAGGAGTTTGAAATGCCGTCCCACAGTTCCCTTATACCGAATTGTTGACGAGTGCTCTCAGAGAGCAGGAGTGCAAGCCGAGTAGAAAATCGTTCGGCTGTCTATTGTAATTGCAGCTTCTCGACGTCGAACCTTCCTTGTGTTTGTTGGCGTGCGTTTTTTGCTGCACAGAGGCGGGTGCGAATTTTGGCTGCAACAATTTAGTGGTCCGAGTCGATGTTAGGACCTCGGAGCGCACGCACATCTAAAATACTGGAGACGTGTCTTCCGTCTATCACAACATGATCGATCTGGTTGGTGGTTTTTCGATCCGGAGACTGCCAGGTAGCTTGATGAATCTTCTTATGCTGGAATCTAGTACTACAGATAACCATATTTCGGGCCCCGGCGAAGTCGATCAGCCTCAACCCATTTGGGGATGTTTCCTCGTGGAGGCTGAATTTACCGACCGTAGTGCCAAAGGTACCTTCTTTGCCCACCCTGGCGTTAAAGTCGCCAAGCACGATTTTGACATCGTGGCGGGGGCATCTCTCATAAGTGCTCTCCAAGCACTTATAAAAGGCATCTTTGGTCACATCGTCCTTCTCTTCCGTGGGGGCGTGAGCGCAAATCAGCGATATGTTTAAGAACCTCGCTGTGATGCGGATTGTGGCTAGACGTTCATTCATAGGAGTGAATGATAGTACTCGGCGACGGAGTCTCTCTCCCACCACGAATCCAACACCAAACTTGCGCTCCTTTATATGGCCACTGTAGTAAATGCCACAAGGACTTACTTGTCTCTGTCCTTGTCCCGTCCCATTATTACTGAATAAAAATTCGCATTTCGTTATCACTTACTTACGGTTCCTGTACTTTCGAAATCACCACGCTGGGGCCAAAGGGTTGGTTGCGCTTCTTCGAGAACGCATATGGCTAATTAATGCCCGAGAAGCTTGCAGTAGAACCGTAAGAAACTATGTACATTGTTTTCATTACAAGCCGAAGTTGCAAAACCAAATAATGGGAAATTTGCCAGTCGAAAGACTTCGAGCACTACGTCCCTTTCTTATATGTGGCGTAGATTTTTGTGGTCCGATATACACAACTCTAAAAATACGCGGTCGACCACCCGTAAAAACATATGTTGCAGTTTTCGTTTGCTTCACTTCAAAAGCAGTACATTTAGAATTAGTTTCGGACCTATCTTCTAATTCATTTATTTTCGCCCTAAAAAGGTTCTTTGGACGCCGAGGGATGCCGACGAAGATATTCAGCGACAACGCCACCAATTTCGTCGGCGCCTATCGCAAGCTGCGCGGATTGAAGGAGGCGTTTCTAGCAATGGGTCCAGACCTGAAGAGATTCGCAGCAGACGAAGGGTGCAGCTTCATCTTTATACCACCGCAGGCGCCGCACTTCGGCGGGTTATGGGAAGCCGTGGTGAAGTCCGTCAAACATCACGTCGTTCGCGTAATCGGCAACGCGCTACTGACAGAAGAGGAGGCCATCCTCAATTCTCGGTCCCTAACCCCGTTGAGCCGGGACCCCAACGACGGCGAGGCACTAACCCCAGCGCATTTACTGATAGGGTGCTCCTTGCGAGCATTGCCTCCAGAGCAGGTGTCAGTGGACCCAATTCGTTGCTGCGAGAGATGGAAACTTGTTTGCTCTCTCAAGCAACAGTTTTGGCGACAGTGGTCCAAAACATATCTGACGGGCCTTCAGGAACGCAACAAATGGCTGCACCCCACTCGCAATCTGCAGCTGAACGACCTCGTCCTCGTCCACGAGGACAACGTGCCGCCACAGCAGTGGGTACTCGGACGCGTCGTCGCAACCGTCGAAGGGCAAGACGGCAAGGTGCGAGTCGCAGAAGTGGCGACTAAGGCGGGCACAATGAAGCGTCCAATCCACAAGCTGGCCTTGCTTCCAATAGAGGTTGAAGGAAATTGATCCTGTCAAGGTGGCCGGTGTTGCGTCAAGCGACATATCCACAAGTATATCTAAAACAAAAATAATGAAATGAATTGTAAAATATTGAATTGTTAAAATTAATTAAGAAAATCTATTATAAAATACTTACCTTAATAATGCATTCGTAATATCAATCTACTACTTACCTTAATACTTACCATAATCTGTTACAATATTGAACGAAAAGTTGAAGATGATTATACGAGGGCTGTCTGATAAATAACCGACCTCAACGTGAAGCTAGCGGCACATCTGAAAAAAAAGTATCTACTTCAAATTGTGCATATTATAATAGCTACTCGCCAAAATTTCAGAAATTTATCTTGCGCAATTATCTCTTGACAGTCGTTTTTGTGAGTCTATTTCGGTGATTTCCCTAAAATGGAAAAAATTGAATATCGAGCTCTAATTACATTTTTATTTTTGAAAGGCAATATGCCTTCACAAATCAAAGATGAGTTGGACTCTGTGTATGGTGACTCTTTACCATCGTTTACCACCGTAAAATTTTGGGCAGCTGAATTTAAACGTGATCGCAGGAGCTTGGAAGATGATGAACGTCCTGGGCGTCCAAAAACTGTAACCACTAACGATAACATCGCTAAAGTTCATCAATTGGTACTAGACGACCGCCGGATTAAAGTTATGGAAATAGTTGAGATTATGAAGATGTCAAAAGAACGTGTTTGTCACATATTAAACCAAGATTTGGGCATGAGAAAGCTGTCCGCGCGTTGGGTGCCGCGTTTTCTTACGCTAGACCACAAACGTGTGCGCATGAACATTTCCAGCGCTCTGTTGGCTCAGTTTAGAGGCAATAAGACCGAGTTTTGGCGCCGATTGATAACTGTAGACGAAACTTGGATTCATCATTATACGCCCGAAACAAAAATCCAATCTAAACAGTGGATTGAAAAGGGGGAACCGGCCCCAAAAAAACCTAAACTGTGTATTCGGCTGGGAAAGTGATGGCGAGTGTTTTTTGGGACAGCCATGGAATTATTTTTATCGACTATCTTGAAAAAGGAAAAACTATAAAAGGAGCATACTACGCATCATTATTCGACAAGCTAAAGGAAGAAATTTCGAAAAATCGGCCACATTTGCAAAAAAAAGAAAGTCTTGTTCCACCAAGACAACGCACCATCTCACACCTCAACAGTCGCCATGGCGAAAATCCACGAATTGCGGTTCGAACTGCTTGACCATCCACCTTATTCACCGGATTTAGCACCAAGCGACTTTTTTTTTGTTTCCTCAACTTAAAACTGCGCTCGGCGGCCAGAGTTTATCGTCAAATGAGGAGACAATCTCTTTCGTGAACTCGTATTTTGCAGACATAGACGCCAAGTACTATTTGGAAGGATTGCAGAGATGGGAGCATCGCTGGGAGAAGTGTATGGAGTTATAAGGAGACTATGTAGAAAAAAAAAAAAAAATTGAAAAAGGCGCGTGCATCATGGTTTGGTCGGTTATTTATCAGACAGCCCTCGTACTTACCCCTTTTTAATACATATTTATAACTATTACCACTAGTTTAAGCCGTTAGTTTTAAGATTTAGGCTTAGCAATTATACTAAGTGAAATAAAGAATGCTAATGTAATTGAACCGTGAAACGATACGCACGCATTCTAATTTGTCGGCTGAACTTTATTTTTCGAAACAGGCAATTGGTGATTTTTTATTTTTTAATCGCGCATCCCAGTTATAGTAGCTTTTTCGTATCTCAAAAAAGCTTGAGATTTTTCATTGATAATAATGATTATATATTTTTATTTTACTTTAACTGTAGATTAGAACTACTTAACATATCTATGTTATTAAGAAAAGTAGCGATCGCAATAGCTATAAAAAAATAACTGTGATTTAAAAACCGCAATCGGTCTTTTTACTGAAACTAAACACACTTCTAAACTACTTCGCTCATCACTATATCACATATACAATGGTGTGAACAAAATAGGAACAACAATATAGTATTGTGAAGTTTTAAAATGTGTTATGTTCCTATTAAATAAAAATGTTTTTAGATACAAGTATAACTTATTAGAATTTTCCACCATACAAAGATAAATAAAAGCAAATATTAATGCGAAACTCTAAAACCTGCAAAATATTTTTACCTCTAGTTCACATAATTGCACAATTCCTATATAAAGTAGATTAGATTATTAAATGAGGAATGCACTACGACTATAAGTCTTTTGTGACCTCTCCTAAATACAAAGACTCACATAACTCCAGCATATTGATAAAGTCCAATATTCTGCTGGGTGCTAGTGAGGCGATACAATTCCTATTCGGAAACATGGATCCAAGGGCCTTAATCCTGCGTCTACAGACTGTTGTGCAGTCGATTAGCAGGTGTTCTGGTGTTTCAGGCTCCATGTCGCAGAACCGGCGTTTACGCAATAAGATAACCCCATGTTGTGAATTGCAAATTTAAACCTGCTGAGATTGTATCAACGCCCACATTAGCAACTTGACATGTCGCATGCCATGCAGTTGTTGCCAATGCCTTTCTCTGCCTACTGCTTCTTCCTTTCGGAGAAACTCCTTTATGGTATGAGGACCCACTCTGGTTCAGATCCTACAATGTTAGTGAAAGCTGCTAAGCGGGCGAGCTCGTCAGACAGTTCGTTACCGGACATACCTCTGTGACCGGGTACCCAGATGATGTGCACCTGGTTACGTTCCACTAGGCTGTTCAGCCGTTCTCTGCACTCCTGCACCTGTAGCGATTTGATCTCGTAGGAGGATATTGCTTTTAGTACCGCTTAACTACCACTAAGTATGGTTATACGCTCATTGCAATGGTTGCATTGGAGGTTTATCTTCATGTTAAAAACTTCTGCCTAAAAAAACTTATGCAGAAGTGTGTGCTTGGCTACTTGACCTATCACTAAATGAAGCAGTGTGAGTTCAAGCATGACTTCAAGTGCTGCAAACACAAGCTAGTCATTGCAGCTTAGACAGTTGGAGCACTACCGAAGTTTGCGAAGCTTTGTTTCTCCTACTGTGTTTTCAGCAATCCTTGTGCGCAGTACGGCCTCTATCCATCTGCGCACCGGTGCTGCCACATTCCTTTTCTCCAGTGTCCTGGCTACACTCCTATGAGACGTGTTGTCAAAAGCATCTTCGATGTCTAGGAAGACATAAAGCATCACTTCCCCTCTCTTCAGTGAACTCTCTATCTCCGAGGTTAACTGGTACAGAGCAGTATTGGTCGATCTGCCTGCTCTGTATGCATGCTGAGCAACATGCATCTTTTCTACACATTATTAGTAAGAAAGAAGTAGGACTAATTGGCCGGAAGGATTTAGCCAGTGAATAGTCCTTGCATTGGGTATGAAGATCACCTTCGCGGTCCTCCAAACTTCGGGGATGTACGCCATTGCGAGGCTATCCCTCATCAGCCGAACAAGGTATGGCAGTAGATCCTACTCTCTCTACTGTTAATGCGCTTAAAAGATGCCATCCACTCCTGGAGACTTGAACTTCTCGCAGGAAGCCATTTCCAACTTGATCGAATCTGCAGTAAATTATGTATTGCCTTACGATTATCCAATCCGAGCAAAATGGTTTTGTTCGACTACGAATAGACACAGGTCTTCCCGAAATGCGTTCGCAGAAGCGCCGTAGCTCTATCTTCTGCACAGGTCGTAAATGTCCAGTCGCTTCTTTTGATTGCTGGTACTGTCAGTCTTGCCTCTGGCCAGTGCCTTATATAGCCTAGCTGTTTCTGGTGTGGAGATGACATTTTCACAAAACCTCCTAAAACTTGCCTGCTTTACAGTCCTAATTTCCTTATTATATATGGTAAGGTTGCTCCTATATTCCTCCCAGACCCCCGTACGTTCCGCTTTGTTAAACAGCCTCTGTACTTTTTTCCTTAGATCTGAAAGTTTTTTTGACCACCAGGGACAATTGCGTCTATCTGTGGTCGCCTTTAGGGCGCAGCTGCAGTGATACACACCTTAGATGAACTCGTTTAACGTGGACAACCTGCTTTCCAGTCCTGGACCCGTAACACTATTATCAGTCTGCGCTCTCTGCTCAATATCCCGGAACGCATCCCAGTTTGCCTTTCGAGAGTTACGTCTGGAAGGGATTTGCTTGGCCTCTACTTTTAGCTACTAACTCTATGATCGAACAAGGAGGGCTCCATTGACACCCTCCATTATGAGACCAATCCGTTCACAAGCTCGTTGCTTCAGGTGATGTCAAGCACCTCTCTCCTGTTTATTCTAATGAAGGTGAGTTCACACCCTACATTCTCCATAGCTAAGTTGCAACTTACTATATATTCTAAGAGAGACTCACCTAGTGCTGTCCGTACTGCCCCAATTCGTGTTATGGGCATTCGCATCACATTCTATGATTAGGGTCAGTTTATCTCCTGCAGCACCTTACCTGTCTACCCACAGCCTCTTCTTAGTACCTGGCTTGCATCGCCACTAGATCCTGCGTTCTAGGTCTCTCGCTATAGAGATCCCAAATTACCTTGTGGCAATCTGTCTTGAGGTCTCTAACCTCCCCTCTGTAGACCCAAGGCTCTGCTCGCTTCACCTGGGCAACTTCCATGTTGTTGGGCATTATAATATCGGTTCAATGAGGAGCCGGTCCTCATCCCCGCCGGTATCCGCACTGCCATCCATAGGGTCTTCTAGCCCCTCTAGTCTCCAACCTTTGTTTTCGACCTTGCTGCTAACTACACGCCAGGTCGAGATGCTGAGATCAAGTTCTGGTTTTTGACTAGACCCAGCGCAAACTCATATCGCTTACCTGCGCATCGAGGGAAGAACATCGTCATGCTGTGCATGATCGGTATGTCCTCCCCCTTTCTTGCGCAGAGGACGGGCCCTTCCAGCCTTCCAACTTGGAGGCGATCTCCCGTAGCCAGTTCACGGACGTCTCGTCCTTACAGTCCAACTGCAACATTTTTCCTTTGAAATCCACCCCAAGGAAGGACGCTGCGTATTCACTGTCTCTGCCTCTGAAGGAGATGCCAAAAATGATGCAGTTAAGCCCCTGCACCTCGCCAAGTTGCCAACCATTCACAGAGGTAAATTTCCGCTCTTTAATTTGAGTACAAAGTCAGTATTGCCGCAACCATTCTGCCAGGAATAAAAGGATGCCCAACTTATTCCAGTGTGAGAGTGCCTCAAAATTAGCGTTTTTTATATTATTTTCCATTGTTTCTGTTTTGAGTATTTAAATTAAAACACCCAACATTTATTACGATTGAAAATTACTATGTAGTGGTCATTTAATATATGGACAAACTATTTAAATATTTTTATGCTAAATTAAAATAACTGACTTTTGAACATTCAATGCTTAATAAGGGTAAGGCTTGTTAATTCTCAATTAGTAAAAGTTTTCGATAATTTTCTATTAAAAATTAATACTGTGATGCATCACATGACAAAACATTTCATAAATACATTTATTTTTTTTTAAGATTTCAATCTGGGTTATAGCCGAGTTAACAATCACGCCCCAGTCGTTTCTTCTATTCGCAATGCCACGCCTATAAGAGATTCCAAGCAAAGCCAGGTCCTTCCAATGGAGTGGAGATCTTCTTCTTCCCCTGCTTCCTCCGAGGATTCTCTCGAAAACTCGCGACGTCAACTCGTCAGTGGTTCTCATCGTCCATGCCTCTGCACCATATATCAGAACGGGAATAATGAGTGACTTATAGAGTTTTGTTTTAGGTCTAATTGCCTACCAAGTCCGAAGTAGCACCTGTTGGCAAGAGATATCCTGCGTTGGATCTCGAGGCTGAAGTTGTTGTTGGTGTTGATGCTCCAACAGAGAGTGTGGCCATTCCACATGCCATTTGGTACTGAAAATGTCTAGCATTCTCAAGGATCAACCGCATTGATTTGATCCGCTGTACTTTTGAGCACCGTGGGGTAAGGCTCTCGTCAGCAGGTACCCACATTAAACACACCGGACGTTGTCAACAGTAAAGTGGGTGAGCAGTCGCGAGTGCGACGACTGTTTGTTTGATGACCTATTTGCTTTGCTTCCTTATCTAGCCTGGAGAAAGCAGAACTAATATCATCGGCATTCGCCAACAGCTGTACACACTTATAGAAAATTGTACCTGGTCGATTAAGTTCTGCAGCTCAAATTATTTTCTCCAGAAGAAGGTTGAAGAAGTCACACGAAAGAAAGTTGCTTTATCTGAAACCTGGTTTGGTATCGAACAGCTCGGGGAGGTTCTTCCGGATCCTGATGCAGCTTTTAGTGTTGATCAACGTCAGTTTACATAGCCGTATTAGTTTTGCGGGGATATCAGCTCCTTTTCGTTTTTTAAAACCCTCAATACCGCGAGATCGGATTAGTCTAGGTATACCTTTATTATCGGTAATACTGACTACAGTGTTGTTAAGTGATACTCGTATATTACATATAGGTAATTCAGCAAATGGAATCCCATTATATAGTTGGTGATATGTTTTGACACCTGGGAAAAACTTTTCTTTCCTGCCATATACAGTGTATTTAGTTAGTTTTGCCATAATTTTAGTTGATATTATCTCGTGTGTTCTTTATCAAACCAAAATTTTATATTTAACACATTTTTTAATTTTTTAGACAAATTTTTTATCACTTTTTAAGCTATTGCATAGCTTCTATTGCGGGCCTTGACCGCGGGGACCGAATCCAGAAATTCCGTAACGAAAAAACCTCACGCTCCCCACTCCGACGATCACGGCGGTGTAGTACCGAAAAATGTTGCATACCGCGCAGGCGCTAGCTGAAAAGGAAGTGTATGTATGCTGGATACTGGGAAAAATATTTTGAGCAAAATGTCGCACACAGGTGGCGCTGCGAGGCGTGAAAAACAAATTGCGGTGACGAAAAGTGTTGCATACCACAAAGGCGCTACCGTAAAGGAAATAAATAAATTATTATAATTGCATAAGTTGATAGAAAAAGCTATGCAATAGCCTTACCGCGGCAGTCCCCGAGTGCCACACGTCTTTTTTTTTCTAGAACTTCTGTGTTCGAACTTATAAATTAGCGAAATGCCTAGTAGCCAATACAAATTTTCGCAAGCGTTTAATTTCTATTCCCGCCAGTTCGATGGGACGCCTGAATGTATGCGCACCCAAGTGATTAAGTCTTGACCTCCCTAACGCCAGACAGCCAAGAAGGAAGTGTTGAGTTGTTTCCACCTCATCTTCTTCCATACAGCTTCTGCAGATGGCGTCTAGAGGATTCCCAGCCTTACTAAGTGGCCTTCCTCTAGGTTTGAGGCAATAGCGTGTTAAAAGCCCCAAAACTAGGGAAAGGCTAGCCTTACTGTGGGCAAAGAGATCACTAGATCTTTTGCGAACGATCTTGGGCCAAAAGACTTTTGCGACAGCGCATGTACCAATGTGGTGTGTCCGCTGTGGCCTGGGACTCATAGCAGCCTTATCACAAAGGCACTCGATACTATTGATAGCGAGGTTAGGTCTTCGATCAGCTCTGAATTCTCTCATTGTTAATGAGTTCAAGGCTAGAATCGCCGCTCTGATATTGGAGTGGATGATCACTTCTCTAAAAGGGGCTGCATTTCGGAGTAGTAAACCTACTGCTACCATAATGGCTCCAATCTTGGTCTGGAAGACACTGAAATAGTTAGGAAGTCTGAAACTGGAGTTGATAGAGAGCTCCCGACAGTAGACCCTCCACCAATCTTCCCCACAAGCTTTGACCCATCCGTGAAGAAGCTTCTTCCCACCCTCTTCTTCAACGGCTTCTTCCCACCCACAACTCCGTCAGTATATGGGTAGAAAAGGAGCCGCCAGAGTTCGGTCCGGTATGAAATCAAAGTGAGTGAAGTTTTCCGAGTGTTCAGACATGTGCTCTTTTAGGCAGACTACTCTTTTGAGCACGCAAAGTTTAACAATAACTAAGAAGAAATGGCAACATCTGCAGGACCTAAACGCTTTGATTCCAGCAGATTGTTATTATTTTTCTTTAAATTTTATCTAAGATATACTTATAGTTTTATTTTAATTCAGATTTTAAAATTTTATTTTGGTTTTCTTTTATACTGGTTTTTGCTTCTTCTGCAAACCTATGGAAAGTGATGTTACGTTATTTTGCATTTCAGATGTATACCCATAAATTGGCGGCCCCAGTATTATAAAAATAATGGATTAATTAAGTTGTGCATTTATAGATCGGTCAATACAAAGTAGCCATTTAAATTTTATAGAAATTGGAATAAGTTAGGATTCCTAATAAATAAATTATATAATGTTGCGAACATGATTCAGAAGAACATTTCAACGACGCCTACTAATAGGGCAATATGTGCGAGCATTTTGTGTTTCAAATCCTCAACAACTATTGTGGATTATCCCTCAGGATTAAAAGGAGCGTTCAGAATTCGCCGACTTGAGGCTCCTTAAGAGTATACATATTTAGACAAATCAGCGGACACAACAGAAACGAACCAAGGACTGTTAATTGCTGACAATCATTAATATACAATGAAAAATGGGCACAATTCCGATCTCTTTGGAGCCGCGATCTGAATGTACCGTTAGAAAGAGGATTAAATATATATAGGCTTATAGGCACCGCAAATACTTAGTTTACGAGATATTCGACTTTAAAGTTTAAAAATTCCCAAAATTCAAACATTTGAATAAACTATTTCACTACGTTTAACACACCTTACGCACATTTTTCACTTCAAATTAATTTAAATAAACTGTAAACATTTAACCAAATTCATAATTTACACCTTTTGCAGGTTTTATAAGTAAGAAATTTCTATTTTAAAAATCACACTCGTAGTGAGCATCATTTATGTGCTAACAATTATGAGGAAATGGAGCGCTGCCATAGATAGATAGATAGATTATTAATGATGTAATGCACCGCGACCTAGGGTCTATTGTGCCCTCTACTATGTATATCACATGTCTTCCCCAAGTTCCAGCAGCCTGAATAGTTCCAGAAGTTTTCTGGGCGCTACGGAGGTGCTGTGATACCTGCCAATCTATATGGAACCCAGGGCCTTAAGCCTTCTTCTGCAAATCGCTGTACAATCCAGAATTAGGTGTGCTGGTGTTTCCTGTTCCAGGTCGCAGAGCCGGCAGTTAGCGCAAGAGACTATGCTCATGTTGGAAAAGTGCTTTCTGAACTTGCAGTGTCCTGTGTTGATCGCGACGAGGAAGCGGGAGGTTAATTAATTCTTTGAACGTAGAGATGTTTTACCCCCCGAGGAGCAGCTTCGCATTGCGCATACCTGCTGCCAATGCTGTTCTCTCCGTTTTCTCTTCTGCGCGGAGAAGCTCCTTAAGAGTGTGGGATCCCACCGCTATGTATGGTTCTGGTCCCGGCCGCAGAGCGGGCCAGTTCGTCGGCCCTCTCATTTCCTTCTATCCCTTTATGCCCTGGCACCCAGATTAGGTGCACCCGGTTGAACAAAGATATGCGATTTAGCCTTTCTATGCATTCCTCTACTAAAACCGATTTGATCTCATATGCTGAGATCGCTTTTAGTGCCGCTTGACTTTCGCTGAGAATGGCGATGCACTGGTTTCGTTAGTTGCGGCGGATGTTGACTTCTATGCACTGTCATATAGCAAAAACTTCAGCCTGAAAGATACTTGGGAAGCATCCCATATGTATGGGCAGCTTAGTACGCGGTCCGGCAATACCTGCCCCAATACCTTCCGGTGTTTTTGAACCATCAGTGTAACACTGGATGGTACTGTCTTCCAGGAGTATTTCCCGCATGGAATCACTTCACTCCATCTTGCTGCCCAGAGTATCTCTGACGTTCTTTTAGAAATTTATCCTCTTCGTGGTGCGTGGTGCCATCCTTTGAGTAATTCGCTGAAATTTTCCGCTATAATTTCTTTCTTTTTTTTTATTTAGCAATCTTAGTTCTAATAAAAACAAGTGTTATTAAAACATATTTTTCAATTTTTAATCGGGAATATTTTAAAAAATATAAGTGTTAGCAGCATTATTTGCTTATACCTTTTGAAGAAGCTCCCCTATGAGCACATAAACCATTTCTACCGAAATTCGTTTTTTTACCCGACCGCCAGAGTAATCGGCGGAATGGCAATAATTTAAAATAGCTTCAATCGAATTCGAAGTTAAAATTTTTCTCATTTAAGAGAATTATTGAATATGAAAGTGGGTCCTCAGTTATGTACATATTTCTATAATCTGAAGAACCTTTCGACAGGGATTCATAATAGCATCCCCCGAAGTAAGGCTTAAAATGTGTACTTATGTCCGAAATAGAAAGGTCTCCAGATTAAGAAAATACATTGATACAGTTGCGGCTGTCTTATGGTTTATATTAAATTTGCATTTAAACTCCAAAAAATATTTTATTAAAAGTGATTATTTCTTTAATTTTTTAATAATGAATTTTAAAATTTTTTACGGAATCCAAGACAGAATTGCTTAGCTGTTAGAATTGCAAACCAATTCTGATTATCAATGGTTTCACAGAATCTGATTGGTTTTTCGTCTTTTCGAACATACGCAAAACCAATATTCGAAACAATTGTTTCCTAATGTGACAAAACTTGCAAAAGAATACGTTTAAAAGCAATCCTATTCAAGTTTTTAATGAGTTCCGAATTAAAGAAAGATTTTAAGAGATAACATTTATAGAATGTATAGGGTGGGTCATCTAGCGTTTTAAATTTGAATTATCTATATTTCGACATTGGAAACGTCAAATACCATTCGGAAAGTGACGGATATTCAGTAAAAAATCTAAAATTTACGAAATCGGTCGCTATTCACTAGAAGAAAACTGGGAAATATTGAAAACTTTTTTCCAAAGTTCGTTTGACCGAGGGTGATCAGTTTTACCGAAAAATCATCTTTTCGAACGAGGCTCGTTTCCACCTCGATGGTTACGTTAACAAGCAGAATTTTCACATTTGGGGCACAGAAAACCCGCACGTAATCGTCGAGAAGCCAATGCACCCAGCACGAATCACTGCATGGTGCGGATTTTGGTCTGGTGGAATTATCGGCCCATTTTTCTTCGAAAATGAAGAAGGAACCGCCGTAACCATCAATGTGCGATATCGCGCAATGTTAACCGAATTTTTCTTCAAGCAAATTGAAGAGGAAGACTTGGACAACATTTGGTTCCAGCAAGTCGGCGCTACGTGCCATACAGCAAACGCTACACTCAATCTTTTACGCCCTATTTTCGAATTTAAAATTGTAATATGGCCCACCCGTGATGAAGACGCATTTGAGTGTTAGGTTTCGTTTATTACGTTTTACAAATTTTCTTTCAAGCGGGAGACTGCTTTAGAAGTTTCAAAACATTTATATTTGTTTTTTACGTAAATTTCTTTAAAAATTATCTAAGAATATGTTCCTAAAGTTATAGATGTGAATTCGAAATGTTGTCGAAGCTAGAAGGGAAATAGTGACCAAGCGTCTGGCAGATATATGAGCGCTTGGACAGAAAACGAAAACATTGACTCGGTTTTTCATTTTTACGATTTTTTTTAATTGGCGGGCAGGATAGAACAAAACTAAACATATGGAATTGGGGCAAAAGTTTATTATCTTTGGCATTAATTATCTTCTATTTAAACTAAAAAAAGACTTGTGGCACTCGAGGACTGCCGCGGTAAAGCTATTGCATAGCATTTTGTATCAACTTATGCAATTATAATTATTATTTCCTTTACGGTAGCGCCTTTGTGATATGCAACATTTTTCGTCACCGCAATTTGTTTTTCACGCCACACATGAGCCATCCAGTATTCATACACTTCCTTTTCAGCTAACGCCTGCGGGGTATGCAACATTTTTCGGTACTACACCACCGTGCCCGACGGAGTGGAGAGCGAGAAGTTTTTTCGTTACTGAATTTCTGGATTCGGTCTCCGCGCTCAAGGCCCGCAATAGAAGCTATGCAATAGCTTAAAAGAAAAGTTAAGTTTGAAGATATGTTTAAACAACATAAAGTAACATTTTTTTGGTCAAAAGCCACTTCTTTTTCAAATTTTAAAAAATTTTTGAATGTTACACCTTTTTTTTTAATTTTCCGAGTTTAACTTGATCATGAGTTATTAACAAATAAGAATCTCTTTGAATTTTTTGTTTCCGATAGAAATTGCGACTGCATACTACCCGCTGTCCGACAAATGCACACGCGAGATGCATCGGGCAATTGCTTCCCTAAGGCAGATATCAAAGAATTCGTATCCAAAAAAATTTCGGGTGATGTTTAAATATATAACTATAAAAACTAAAAATTTCGCTTTAATCAATTATTTCCTTCCCTCCCGAAAAAAACCTCAAAAAATAGATTTTAAGCCTCCAAAGCAGGTTCGCCCCCTTAAATATCCGCATTTTTTTCTAAAACTAAATAATTAAGTTATGTATTTTGTGTTTTATTCTTATGTCTTTTCCTATAGAAATAAAGATAAATCAATTCGTAACAATAAAATAACTCGATTTGTTAACTTACATTTCAAATCTGTGTGCGACTATCTTCTTGCTTTGTTTATGACAGCAAAACCGATACAAATTCTGTTTCGAATATCAAACCAACAATGTTTGAATTCATGACACCTACTACTTTTTTTGATCGGCTTCAATTCTGTTTCCGCCAACTATCAGATTCCACAACACCCCTGATTACCTATTTTTTTTACTTCTTTCCTTTTTGTTTAAATGAGTTAAGCATCCACCCCCTCTACCCGGTAAAACTGGCGCATCCTAATACAACAGCGCAACTCACCACATCTGTATCCCCACCCAACTTTAACTTATTTAAAATAAAATAAAGCAATTTCTCTTGCCTCCGTTTAAACCAGTGGTCGGCATGCGAGGATCTGTCACTGTGTTGGTGAGCACGAAAAAAGTAGCCCAGTGAGAAATTGGAATTAAAATTAAGCATCTAATCTAAATAATTAATAGTATAATGAAAATTAACAAAATGTGTTTTAAGGATATATTCCCTATTATCTTTTAAAGACTTGGGACATAAAAGGCGTGCCATGCAATGCATTCATAACTTTTTAGAAGTTGGACAAAAAATTTTGAAAAAATTCTCAAAAATGTTTTTCAAAGGGTAGAAAAGGACGGATAAGTTTCAACAAAATCTAAAGGGGTCGAGTTCAAAAGGGGTCGATTTGGTATGGAATAGCCCATATGTATATGTATAATATGTGATTTATGTTCAATAAAGGCATATAAGTAAAAATCTATAATATTGTGAAATTTATATTATATCGGGGTGACTGAAGTACTTTCGCGTAGTACTCCTTTCTGCGTTGGCGGCCTTCGGCCGCGCTCTAAAAAAAAATAACCGTGGTCGAGCGAATACCCGGGTTAACTGAAGTACTTTCGCGTAGTACTCCTTTCTGCGCTCAAAAAAATTAACCCTGGTCGAGCGAATACTCGGAGCACTTTCGTGTAGTATTCCTTTAAAAAGATAATCGTGAACGAGCCAATCCCAGTTATAGTAACTTTTTCGTATTTCAAAAAAGCTTGAGATTTTTCATTGATAATAATGATTATATATTTTTATTTTACTTTAACTGTAGATTAGAACTACTTAACCTATCTATGTTATTAGGAAAAGTAGCGATCGCAATAGCTATAAAAAATAACTGTGATTTAAAAACCGCAATCGGTCTCTTTTACTGAAACTAAACACACTTCTAAACTACTTCGCTCATCACTATATCACATATATGTACATTGGTGTGAACAAAATAGGAACAAGAATATGGTATTGTGAAGTTTTAAAATGTGTTATGTTCCTATTAAATAAAAATGTTTTTAGATACAAGTATAACTTATTAGAATTTTCCACCATACAAAGATAAATAAAAGCAAATATTAATGCGAAACTCTAAAACCTGCAAAATAGTTTTACCTCTTGTTCACACAATTACACAATTCCGATATAAAGTAGATTAGATTATTAAATGAGGAATGCACTACGACCATAAGTCTTTTGTGACCTCTCCTAAATACAAAAACTCACATAGCCCCAGCATATTGATAAAGTCCAATATTCTGCTGGGTGCTAGTGAGGCGATGCGATTCCTATTCGGAAACATGGATCCAAGGGCCTTAATCCTGCGTCTACAGACTGTGGCGCAGTCGATTAGCAGGTGTTGTGGTGTTTCAGGCTCCATGTCGCAGAACCGGCGTTTACGCAATAAGATAACCCCATGTTGTGAATTGCAAATTTAAACCTGCTGAGATTCAACCCCCACATTAGCAACTTGACATGACGCATGTCATGCAGTTGTTGCCAATGCCTTTCTCTGCCTACTGCTTCTTCCTTGCGGAGAAACTCCTTTATGGTATGAGGACCCACTCTAGTTCAGATCCTACAATGTCAGTGAAAGCCAGTTCGTTACCGGACATACCTCTGTGACCGGGTACCCAGATGATGTGCACCTGGTTACGTTCCACTAGGCTGTTCAGCCGTTCTCTGCACTCCTGCACCTGTAGCGATTTGATCTCGTAGGAAGAGATTGCTTTTAGTACCGCTTAACTACCACTAAGTATGGTTATACGCTCATTACAATGGTTGCATTGGAGGTTTATCTTTATGTTAAAGATTTCTGCCTAAAAAAACTTTCCATAGGTATGAAGGGCTTAGTGCTCTCCGACGTTTTCGAGCCATCAGTGAACCACTTGATCGTACTATTCCTCAGCAGTACCTCTGGTGTGGAATCGTTCCACTCATCCTTGCTGCCAAGGGTAACCTTGAACATCTTCGTGAAGTTAACTTTCTTGGTAATGCTGTCCCTCTGAAGAAGGGCCAATGGTATAGTGCCAATTATCTCTTTCATCCTCTTGGACGAGATTACCTTACCTTTGCCACACCCTTCTGCCGTTATTTGCAGAAGTGTGTGCTTGGCTACTTGACCGATCACTAAATGAAGCAGTGTGAGTTCAAGCATGACTTCAAGTGCTGCAAACACAAGCTAGTCATTGCAGCTTAGATAGTTGGAGCCCTACCGAAGTCTGCGAAGCTTTGTTTCTCCTACTGTGTTTTCAGTAATCCTGGTGCGCAGTACGGCCTGCCACATTCCTTTTCTCCAGTGTCCTGGCTACACTCCTATGAGACGTGTTGTCAAAAGCATCTTCGATGTCTAGGAAGACGTAAAGCATCACTTCCCCTCTCTTCAGTGAACTCTCTATCTCCGAGGTTAACTGGTACAGAGCAGTATTAGTCGTTGTTGTTGTTGTTAACAGTTTGCTAATCCCCGTTAGGATGGTAAGGGTTGTTTGTGTTGTCGTCGAGGTCATCTAACGGTAGGCCCAAGAAACGTGCTGTTTCGACGGCGGCAACTGGAGCTCCTCGTCTGCAATAGGTGGTGGTTTGACTCCAAGAACGCCATTCACGGGAAGAGAGTCGGTGAAGGTGTTGATGGCTCTACTGTGAATGGCTGTCAGTGCCTGTCGATAGTTTGTTGCGTCCGAAGTCTGGTCGGCGTACTGTTCTATGTCGTCGACATAGTCGAGGAATGACCTCTTGATGCTCCTGGGAGGGGGTTCCGCTGCAAGCAGGTGTCTGCAAGGGTGGTTCCTACGGAAACAACCCAGCAGGAACTGCTTGGAGAAGTGTTCAATGGGAGACATCAAGAGGCATCCCGTCGTGGTCCGGAGTGCTGTATTCTGACAGGTCTGAAGTTTCCTCATCTGCGTACCACTGCATCCAGGTGACCATATTGGTGCTGCGTAGTTGAAGACCGGCCGGCCGATTGCCTTGTAAGTTGCCAGCAACGTTTCTTTGTCTTTTCCCCATGTGCTGCTGGCTAGCGACTTGAGAATTTTGTTGCGGCTCTGTACCTTGGCGATTATCGCGGCCGTATGGGGAGAGAAGGAGCATAGACTATCGAAGATTACGCCTAAAATCTTAGGCTTATTGACAGTCGGGATTTTGACGCCATGGACTGTAATATTAAGTTCAAGTCTATACTCCTTCGTCCAATTTGTGAATATGGTCGCTGTGGATTTGGTGGGTGAAAGTTGGAGGTTTCGTGCAGTGAGAAAACGAGAAAGGTCGGAGAGGTGGCTGTTTACTTTCGAACACATGCCATCGATTCCATTGCCCGACGTCAATATCGTGCAGTCATCTGCGTACGAGGTTATGGAAACCCCCTCTGGTGGTTGAGGAAGTTTCGAGATATAGAAGTTAAACTGTAGCGGGGAGAGAACACCACCCTGCGGAACCCCCTGTTTAATTCTTCTCAATTTAGATGTTTCACCTCGAAATAGTACGGATGACTGACGGCCGTGCAGTTAGTTCATGGTCCACCTCTTTAGCCCTGGAGGGAGAGTGGTTTTTTCGATGTCCTGCAGTAGCGTTGTGTGATTGACCGTGTCAAAAGCTTTTGACAGGTCCAACGCTACGAGGATCGTTCTTTCGCAGGGTGGTTTCTGGTTGAGGCCACGAACTATCTGGGCGTTTATGACGCTAAGTGTTGTGGTGGTGCTGTGCACTTTGCGGAATCCATGCTGGTGGCTGGCTTGGCTCAGGTGGTGAGTGAAAGTCGGGAGTAACAAGGCTTCAAGTGTCTTCGCTACTGGGGAGAGGAGAGTTATCGGACGATAAGATTTCCCTTTGTTGGCGGGTTTCCCAGGTTTCAGTAGCGGGACCACCCTTCCGACTTTCCACACCTCAGGTATTTGAAGAGTGGTGAGCGACAGGTTGAAGACCTTGGTGAGATATTTTACTCCCGTCGAGCCTAGATGCTTTAACATTAGCATGTTGATTCCATCAGGGCCAATGGATTTAGAGGATTTTGCCTTGTTGATGACACCCTGAACCTTCTCATCGGTGAAAGTTAGTGGCGCGTAGTTGTTTGGCATTTTGCGCAGCCGTCGGTTAACACATCTCTTGGTTTTGTCTACCGAAGGGTGCAGTGTAAACTGCCGGCTAAAATAGCTCGCGCACTTCTTCGGGTCCGAAGAGGCATGACCATTGAATTGAACTTCAACTCGGTCGTCATGTCTCTTCGGATTAGACAAAGCTTTGACAGTAGCCCAAAGCTTACTCACACCGGTGGAAAGGTTGCAGGACTTCAGGTGCTCTATCCATTTCGTCCACTTATGTTGATTTACCATACGCCGAATCTCCAAATTAAGATCCCTTAATCGGGGATCCCCGGGATCGGCATGGCGAAAGGAGTCGCGCTCGTTAGCTAGAACCGCTGCTTCGGCTGGGAAATTGGGGCGGATTTCCGCTAACCTTCCAGCCGGGATGAAGCGAGCGGTAGCTGCTGTGATCACCTTGCGGAATTGACGCTCGCCAACGCATACGTCCGTAGGAATGGGTAGAGCGTTGAAGGTGCTCTCGGTAAATTCCGTGAAGACGACCCAATTAGCTTTTTTATAGGTAATGAAGGTACGGTTGTCCACAGAAACGAAATCAGGAGGCTTTCTCGATCGAGATAATTATGGGCAGATGCTCTGAGGCGAGAGTTAGCATAGGTCGCCAGGTTATGCTATTTATCAGACCACCACTAGCAATGGTAATATCAGGCGAGCTATTACAGGTGCCCATAACTCTGGTGGGGGTTTCGTCATTCATTGTGCAGAATGTCGAGTCGTCAATCTGTTCCGCCAGCTCCATCCCCCTACGATCATTTGACAGGCAGGTATGCCAAAGATCGTGGTGCGCGTTAAAGTCGCCTAGTACCATACGGTTTTCACCACGAAGTAGCGCACCTAAATTCGGGTGATATCCTATAGGGCAACATGTAACTGGGGGGATGTATATATTGAATATTTCGAGCTCGACATCGCCTGACCAGATAGCTATGCCCTGACATTCTAGGGTAGTATCCTTGGGGTCGATGTCTTCTTCGATTAGACGATACTGCACGGTGTTGTGCAATATGAAAGCTAGGCCACCACCACTATCTCGCTCGCGATCTTTGCGTATAATGTTGAAAACTGCACAACTAAGAAGATCTGAGCGGCTGTTTAACTTGGTTTCTTGGACCGCAGCTATCGTCCGTGGGTCCGTGGGTGATAATGGGGGTGAGGGAGTGACGTGTGGGTGGTGTTTGTTGCAGCTGCAGAACCCGCAGGGGCGGTTCTCGCACTGGGGTGTTGGATGGCGACGCGGGGACAAGTCAGAGTGGGAGCTATGTTGCCTGTTTGAGCTCCTGACCGTAAAGGTCCTCAGTTGGCCACTCTGGTTGAGTGGCGGCGCGACGCGCGAACTATGTGCAGATTACACAGCCGTAGAGGCTTGTGTCGCAGTATTGCGCAGGCAACATGGGGCTACGTAACGCGTGGTCCACTCCCTGTGGGTCTTAAGGCCTGAGCAGGTCTTAAGATGGCTCCATCCATTGCCTGTATTACACCTGACCGAGGTGGAGTTTGGATGGAGCCTTTTTGCGCAGACGCAGCAGAAAAATTCCTCCGGGCCCGAGTTGGACTCAATGCCAGCACGAGTCAGAAGGATACGGAGCAATGCTGCTGTAAGGTGTTGCTCCAATGACAACAAACACAAATTAGTACTCACCGATCCAAACGGGGTTAGATCGCCGAAAAAACAGCCCTTGGTCGGATAAAATCCGAGTCAAATCCGGTGCGTAGAACAGGCTGTCGTGGGAATTGTTGCCTGCTCTGTATGCATGCTGAGCAACATACATCTTTTCTATACTTTATTAGTAAGAAAGAAGAAAAACTAATTGGCCGGAAGGATTTAGCCAGTGAATAGTCCTTGCTTCCTACATTGGGCATGAAGATCACCTTCGCGGTAATCTAAACTTCGGGGGTGTACGCCATTGCGAGGCTATCCCTCATCAGCCGAACAAGGTATGGCAGTAGATCCTACTCTCTCTACTGTAAATGCGCTTAAAAGATGTCATCCACTCCTGGAGACTTGAACTTCTCGCAGGAAGCCATTGCCAACTTGATCGAATCTGCAGTAATTTTTTGCCTTACGATTATCCAATCCGAGCAAAATGGTTTTGTTCGACTGCGAATAGACACAGGTCTTCCCGAAATGCGTTCGCAGAAGCGCCGTAGCTCTATCTTCTACACAGGTCGCAAATGTCCAGTCGCTTTTTTTGATTGCTAGTACTGTCACTCTTGCCTCTGGCCAGTGCCTTATACAGCCTAGCTGTTTCTGGTGTGGAGGTGACATTTTCACAAAACCTCCTAAAACTTGCCTGCTTTACAGTCCTAATCTACTTATTATATATGGTAAGGTTGCTCCTATATTCCTCCCAGACCCCCGTACGTTCCGCTTTGTTAAACATCCTCTGTACTTTTTTCCTTAGTTTTTTTAACCACCAGGGACAGTTGCGCCTATCTGTGGTCGCCTTCAGGGCGCAGCTTCAGTGATACACACCTTAGATGAACTCATTTAACGCGGACAACCTGCTTTCCAGTCCTGGACCCGTAACAGTATTATCAGTCTGCGCTCTCTGCTTAAATTCTGTCTTAGCATATCCCGGAACGCATCCCAGTTTGCCTTTCGAGAGTTACGTCTGGAAGGGATTTGCTTGGCCTCTACTTTTAGCTACTGACTCTATGTTCGGAGGAGGGCTCCATTGACACCCTCCATTATGAGACCAATCCGTTCACAAGCTCGTTGCTCCAGGTGATGTCAAGCACCTCTCTCCTGTTTATTGTAATGAAGGTGAGTTCACACCCCACATTCTCTATAGCTAATCCAATTCGTGTGATGGGCATTCGCATCACATTCTATGGTTCTTCTTCTTCTTTACTGGCGTAGGCACCGCTTACGCGATTATAGCCGAGTCAACGACAGCGCGCCAGTCGTTTCTTCTCTTCGCTACTTGGCGCCAATTAGATATTCCAAGCGAAGCCAGGTCCTTCTCCACTTGGTCCTTCCAACGGAGTGGAGGTCTTCCTCTTCCTCTGCTTCCCGCGGCGGGTACTGCGTCGAATACTTCCAGAGCTGGAGTGTTTTCATCCATCCGGGCAACATGAACTAGCCAGCGTAGCCGCTGTCTTTTAATTTGCTGAACTATGTCAATGTCGTCGTATATCTCGTACAGCTCATCGTTCCATCGAATGCGATATTCGCCGTGGCCAACGCGCAAAGGACCATAAATCTTTTACAGAACTTTTCTCTCGAAAACTCTTAAGGTCGACTCATCGGTTGTTGTCATCGTCCAAGCCTCTGCACCGTATAGCAGGACGGGAATTATGAGCGACTTATAGAGTTTGGCTTTTGTTCGTCGAGAGAGGACTTTACTTTTCAATTGCCTACTCAGTCCAAAGTAGCACCTGTTGGCAAGAGTAATCCTGCGTTGGATTTCCAGGCTGGCATTGTTGGTGGTGTTTACGCTGGTTCCAAGATAGACGAAATTATCTACAACTCCAAAGTTATGACTGTCAACAGTGACGTAGGAGCCAAGTCGCGAGTGCGACGACTGTTTGTTTGATGACAGGAGATATTTCGTCTTGCCCTCGTTCACTGCCAGACCCATTTGCGTTGCTTCCTTGTTAAGTCTGGAGAAAGCAGAACTAACGGCGCGGGTGTTGAGGCCGATGATATCAATATCATCGGCATACGCCAGCAGCTGTACACTCTTATAAAAGATTGTACCTGCTCGATTCAGTTCTGCAGCTCGAATAATTTTCTCCAGCAGCAGATTGAAAAAGTCGCACGATAGGGAGTCGCCTTGTCTGAAACCTCGTTTGGTATCGAACGGCTCGGAGAGGTCCTTCCCGATCCTGACGGAACTTTGAGTGTTGCTCAGCGTCAGTTTACACAGCCGTATTAGTTTTGCGGGGATACCAAATTCAGACATCGCGGCATAAAGGCAGCTCCTTTTCGTGCTGTCGAAAGCAGCTTTGAAATCGACGAAGAGGTGGTGTGTGTCGATTCTCCTTTCACGGGTCTTTTCCAAGATTTGGCGCATGGTGAATATCTGGTCGGTGGTTGATTTGCCAGGTTTAAAGCCACACTGATAAGGTCCAATCAGTTTGTTGACGGTGGGCTTTAATCTTTCACATAATACGCTTGGAGGAGGCTAATCCCACGATAGTTGGCGCAGATTGTGGGGTCTCCTTTTTTATAGATTGGGCATAGCACACTTAAATTCCAATCGTTGGGCATGCTTTCGTCCGACCATATTTTACAAAGAAGCTGATGCATGCTCCTTACCAGTTCTTCGCCGCCGTGTTTGAATAGCTCGGCCGGCAATCCGTCGGCCCCTGCCGCTTTGTTGTTCTTCAGGCGTGCAATTGCTATTCGAACCTCTTCATGGTCGGGCAATGGAACGTCTGCTCCATCGTCATCGATTGGGGAATTGGGTTCGCCTTCTCCTGGCGTTGTACGTTCACTGCCATTCAGCAGGCTGGAGAAGTGTTCCCTCCATAATTTAAGTATGCTTTGGGCATCGGTGACTAGATCACCTTTGGGGGTTCTACAAGAGTACGCTCCGGTCTTGAAACCTTCTGTAAGCCGCCGTATCTTTTCGTAGAATTTTCGAGCATTACCCCTGTCGGCCAGCTTATCAAGCTCTTCGTACTCACGCATTTCGGCCTCTTTCTTTTTCTGTCCTCAAATGCGTTGCGTCTCACTTCCCTCAACTCTCGGTATCTATCCCATCCTGCACGTGTTGTGGTCGATCGTAACTTTGCGAGGTAGGCAGTTTGTTTTTTCCCGGCTGCGATACGGCACTCCTCGTCGTACTTGCTAACTTTGCTTGCTAAAAATTTGCCCATCCCTTGCTTAATCGACTCAACTCATCCAGATAATCTACATATATACTATTGTATAGTGTCTACGTCGTTGGATGTTATAAATTTCGTGACAAACTTAATACACGTTTTTGAGTGTGTAACAAAATAAAAAAAAGAGCAAAGATCCTTGTTCCTACTAAAGATAAATTAATTCAACTTAAAAAGCAAAGCAAACTGTAATTTTTATTAATTAAAATTTAAATATATACATCATTTTGGTTTTACAAACTTCTTTGCTTTCTAGCACGCGGAGGGTTCCATGATACAGGTGTTGCATCAGTAATGGAAACGATATTAAGACCACCCATTTGCAAACCTTTAATTGCAGACTGTAATCAAACTAAATTTATAAATATTCCAAAAATTAAAAAATAAAGTTTTTACCATGCGGCCGGGTCCCAATCCACGCACTTTCACACGAACGGTCTTCCAACCTAGTTCTATGGCTTTCTGCAAATAAATAAGATGTTATCTCTTCAGAATTCAAATTTCAAAACTTCTTTTTATTCACCTCGCTAATAGTTATTGCAGTGGCTTGAGCTGCAATATTTGTACCTTTTCGAGTGTTTTTAAAACCCTCAATACCGCAAGATCGGATTAGTCTAGGTATACCTTTATTATCGGCAATGCTGACTACAGTGTTGTTAGGTGATACTCGTATATTACATATAGGTAATTCAGCAAATGGAATCCCATTATATAGTTGGTGATATGTTTTGACACCTGGGAAAAATTTTTCTTTCCTGCCAAATACAATGTATTTAGTTAGTTTTGTCATAATTTTAGTTGATATTATCTCGTATGTTCTTTTTCAAACCAAAATTTTATATTTAACAAATTTTTTAATTTTTTAGACAAATTTTTCATCACTTTTTTTTCTAGAACTTCTGTGTTCGAACTTATAAATTAGCAAAATGCCTAGTAGCCAATACAAATTATCGCAAGCGTTTAATTTCTATTCCCGCCAGTTCGATGGGACGCCTGAATGTATGCGCACCCAAGTGATTAAGTCTTGACCTCCCTAACGCCAGACAGCCAAGAAGGAAGTGTTGAGTTGTTTCCACCTCATCTTCTTCCATACAGCTTCTGCAGATGGCGTCTAGAGGATTCCCAGCCTTACTAAGTGGCCTTCCTCTAGGTTTGAGGCAATAGCGTGTTAAAAGCCCCAAAACTAGGGAAAGGCTAGCCTTACTGTGGGCAAAGAGATCACTAGATCTTTTGCGAACGATCTTGGGCCAAAAGACTTTTGCGACAGCGCATGTACCAATGTGGTGTGTCCGCTGTGGTCTGGGACTCATAGCAGCCTTATCACAAAGGCACTCGATACTATTGATAGCGAGGTTAGGTCTTCGATCAGCTCTGAATTCTCTCATTGTTAATGAGTTCAAGGCTAGAATCGCCGCTCTGATATTGGAGTGGATGATCACTTCTCTAAAAGAGGCTGCATTTCGGAGTAGTAAACCTACTGCTACCATAATGGCTCCAATCTTGGTCTGGAAGACACTGAAATAGTTAGGAAGTCTGAAACTGGAGTTGATAGAGAGCTCCCGACAGTAGACCCTCCACCAATCTTCCCCACAAGCTTTGACCCATCCGTGAAGAAGCTTCTTCCCACCCTCTTCTTCAACGGCTTCTTCCCACCCACAACTCCGTCAGTATATGGGTAGAAAAGGAGCCGCCAGAGTTCGGTCCGGTATGAAATCAAAGTGAGTGAAGTTTTCCGAGTGTTCAGACATGTGCTCTTTTAGGCAGACTACTCTTTTGAGCACGCAAAGTTTAACAATAACTAAGAAGAAATGGCAACATCTGCAGGACCTAAACGCTTTGATTCCAGCAGATTGTTATTATTTTTCTTTAAATTTTATCTAAGATATACTTATAGTTTTATTTTAATTCAGATTTTAAAATTTTATTTTGGTTTTCTTTTATACTGGTTTTTGCTTCTTCTGCAAACCTATGGAAAGTGATGTTACGTTATTTTGCATTTCAGATGTATACCCATAAATTGGCGGCCCCAGTATTATAAAAATAATGGATTAATTAAGTTGTGCATTTATAGATCGGTCAATACAAAGTAGCCATTTAAATTTTATAGAAATTGGAATAAGTTAGGATTCCTAATAAATAAATTATATAATGTTGCGAACATGATTCAGAAGAACATTTCAACGACGCCTACTAATAGGGCAATATGTGCGAGCATTTTGTGTTTCAAATCCTCAACAACTATTGTGGATTATCCCTCAGGATTAAAAGGAGCGTTCAGAAGTCGCCGACTTGAGGCTCCTTAAGAGTATACATATTTAGACAAATCAGCGGACACAACAGAAACGAACCAAGGACTGTTAATTGCTGACAATCATTAATATATAATGAAAAATGGGCACAATTCCGATTTCTTTGGAGCCGCGATCTGAATGTACCGTTAGAAAGAGGATTAAATATATATAGGCTTATAGGCACCGCAAATACTTAGTTTACGAGATATTCGACTTTAAAGTTTAAAAATTCCCAAAATTCGAACATTTGAATAAACTATTTCACTACGTTTAACACACCTTACGCACATTTTTCACTTCAAATTAATTTAAATAATCTGTAAACATTTAACCAAATTCATAATTTACACCCTTTGCAGGTTTTATAAGTAAGAAATTTCTATTTTAAAAATCACACTCGTAGTGAGTATCATTTATGTGCTAACAATTATGAGGAAATGGAGCGCTGCCATACATAGAGAGATAGAATATTAATTATATAATGCACCGCGACCTAGGGTCTATTGTGCCCTCTACTATGTATATCACATGTCTTCCCCAAGTTCCAGCAGCCTGAATAGTTCCAGAAGTTTTCTGGGCGCTACAGAGGTGCTATGATCCCTGCCAATGTTAATGGAACGCGGGGCCTTAAGCCTTCTTCTGCAAATCGCTGTACAATCCAGAATTAGGTGTGCTGGTGTTTTCTGTTCCAGGTCGCAGAGCCGGCAGTTAGCGCAGGAGAGTATGCCCATGTTGGACAAGTGCTTCCTGAGCTTCCAGTGCCCTGTGTTGATCGTGACGAGGAGGCGGAATTTGTCACGGGCGAGGTTAATTAGTTCTTTGAACCTGGAGATGTTGTACCCCCCTAGGAGCAGCTTCGCATGGCGCATACCTGCTGCCAATGCTGTTCTCTCTCCCTTTTCTCTTCTGCGCGGAGAAGCTCCTTAAGAGTGTGGGATCCCACCGCTATACATGGTTCTGGTCCCATCATCTTGGATGCGGCCGCAGAGCGGGCCAGTTCGTCGGTACCTGGCTCCCAGATTAGGTGCACCCGGTTGCACAAAGATATGCGATTTAGCCTTTCTATGCATTCCTCTACTAAAAGTGATTTGATCTCATATGCTGAGATCGCTTTTAGTGCCGCTTGACTCTCGCTGAGAATGGCGATGCGCTGGTTTCGTTAGTTGCGGCGGAGGTTGACTTCTATGCACTGACATATAGCAAAAACTTCAGCCTGAAAGATACTTGGGAAGCATCCCATTGGTATGGACAGCTTAGTACGCGGTCCGGCAATACCTGCCCCAATACCTTCCGGTGTTTTTGAACCATCAGTGTACCACTGGATGGTACTGTCTTCCAGCAGTATTTCCAGCATGGAATCACATCACTTTGGGAGGAGGGCTAACGCTGCCATATTATAATAAGCAAATATGAGCAATTCGCTGAAATTTCTTTCTTTTTTTATTTATCAATTTAGTTCTAATAAAAACAAGTGTTATTAAAACATATTTTTGAATTTTTAATCGGAAATATTTTAAAAAATATAAGTATTAGCAACATTATTTTTGCATATACCTTTTGAAGAAGCTCCCCTATGAGCACATAAACCATTTCTACCGAAATTCGTTTTTTTTACCCGACCGCCAGAGTAATCGGCGGAATGGCTATAATTTAAAATAGCTACAACCGAATTCGAGGTTAAAATTTCTCTCATTTAAGTGAATTATTGAATATGAAAGTGGGTCCTCAGTTATGTACATATTTCTATAATCTGAAGAACCTTTCGACAGGGATTCATAATAGCATCCCCCGAAGTAAGGCTTAAAATGTGTATGTCCGAAATAGAAAGGTCTCCAGATTAAGAAAATACATTGATACAGTTGCGGCTGTCTTATGATTTATATTAAACTTGCATTTAAACTCCAAAAAATATTTTATTAAAAGTGATTATTTCTTTAATTTATAATGAACTTTAAATTTTTTTTATGGAATCCAAGACAGAATTGCTTAGCTGTTAGAATTGCAAACCAATTCTGATTATCAATGGTGTCACAGAATCTGATTGGTTTTTCGCCTTTTCGAACATACGCAAAACCAATATTCGAAACAACTGTTTCCTAATGTGACAAAACTTGCAAAAGAATACATTTAAAAGCAATCCCATTCAAGTTTTTAATGAGTTCCGAATTAAAAGAAGATTTTAAGAGATAACATTTATAGAATGTATAGGGTGGGTCATCTAGCGTTTTAAATTAGAATTATATATATTTCGACATTGGAAACGTCAAATATCGGTTGCTATTCACTAGAAGAAAACTGGGAAATATTGAAAACTTTTTTCCAAAGTTCGTTTGACCGAGGATGGTCAGTTTTACTGAAAAATCATCTTTTCGGACGAGGCTCGTTTCCACCTCGATGGTTACGTTAACAAGCAGAATTTTCACATTTGGGGCACAGAAAACCCGCACGTAATCGTCGAGAAGCCAATGCACCCAGCACGAATCACTGCATGGTGCGGATTTTGGTCTGGTGGAATTATCAGCCCAGTTTTCTTCGAAAATGACGAAGGAACCGCCGTAACCATCAATGTGCGATATCGCGCAATGTTAACCGAATTTTTCTTCAAGCAAATTGAAGAGGAAGACTTGGACAACATTTGGTTCCAGCAAGTCGGCGCTACGTGCCATACAGCAAACGCTACACTCAATCTTTTACGCCCTATTTTCGAATTTCAAATTTTATATGGCCCACCCGTTATGAAGACGCATTTGAGTGTTAAGTTTCGTTTATTACGTTTTATAAATTTTCTTTTAGGAGGGGGCCTGCTTTAGAAGTTTCAAAACATTTATATTTGTTTTTTACGTAAATTTCTTTAAAAATTAGCTAAGAATATGTTCCTAAAGTTTGGCAGATATATGAGCGCTTGGACAGAAAGTGACATATTTATGTCAATATGTGACTATATGCAACAAGGCCGATAAGCTGACTTTTATTTTCCCAAGCTCTGAAAGGTTTCCGGATTGGGAGGAAGTGGTCACGATATCAACAGACAGATAATCTCGTTGTGAATTATTTCAGAGTGTCCGATGAGCCACCCATGTCGGATTACTCCTGGATACTGTTCAGCTTTCACGAGAAATTCAGTACTCCTCTCAAATATCGAAACCCCAGAAAAACAGTATGGGAAAAATTAACAAGAATAGCAATAAAAGGTAGAGGTGATAGAAAATATCTTGACCACAACATTTAATAAAGCCACTCCGCTAACTGGAAAAGGGAAAGTCTCCTCTTCGGTGGAATAGTGATCTTACAGGGTCCGGCACTCGAACCAACTTCAGTTCGGAGTATTGTGCACAAGTGTACAAAAGCGTTTTGGCAAAAGTGAACGCAAAAAAAAGTGATCAGCAATGAAATTCAAACGTAATAGTGGCTGGAAAATCATATCCAGCAATTGTTCGTGAGCTCAAACACCTTAATGTGAATAAAGTTTTTGTTTATCGCACCATCACCCGTTACAATGATACTGGTAGCATCGCAAAACGCCATGGAGGTGGTCATCAAAAGACTCCAACGTAACACACAACTAGATGGTTCGGAAAGTGAAGAAGCGACTTGAGCGAAATCCACGACGAAGTGCCAATCAAATGGCATGAGAACTGAAAATATCCGACCGCAGCATCCGACGCGTATTGAAAAATGAGCTCAAGGTCAAACCTTACAAGTTCTAAAAGGTCCATGATCACACCGAAGCAGCAACACGAAAGACTTGAGAGAGCGAAGTTATTGCTTCGCTTGGCCGAAAGCGGTCAAATTCCGAACATTGTGTTTTCTGACGAAAAAGCAAGGTCCGAAGTAAAAAATACACCAGTCTCGAGATACTGAAGAAAGCCATTGTCCGTGAGTGGGCCAAAACACCGGCAAGTTACATTCGGGCAGCTTGCGATTCGTTGTTTGACCATCCCAGGGCCATATTTAAGGCAAAAGGTGGTCTTATCGAGCATAAGTGAATTGGTCCTGAACTTACGATTATTCTCACACATTTTGTACTTTAAAATAATTGAAAATAATATTCCAAACCCAATTTATGACTTTTTTAACTGGTTATACTTCGAGTGCCGGACCCTGTAAGAACCTGAGAACACAACTAAGGAAAGCTTTCAATGAGAGTTTCAGAAATTCAACTCTACAAAGTTGTCATGAAAACCAAAACTGACTCATGGCGATCTTTCTGCACATCGATAGAAAGTTGCAAGAATCCAAAGAACACACCAATCACATCCTTTATGCTGAAGGTACTGGAAAGGCAAATGGATTTAAATATAAGAATGGCGGATACGTTATCGAAGTCCCAACATGCATACATTAAAGGCAGATCAATCGAGACTGCCATTCACGATGTAATAAGTGTAATACATTACTCGTACAAACAATACAAGGTGGAGGGGTGAAAGCAGTAGCATATGCAGATGATATAGTGTTGTTGGTATTAGACATGTTTCCTTCAATAGTCAGTGAAATCATGAAAAGAACAATACGCAGGTTGCACCTATGGGCTAACAACAATGGACTAGGTGTTAACCCTAATAAAACAGAACTGATGCTATTCACAAGAAATCCAACACACAATCCCCCAATTTCAACTTCCCGTTCTAAATGGTACCACACTGTCTCTATTCACGTCAGCTAAATACTTAAGGGATTGAAACCAAAATGTCCTGGAAAATAAATATAAAAAAGAATAAATATAGCATATGTACTACACTTGCAAGAGAAGAGTTGGAATCAGAAGAACTATGGACATAATGATATCATAAACCAACTCAGTGTAAACGTTAATATATCAGACTACATTCTTCCAATGCTGGATTTTAATAGACGTTTCTAGGTGAGGATACCCTCTAGGCGTGAATGGAGAAGGTGTATAAAAGGGGAGGAAGATATCATCTCACTTTATACAACAGGTTGAAAATAAACTGCGGGGTAGGTACTGGAGTATATTCCGACGATCTGGACATCTCTCTCTCTGTACGTCTACCACCTAGACTGGGTTCCCGGCCACAGCAACATTTTCGGCAACAAAAAAGCAGACGAGTTGGCAAAGGCAGGAGCTTTACTAAACGAATCCGAGGCAGAGTGGATATCAAGCCTGCTAGGATCGATCAGGAGAGAGCTCATTATACAATTTTCACAATTAGCAAACAATAGAAAAATATAACAAAATGCAATATAGCAAAACAGTTATACAACATATGACAAGAAGAGAACTGACGACTTATTAAATAGGTCCAGGAACAGTATATACATACTAACTGCTACCTTTAACTTCTCATAGTGGTAGCGGTGGCTAAACAAAATTGAAGAAAGGATATCCCTCTCCGTAAGAGAGTGTGAGATTGCTTCACAGCCACAGTTGAAGTGCCTTGGTCAAGACTCAAATTCAAGGAACAATTTTAAAATACGACGCATAAAGCAAATAAAATCTATAATGAATAAAGGCTGTGTGCGTTCCAGCCGGCGATTTTTAATAACCAAAGTAATGAGTTCAGTTATACTGTATGCTGTTCCAATATGAATACAAGCTCTAGGCATAAAATCATATGCTAGACCAATTAACGTAGTGCATAGGCTTTCTGCAATACGCATGATAAATGCTTTCCGAACCATATCAAACGACCCTGTTGAGGTGTTAGACAGTATGGCACCGATTGACATCCAGTGACGAATTCGCGCGAATACATAACCTACAAGAAACGTTTAACGCAGCAAAAAAGCAGCAAAAGAGAATCAAAAGCATCGCAATGTGGCAGCAACGGTGGCAAACTTCATCCAAAGAACGGTAGACTCACAGACTCATTCCGCACATACATTCGTGGATAGATAGACCACATGGGGACCTAGATTAGTGCTTTAAAAGCTACCTATTCAAATATACATACATATATGGTTATAACTTTAGTCCATATTGTCGACGTGTACAGAGTGTATAGAAGACTATTAACACGTACTCTTTCATTGCCCTAGGGTTTCAATTATAAGAGAAAAGCTGAAAACTACACTAGGAGGTAGTCTGAATGGTGTAAAATTTGACTGCACTTAAGTGCGAGTCCTTTGTAAATTGGAAAGCTGTCAGCGAAGCGCCAGCTCTAATTATGAGAAGACTGAGAGATTTACAAAACATTAGGCGTCAGTCAGTCCGTACAATAGAGGATACTTAAATGTTTTCTTCTCTCCCATGAAGTAATACTTTGTCTAGTGGTCCCGTGGGAGAGACATGAGAAGAGAGTAGGTTAAGTTTAACGAGTTAAAGTCCCGTACTCCGACTTTCGCTGCTCCCTTTTACTTAAAAAACAAAAAAAATAAATAAATAACAGGGAATAGGCCATTTGGAGAACACGCCTCTAAAATGGATTACCCTACAACAGCATCTGCCAATACTGCGAACTAGTAGGTTTTTCACTTTCTCTGGCTGGGCATTCAGCCCTATCACAGATCCGACACAGAACACTTGGAATCCATCAAGCACCAAACCTTGAATGGGTGTCTACAAAAAGTATATCGTACATTAGTAGTTTCATCGAAACCACAAAATTGTTTGAAAGAGAAGATTAAAAGTGATAGAATTAACATAAAGGTCTACGACTAGTGAACCAAAATGGCTTAGTTAGTGCTAATTGAGCCCGACTGCTCTTCCTACCTACCAAAGATACTAACTTTTTTGGGATAACTCAACTATTAGCCGAAATATTCGGTACAAAGTCGCCTGGATATGGGAGCTAAGGAAAGTATTGGTCCGATTCAACCAACTATTCATTTTTGACATACCACTAAAAGAGAAGGATTATCGCTTAATTTCAGATATATATAATACATACGATTGGAATTTAAGTGTGCTCTGCCCAATCCACAAAAAGAGACCCTACAATCTGCGCCAACTACCGGGATAAGCCTCCTTAACGTAGTGTATAAGGTTCTATCGAGCGTATTGTGTGAAAGATTAAAGCCCGCCGTCAACAAACTGATTGGACCTTATCAGTGTAGCTTTAGACCTGGCAAATCAACAACCGACCAGATATTCACCATGCACCAATTTTTGGAAAAGGCCCGGGAAAGGAGAATCAACACACACCACCTCTTCGCCGATTTCAAAGTTGCTTTCGACAGCACGAAAAGGAGCTGTCTCTATGCCCCGATGTCTGAATTTGGTACTGACATTGAACAACACCAAAAGTTCCATCAGGATCGGGAAGGACCTCTCCGAGCCGATCGATACCAAACGAGGTTCAGACAAGGCGACTCTCTATCGTGCGACTTCTTCAATCTGCTGCTGAGAAAATAATTCGAGCTGCAGAACTTGATCGAGCAATTACAATTTATAAGAGTGTACAGCTGCTGGCGTATGCCGATGATATTGATATCATCGGCCTCAACACCCGCGCCGTTAGTTCTGCTTTCTCCAGACCGGACAAGGAAGCAAAGCAGATGGGTTTGGCAGTGAACGAGGGCAAGACGAAATATCTCCTGTCATCAAACAAACAAACGTCGTGAGTTATTAACAAATATGTTTCCGATGGAAATTGCGACTGCATACTGCCCGCCGTCCGACAAATGCACACGCGAGATGCATCGGGCAATTGCTTCCCTAAGGCAGAATATCAAAGAATTCATATCCAAAAAATTTTCGGGTGATGTTTAAATATGTATATAACTATAAAAACTAAAAATTTCGCTTTAATCAATTATTTCCTTCCCTCCCGAAAAAAACCTCAAAAAATAGATTTTAAGCCTCTAAAGCAGGCTCCCCCCTTAAATAACCGCATTTTTTTTCTAAAACTAAATAATTAAGTTATTTTGTGTTTTATTCTTATATCTTCTCCTATAGAAATAAAGATAAATCAATTCATAACAATAAAATAACTCGATTTGTTAACTTACATTTCAAATCTGTGTGCGACTATCTTCTTGCTTTGTTTATGACAGCAAAACCGATAAAATTTATTTCCGTGACACCCAAAACCGATACAAATTCTGTTTCGAATATCAAACACACTGCTTTTATATTTATTTTAAATAAATAAAAAAATGTAAAAAAAATCGGCCCACTCCCGGATTAGCAGGTATAGTTGTCAAATTAATTGAAGTTTTTTTTTTAAGGAACAAAAAAAAATGGCGAACTTAAGAAAACAAAAAAAAAAAAAAAAACGATTATTTTATATAATTGAACGTGTTAAATTTTTTTTGCGTATTTTTTGCGAAAAGTTCATTCAAAAACAAAAATTTAAAAAAAAAGGTCCCCAAAAGTCAATTTTTACAAAAGTTATGGCTATTTGAAAACAAAAAAGCCATTTTTTGAAAAATTCATAACTTTTTTGAAGTTGGACAAAAAATTTTGAAAAAATTCTCAAAAATGTTTTTCAAAGGGTAGAAAAGGATGGATAAGTTTCAGCAAAATCTAAAGGGGTCGGGTTCAAAAGTGGTCGATTTGGTATGGAATATAATAATATATGATTTATGTTCAATAAAGACAAATAAGTAAAAACCTATAATATTGTAAAATTTGTATTATATCGGGGTAACTGAAGTACTTTCGCGTAGTACTCCTTTCTGCGCTCAAAAAAATTAACCCTGGTCGAGCGAATACCCGGAGTACTCTCGTGTAGTACTCCTTTAAAAAGATAATCGTAAACGAGCCAATACCCGGGGTAACCTAAGTATTTTATTCTAATACGTAATATTATTATATAATATTACCTAGTTGTTTATTAAATTTGAATAAGAAACAATCCAAATGCATGGAAAGATTGTTTATACTCATTTTAAATTGAAATATAATTTATAGACACACTTGCTTTTATTAGAACTAAGATTGCTAAATAAAAAACGAGAAATTATATCAAAATAGAGAAATTCAGCGAATTGCTCATATTTGTTTATTTATCATGACAGCGCTCCATTTCCTCATAATTGTTAGCAATAATGTGATGCGCACTACGAGTGTAAAAGGTAATTTTTAAAATAAAGATTTCTTAGATAAAAACCTACAAAAAGTGAAAAATGTGGATATATTTAAATGTTTATAGTTTAGTTTAAGTAATGTGAAATAAAAAATGTGCGAAAAGTGTGTTTAATGTGATGAAATAGCTTGTTGAAATGCTCGAATTTTGAGAATTTTTTAACTTTGAAGTCGAATATCTCGTAAACCAAGCGTTTGCGGACCCTGAAACTCTATACATTTTTTAATTAGGAGGAATTCCAACGGTACCTTCAGATCGCGGCGCCAAAGAAATCGGAATTGTGCCCTTATTTTAATGTTTAGTGTATATTTACATCTACAAAGTGAAAAATGTGAAACAATTCGGTGAAACATTCTCACATACTAAGTGTTATTAAAACAAATTTTTGAATTTTTGATCGGGAATATTTTAAAAAATATAAGTGTCAGACCGCCAAAGCAATGGGAATCGTGCCTAACCCAGCAATACTCATTTCTAACAATCCGGGGTAAGCTACTCTAAACTTTGCTCACGCGGATCTTATATTTTCTATAATTCTTATTATCAACTCGCTAAAAGATTATATTATTGTACCTTACTTTTGAATTAGCGTATCTATATCAATAGACTTTTCTCCCGTTGTTCCTTCATCTTTATTAGGTAGGGAAGCCATCATTCCTTTTCTGTCTTCAACTTTTCGCATAACAAGGGCAGTGTGCAACTTACAAGCCTCTTTAATATATGATGATCGAGGATAGTACAACTCAACAACAGTATTAAATAACCGTATCATTTTGATTACTAGTAATGAATCCGAAATTGATACAGAAACCGACTCTTAAAAATAACCTTACAATGTTACGTCAAAATAAAATACATCATTAGTGATGGTTGCAGTTGGAAAGCAATAATCGCATCAACTTTATTATCCCATCGATGGTTTTTTGTGGACTCTCTATCGATAGTTTTTTTGACTCTTGATGGTTTATGACTTAAGGTAGCCTTAACGACACTCATGTGCATGCGATCGGTAGGAGTGCGATTGCGATTTATACTATGTTCGGACCGACATTGAAAACATTTTGAAAACACGTTTGTATGTTGTGGAACGTAAGTCGTTTGGACCAACAATTTGTGTTTTCGCTGACAACTATCAATACGGGGATTCTCTTACTCTTTCAAGACGACACAAAATGCAAAAATCCTATACCGAAATATGCAAGGTCAAGACAGCACCCATTGCGAATCTAGTGATATATGACGGCACGAAAATAAACATGGGTTTTGGTCTGACATATTTTACAGCCATTACAAATAAATTTTTGCAATTGGTGCACCGTGCAAGGGTTTTGCGAGAACAAGAGAATCCCCTTAACAGTGAGCAGCTGTATTTGTATATGGAATGTAAACAAATATCAAGTGACAATTTAGAGCCGGCAAAATATGTCTTCCAAAAAAATCGATTAAACTAGAGCAGGCACCAATTATTATGAGTGGAATGTAAGTTTTCAAGCAGTTTTCACCGAAAACTGTGTTTTCGTTTGACAGATTTTACATAGACGAAAACACAAGTTTTCGTGCGAAAACCACTTTTTCCCACGAAAACATGTTTTCGCTGTCGGTCCGAACATAGCATTACTCGTGTATGGGCTTGTGCGCACACCAATCCATTTTAGCGAAAATGTTTGATTTTTTACGATCGGGATGCACACATGTATGTCGTGTTTGGCGTATTGTGCACACAAAATCTTCTTTTTCTCGTGTCGCGGAATAGGAAAGTTCGCGGACGATCAATTTTCCGAATGCTTGTCGCACATATTCATTGTGTGAAAAATGAAAGCAAAATGGACTTGTATGTCGTGTATAGCGAAACGATTTCAAACAGATCGAACGCACATATGTGTCGTGTATGGCGGGATTCTGTAACCAGTCTTTAGTCTCTTTTTGAAACATTTTAAGGTAAAATCTCAATTTCTGACTAGTTAATATTCACTAACCAGTCTTTAGCGTTAGTCTCAAAATATTGCCTCAAATTTGAGACCTGGTAGTTAACAAGTCGCAAAACTAAAAAGAGCTCTTGTCTGCCATTTTACATATACCGAATAGAGATCATCATAGATATTAATCGATTGTCGTTTTTTTTTTATATTTTGTAAGCAACTCAAACAAGAAAAAGTTAAAAATAAATAAATTTTACATAAATTTCGTAATTATTATGAAGCAAAGTCAACAAATATTTTTATTTTTATTGATATTTATGTTTTTTGACTATGTTATACAAAATTTAATATTTGTTATCGAATGATTATTCTGTAAGTGACAGTCTCAAAATCTATTACATTTCATTATTCAGAGATGTTTTTACACTTGAATGATAATAAATATGTCGATAACAAATATTAACTTTTCTATAACATAGTCAAAAACCACAATTATCCATAAAAATAAAAATATATCTTGACTTTATTTCATAATATTTAAGAAATTTATGTAAAATTTATTTATTTTTAACCTTTTCGTGTTTGAGTTGCTTACAAAATATAAAAAAATGACAATCGATTAATATCTATTATGATATGCTGAATACAATGCTTGCGACACAACATGGCATCACGACAGGGAACTGAAAACGGCGTTGTGTATCCTACTACATGAACGCATGTACACAAGACAACACAGCTCTCCATTTTGCATGTACACAATTTCGTTGTGGCCAAACTAATACCTTGCACTTCAATGAAATTTTAATATTTTGTTCAAAGTGAAATTTTTTATGCAAAAAATAAGTAAATAGGTATATATTTTTGTTTTAAATTATCAATTGTTATTATATAATATAGCTATTTTATGCTTTTATTTGAAAAATTACGTTAAGTTTGTAAGATCTGTGAGTAATTTTACATTTTACATATTAGTGGCACCACCACTCTTCCTCATCTCTCTATCTTCCATTCTACTGTCAACTCTACTGTCGTCCTACTGTCGTTGGCAAATATAGGAGAATATTGAAGTTAGCGAGAACGACAACTGTCGGCCTACCGTCGTGTAGTCGTGCAGCTGTCAAAATAACAGTGTCCATAATAACGAGTGTATTTTAATATTTGACACATGTCGTTTGTCGTCTGTCGCAACCATTGTGTTCAGCGTATGATCTCTATTTAGTATATTCAAAAAGACAGCAAGAGTTCTTTTTAGTTTGTGACCTGCTAACTATCAGGTTTTAAATTTGAGTCAATATATTGAGACTACCGCTAGAGACTGGTTAGTGAATAGTAACAGTAACAAATTGAGACTTTACCTCAAAATGTCTCAAATAGAGACTAGAGACTGGTTACAGAATCCCGCTATTAGAGACTTGAGACTGTACAGAACAGAGATAAAGAGATGTCCAATTCTTCTCTCACTGGAATTGCTAAACGTCAAAACCACCTAAACTTTGACAGTTGATTGGATTGGGGAGGTTTTGACGTTTTGTAATTGGAATGACTGGAACGGCCAGATTGAAATTATACCAAAAATATATGTGAACGGAGGAATTTGTTGCCCCCGTACAAGATCGTTAATAAAAATTTAAAACAATGAAAATCAAAGAAAATGCGAAATTTAAATATATTTCATGAAGCGTTTTGTAATTTGATGCACATTAGAATTAATTTTCAATTACAAATGATTAAAAACAGGCTTAGATCACCTTATTAAGTACTGAAAGATCGAAAGTCAGTTGTTTTAATATACTATAAAATCATAAAAATGGATTTAAGTAGTTTCGCCATATGTTAAAAGTTCAATATATAATAATTCGCAATCGTAATAAATGTTGGGTGTTTTAATTTAAAATGCCCAAAAATTCTTATTTTGTTCGATTTGGCCATAATGGAAAATGTTATAAAAAACGCTCACACTGGAATAAGTTGGGCATCCCATTATCCCTGGTACAGAATCGCACGGTAAGACATACGAACTGACAAATCTCTTGCCGTTGACGTTAACGGGGCATCTCGACAGGATAAAATTTATGTCATAATAACTGTGAAATCTATTGCTATTGCCATTGCCAAATCTGTATGTGAGCATTTGTTATCATAACATAATCATTTGCGCAAAGGCGTAGCGTAGGTAGGTTCGAGCTGAGCTTTTGAACCGTTTAAATCTTTTATGAAAAAAAAATAAAAAAAGGATTACGATCCTTTTTTTACAAATGTATTTCTGGGAAAAATAAGAATTCATATTTTTGGACTACTATATAATAATTGTGGCATAAATGTTATATACAAATTAAAATAATAAATTTAATATGAGAAATGATATTTTGATTTATGCTTGCATATGTTTATTAAATTTAAGACATCGCTCATTCCCAACCCAATTTGCATAATGTTTCTGTAAATTAAAAATATTAAACTAAATATTACTTTTTTGGAAAAATGTTATTTTGAAAATGTATTTTATTTTTATAATATAACACAACCTTCTTACTACTCGCTCTTCTAAATTTCATAATACCGAAATGGAAATGCCGTCGGCATATGAGCAAATGGGATATGTTGCCTCTTCGAAATTTTTATAGAAATGAAAACTGCGCTGTCAAACTGCTGAAATAACAGCTTATTGCTTACAACATATGGCAAACTAATTAGTATTCCATATATCGTAAGTGGGCTATTACACGGAGCAACTCTCGCTAATTCTCGGGCGATTCTCTTTTGCTGTCGCCCGTTATCTTCACACGAGCAACTTGTGCTGCGCAACTCTGTTCGAGTTTTTGAAGTTATACTTCTTATACGAGTTCGGAAAAGGTTGTGATAGATTCAGGTTACGCAACCTTGTCTGCGAAGATGTTCGAGTAGCAAGGGAAGCGGTGACAATCGGCGATCGTTTCTTTCGGCACAGCTCGGATTTTCTACCAACAACACAATGTTGCCATGCTTATGCTATCGTTTTTTTTTGTAGAACAATGTTTAAATTTTTGATTGGTGACTTATTCACATGTGTGCGCATATGCATGTTTGTACGCTTGTGCATTATTGAAGTTATACTTCTTTTTCTTTCGTTTGTCTTTCATTTCTGCGAATTCTCAACTATTTTGCGTGACTTTTGGTTAAAATACTCTGCGTTGGCCTTTGAAAAATTAAGAATATACTTCACTGGATCATTTCTGTAGTTATTCTTCATTTACATTTTTTGGAAATCGACCCGCGATGACGAGGTATATCGTTTTATCTGACAGCGTGAGGTTTATGAACTTCATTTCTAATTTTGTCTTTTGGCATATTAGAAATGATGTTTCTTCGAAAATCGCTCGCTTACAACGGATAAAACGACTTCTGAGTGGTGATTTTAATGAATAAATTCCAAGGTTTTACACGAAAATAATGCAATCAATAAGTACAGTACGCTTATGTATGTTTGTATGCTTGCGCATTATTTTTCTTTCGTTTGTCTTTCATTTCTGCGAATTCTCAACTATTTTGTATGACTTTATTTCTTACGTTTCTGCTTCATTTCTGCGAATTCTTTGTGTGAGTTTTGGTTGAAATACTCTGCGTTGGCCGTTGAAAAGTTAAGACTATACTTCTCAGGATCATTTCTGTAGTCAGTCTTAATTTACTTTTCTTGCAAATCTACCCACGATGACGAGGTGACTATTCACATGTGTGCGCATATGTATGTTTGTATGCTTATGCATTATTGAAGTTATACTTCTTTTTCTTTCGTTTGTCTTTCATGTTTGCGAATTCTCAACTATTTTATGTGACTTTTGGTTGAAATACTCTGCGTTAGCCGTTCAAAGTATCATTTCTGTAGACAGTGTTATTTATTAATACGTGTTCTATGTAATATTGTCGTGACAGTGATAATTTCTACGAATTCTGAACTATTTTGTGTGATTTTTGGTTGAACGGCTGCGTTAGCCGTTGAAAAGTTAAGACTTCACAGGATCATTTCTGTAGACAGTGTTTATTTACTAATTAATTCGTGTTCTATATAATATTGACGTACTATTTGTAGTATTAGTACATAGTGAATGGTGATTTAAATAAACATTAAAATAAGTGACACGTGATAATACGCGGATTGCAGGTTATGTGATGGTAAGTTTCTCTTGAATTGTCCGTAATAGATGCACCTTGTGCATTAAACTTGTGCTCTTGAAATTAATGTCAATTGGATTGGCAAAAATTTTAATATTTTGATTTTACAGAGGAAAAAGACAGTGCAGCCCGTGTTTCAAGAGGAGGGAAAACAGCACAATATTTTCGTGAATATCGAGCACGAAAGAAAGCAGAGCGAGAAAAGGAGAAATTTTAAATGATAGCTGGCAGTCAATCGAGGAAGAGGAAAAAAGCTGCCGAATATCAGAGAGCGCGTAAGAAAGATTCAAAGTCTACTGTTCCATCAATCTCTCCGGGAGCATCTATAACTACTGATGAATCAACGATCGACAATTAACTAATAACTCCTGGGCCTTCAACGCATGTTGATGAATTACGAAGAGAGATGCATATTCCCTTCCGCAACGAAGAGACAGAACTACTTTCCGAGTCAAAATTCCTTCATTTAGACTTTGCCTTATAAAATGTGCATAATAAATTTATAAAATGTGAATCTAAGTTTTCTAGTTTTCTTTCATACAAAATGATATGCATTTCTGAATATCACTACGAAGTATAACTTCTTCCGCGCGTAGGGACTCCACGCACCTTCTTTTGACATTCACCGACGATAAATCTCGCTACATTTTTGTTTATTTTTTGCGACACAAAGACGAGGTGTTTGAGAAATTCAAAGAGTTTAAGGCAGTGGCAGAGTGCCAAACAGGCAAAAAATTGAAAGTGTTAAGAAGCGACAACGGAAAAGAGTTTGTCAACAATGCTTTTGATGAGTTTTTGAAATCAAATGGGATATTTCGTCAGCTGACGGTCCCCTATACGCCACAACAAAATGGGTAAGCGGAGAGGCTGAACCGTACGTTTATCGAAATGGCACGATGTATGATGCTCGACGCTGGCGCTAAAGAATCATTGTGGGCTGAGGCAGTGCATACAGCAGCATACTTGAGAAACCGATCACCAACTAAAGCGTTAGGCACGGTGACGCCATACGAAGCATGGCATGGTCGCAAACCAACAGTGGCGCATTTACGGGAATTTGGGTCATATACGGTGGCTCTTGATAAACGTCAACATGATAAATTCAAACCAAAGGGGAAGGAATATACAATGGTTGACTACGCAGATACAGCGAAGGCATACAGATTGTATGATCGGAAATCAAAATGCCAAATTGTAAGCAGAGATGTATACTTTATAGAAAGGGCAGAACATGCACAACATTCAGGCACAGCATTGATTGAGGGTATTGTTACAAATGCTGGTGCAAGAGCGAATGATATAAGTGTTGAGATTTATAATACGCAGTCAAATAAAAATATTGATCCTGTTGAAGTAGGTTCCGATGATTCACAGTCAGAGGGAGGTAACGATGATTTTGAATCAGCACAAGAAGAGTTGAAGAGTTAGTTGCAACGAAAAGGTTGCCAGGCAGGCCAAAGTTAATTCGTACTGGAAGTTGTGGTAGGCCAAGGAAAGTATACAATTATTTAAGTTTAATGACTACAGACGAAGTTAAGATACCAAAGACAGTCGATGAAGCGTTAAATAGTGGTTTAACGCGATGAAAGACGAATATGATGCGCTGCTCAAGAATAAAACATGGGAGCTCATAGAACTGCCTAAAGGGCAAAAGGTTGTGAGAAATAAATGGGTATTCTCTATGAAGAGGGATATGAAGGCAATATTCAGCGTTTTAAAGCTAGGCTGGTAGCGAAAGGGTGTTCGCAAATTTATGGCGTTAATTATACAGAAATATTCTCTTCTGCTGTTCGCTATAGTACCATTAGGTTGATATTTGCTATTGCAGCAGAATACGAATTACATTTACACCAAATGGATGTCTCTACTGCTTATCTAAACAGCGAATTGAATGATGAAATTTTCATGTATCAACCAGAGATGTTTGTAGATCAGCGTTACCCAAACCATTGTTTAAAGTTAAAGAAAGCTCTTTACGGGCTTAAGCAGTCAGGTCGGCAGTGGAATATGAAATTAAATTCCATATTAAAAGAAATTGGCTTCAAGCAATGTGAAAGTGGGCCATGTGTATACATTAACCATCATAAAGACCAGATTACCATAATCGCAGTATATGTGGATGATCTGTTAATTGCCTGTTCCGGTATCAGTTACATGCAGCATATTAAGTGTTTGATTGCGGATAGGTGAAAGTAGTGGACAAGGGTCAAGTTCAACATTTTTTAAGCATGGAGATCGAAAGAGATGGTGAAACTGGGGCAATCACTATATGCCAAAAAGGGCACATTAAAAGATTACTCCGCGAACAAGGCATGGAAGATTGTAGACCCATCTCCATCCCATTAGACCCTGGACATAAGATTAGTTGCGAGGACAAAGCTTGCAAAGTGGCTGACCAGTCACAATACCATCAATTATCGGTTCGCTTATGTATATAGCTGTGTGCACGACCCGATATCTTGCACTCAGTGTGTAATTTTGCACAGCGTAATACAAAGCTACATGCGGAGCATTTAGCAGCGGCGAAGCGTATATTAAGGTATTTATGTTCAACGCAAGACAAAAAATTGAAATACTCTAGGACCGGTAAACCAATCGAATGTTTTGTGGACGTAGATTGGGGCGGCGACGTAGGTGATCGCAAGTCGTATACAGGATATGCCATCATCATGGCAGGTGGAGTTTTTTCATATGAATCTAAAAAGCAATCAACAGTAGCCCTCAGTAGCACCGAGGCCGAGTATATGGCTTTGACATGTGTTGTTAAAGAAGCCGTTAATTTAAAGCAGTTACTTCGAGAATTATATATACCGTATGCTGAAGCGATGATCGTGAATTGTGATAATTTGAGTGCGATGAATTTGGTAAAGAATCCCGCCTATCATTCACGCAGCAAACACATCGATATCAGATATCACTATATCAGAGACATCTATCGAGCAGGCGAAATTGAACTAAAATATTGTAGCAGCAGTAATATGATTGCTGATATTTTTACTAAGAATTTAGCAAGATCAACTCATGAGAAACTTACTGAATTATTGGGGTTGAAATAAATATCACAGATTAATGTTGCACGAATATGCTCATTGAGGAGGCGTGTTGGAAGACAACCCTGTCAACTCACATATTCATGCAGCCCTGCATTTTTCATTTTTACTTTGAATGTACTTTTTCTAACTCGCTTGCGTTTTGACTTTGAATCAATAAACTTCATTTTGTACTTTAATATCAAAAGCAATATTATAGAACCGTTTTATTTGAACCGGGAATATTCCACAAGGTACGACCTTCCAACAACTTTGATCATATAAATAATTTTTTTTTGTTTAATTTTTAATGAGATATTCCATTCATCGGTTTCTTGTTTATGTTATTTATTCCTAAAAATTATAAAAAACTTAAAATTTAAAAAAGTTTTGTCTATTACGATTGGTAGTTTGCGTTCGAACGAACGGATACGTTTGTATACTCGTTCACGTATCTCATCATGCCAGATTACGATAGAAGCATTACGATCACGTATGTCATAATACGAAATTCAGGCGTGTGCTCGACAACTGAATTTAGTGCTTAGTTTTGGCACTTTATAGATTTTCGTTTTATGACATTTTGTATCGTGAACACTTTAGGTAAAGAACACGTGTACCAAGTTTCATCAGCGGGACGGACAGACAGACAGCCACCCGATTTTCAACTCGTCTCGTCATCCTGATCATTAATTATATATAACCTTATACTTTCTCAATATTTCTTTATTTATTGGATTTTTTTGATTTAAAAGCCTAACGATAAGTTATCAAACCATAAATCGGTTTATAAACTAGACAAGCTGTTTCAATGATATGTTGCTCTTTCGTAGATGGGGTATTCCATACGAAATCGACCACTTTTGAACCCGACCCCTTTAGATTTTGCTGAATGTTGTTTTTGAATGAACTTTTCGCAAAAAATACGCGAAAAAAAATTTAACACGTTCAATTATATAAAATAACTGGTTTTTTTGTTTTTTTAAGTTCGCCATTTTTTTCCTGGTTCATTCAAAAATAAAAATATAAAAAAAGGTCCCCAAAAATTAATTTCCACAAAAAATTTTGAAAAAATTTTCAAAAATGTAAATATATGTTCCCTCCATGCAAGTTTTCTATCTTACTGAATACCACGATAAGTATCCAAAGAGAATTTCGCTTGCCTGAAGCTTCTTTATATGTATATGTTTCGGTGCTGAATTCATCATCGCGATTAAGTAGTTTTTTAATTTACGTAGATCTGATTTTAACTGAAGCGGAAGTGGAGTGATTTATTTGCTATTTTCATCTTGAACGCCTTTTTCATTTACAAGCTTTTCCATTTTTCTATTACTGATTTTTCTGGGACTAAGCGGCTTATAGTTTTTTTTGGTATCGCTAAGACAGGTGCGAAGTTTAAATCCTGGTGTAAAGAAATTGTTTTTATTCGTGATAATAGCATAATCAGGGTTACCATATCGCTATCAGTCCCTTCATAATGTTGGCATGAGTTCGCTTAAGTTCGCACATTCTTCTCGTTTTCTTTTAGCATTCAAAGCATTGAGTTTGGTGGTTATTGTGAAAGGAATGAGATTTTGTTCAAAAATGGACATGTGAACATGTACAACCAACAAAAAAGAGTCAACAAAGTCATTGAAAAAAAAAAGAATGCAAAAATGCGAGGGGTTTCTCAATCGATAAAAAAAGCGACTTCAACGGAATAACCTTTTTCAAGATTCTTTCAACTACTGGAAATAAACTAAGCCATCTGGTTTGGGAATGAGACAGCATAGGCTCGTATTCAACTTAAAAAAATTCGCAAAATGTTTTTAATTCTTCTGTGTTCTAAGTGTAAATTGAAAAATGGTTGGACAAATTGAAGGCTATGATTTCAATGTCAAAAACCGCATCGAGTTTGATACGATCCAAGCCATAATGAGCAGAATTGTGCAAAATGTGAGCTGGGCTTTTTAAGAAAGAAAAAACATTTTGGTAATCTTCGCTACAAAAGCTGACAAATCAGGGACATGGATAATATGATACGAGACTCTCGCATTGGCTCTCATTTTTCTCCCAAAGGCGTTCCCTGTCAAATACAGCGAAGGAGATCAGGGAATTTCTGACAGCTGATTTCAGAAAAGGCGGGATGCCAGAAATAAATCGCTATAATTACTTGATGAAATTAGTGTGAAATGAAATTTCATTGCACTGTGCGAACATATTTTGGCAAAATAAATGCTTTTGTACATTAATTAATGATTTTGCATTTTAGCATTTATATATGTATGCATTTTCAAAATGTTTAATTTAGTGTTTTGTATAATTTATTAAATAACCAATCCAATATTTTTCAGCAGTGGCATCATTGGCAAATGTTATAAAAAATGCGAGTTTTGACAGCTCTCTCTCGAATCAAAGAGCCTCGTATCATATTATCCACAGAGATAAAGAGATGTTTAACTCCTCTCTCACTGGAAGTGAGAGAGCAATTGCTAAACGTCAAAACCTACTGAACTTTGACAGCTAATCGAGTTCAGTAGGTTTTGACGTTTATCAATTGGAAACGGGCGATGGCCAGACTGAAATCTTGCCAAAAAAAATATGTAAACGGAGGGATTTGTTGCATCGTTCAAGACCACTTATAAAAAATGCAAATCAATGAAAATTAAATAAATTTGTAAAATTAAAAGGTTTTTGATGAAACGTTTTGTAATTTGAAGCAGTATAGTATTATTTTCAATGGAAAATGATTAAAAACATTTAATGATTGAGATCTAATAAGCTTAAATCCTTTTATTGGGTATTGAAAGGTCAAAAGCCAGTTGTTCTAATATACTTTAAAAAGATTTAAATATTTTCTTCATATAATAAATATCCACTATTTAGTAATAATTATTCTTACTAAATGTTGGGTGTTGGGTTGATAAATGCCCAAAAATTATTTTGTTCAATCTGGCCATAATGGAAAATGTTATAAAAAACGCTTATTTTGAGGCGCTCTCACACTGGAATAAGTTGAACATCCCTTTATTCCTGTTATCCATGTCAGGGAACTTGGTAACTCTACTTATAGAAGATGGTACCTTCTTTATTTAGTTCTGCAGCTTTTTTCTCCAGCAGAAGATAGAAGAAGTCGCACGATAGGGAACGGCTCGGAGAAGTCTTTCCCGATTCTGACAGAGCTTTTGTTATTGCTCAACGTCAGTTTACACAGCCGTATTAATTTTGCGAGAATACCAATTTCAGACACCACGAACATTAAAAGAAGTTTTAAAAGAAACAATGTATTAGATTTATGTTTTTGAAATTAAGTTTTGTATATAGTAAATAAAATCTTATAGCGGGATTCTGTAACCAGTCTCTAGTCTCTATTTGAGACATTTTGAGACAAAGTATTAATTTGATACCAGTTACTATTCACTAAACAGCCTCTAGCGTTAGTCTCAAATATTGAGACCTGGTAGTTAGCTGGTCACAAAACTAAAAAGAACTCTTGCTGTCATTTTCAATGTACTGAATAGAGACATCATAGATATTAATCGATTGTCGTTTTTTTACATTTTGTAAGCAATTCAAACACGAAAAGGTTAAAAATAAATAAATTTTACATAAATTTCGTAAATATTATGAAACAAAGTCAACACATATTTTTATTTTTATTGATAATTATGTTTTTTGACTATGTTATAGAAAAGTTAATATTTGTTATCGACATATTTATTATCATTCAAGTGTAAAAACATCTCTGAATAATGAAATGTAATAGATTTTGAGACTGTCACTTACAGAATAGCTAAATCGTCTCAAGTCTCAAAAATTGTCTCTAACTCAAAATCTCAAATTTAGAGACTTGATACTGTCTCACGTTACAGAATCGCACGGTTAATCATATAATTTGGAATATAATAGGTGTTCTCACTGGAGTTAAATTATTTCTGTTATACTAATAAATAATGTATAGATAAATAAGAAAATAAAAAATAGCATTAGGTAGAAATTGCATATATTTATTTTTAAAATATAATGTAGACAAATACAAAAAAAAATAATTATATCCATTCTTAGCTGGCTTCAATCACCATTCAGTTCTACGAAATTTTAAGTTACTTAATACTAATAGTTCTAAATTCATTAATTTAAAGTATATATTTGCACATAATGTGCGAATATTAAAAATTAGAAAATTAATGTATCTTGTTTAAATGAGTTAAGCATCCACCCGCTCTATACGGGAAAACTGGGGCTCCCTAATACAACACAGCTCACTTCACCATCTAATGACACCATACTCAACACAACTCACCACACTTCTACATCATTCAACTCACTCAACAAAAAGAATGGGCAAAAGGAAAAGCGGACAATTCGATCGATACACTGCGCTGCGATAACACCTCACGCTAATCTACAGTTAAACATTTCACCGATCCTGTGCGCGTTAATTCGAATCGTCAACAATCATCATCTATACATCAGCAACAACCGGGACATATGCGCCTAAAGATCATCTCTCGCTGCTTTATACGGACACCGTCTCGTTGATCAAGTGCTTTTATTTACACATATTATACATTTTTATTATATAAATATTTAATGGTAAACAGATACATATGTATAACACCAGATCAATTTAAATCAGTAACCGTTTACATATTCTTTTTTGTTAAGATTTCAGTCTGGTCATCGCTCGTTTCCAATTGCCAAACGTCAAAATCTCCTAAGCTCGATCAACTGTCAAAGTTTACATATGCACACGGTAAGATTAATATAATTATTACTATAAGGGTATTCGCTTGCTCTTGCAAAACCCTTGCACGGTGCAAGAATTGCATATATTTCTTCTTGGTGCACCGGCACAACAACAAACACACGCAGAAAATTATTTGCAATGGCAGTAAAATATGTCAGACCAAAACCCATGTATATTTGCGTGCAATGTCACGCAAAAATATAATTGCAACCCTGTTTTAGCTGTCATTTTACATAAGGACATATTACTTCGTTAAATTGTTGAGGAAGGTAAGTTTTAAATAGATTTTATAATTTTTATTTAAATCATAAAGATTTGTTAGTTTTTTTTGTTAAAAATGCATGCAGAAGGTGCGCCAATTCACAATAGCCATGCATAAAAGCCATTCACAATAAATTGACTGAATCAGCCGTTCATATATCACTAGATTCTGCAATGGGTGCTCTCGTGCCCTTGTATATTTCGCTATAGTATTTTTGCAGTATGCAAAAGCAAGAGAATACCTCTTATGTTTAACCCACTTTTCAAACATTTTTCAATTAATTAGGGGTTTCACATAGTCTCATAAAGTAATAAGTTATAACGATCCGAAAACATAGCGTTCAGAGTTGTATTTGCGTAAACTTAGTTTAGTATGCAATCAAACAACAAATTCTTTAAACTTGTATAATGTTGCCATACTTTATGTCTTGAAAAAATAATCAAAAATTTAGTAAGCAAGATTTAGTGGATAATTCATCAACTGATGATAAAAATGACCACACGGTTAACATCAACGATCCTAATTTTCATTCAAACGATTTTATATATATATTTTCAATGCTAAATAAAGTTTATGTTAACGAAAATCGGGATCGTTGATGTCAACCGTGTGGTCATTTCCATCATCATATAGTACATATAGTATATATACATATATATATAGGCATCACATACAAAAACTTTTTATAGAATGAAAAGTTTTTTAGTATTTCTCTCTTTTTGATTAACATAGGTGTTCGATCGATTAGGGTTATTTTGTTTTAAAAGAAAGTAGTGCGACACAAGAGAAATATGACCAGGGTTATTTTGTTTTTCTTTATTTATTAAATAACATAAGACACAAAATATATTTGAACCATTGTGTGTTGTTGCAACAGTTTAAGTACCATTGTTTCTATATGTTAAATATATGTTAAAAGAAAATTTTTTTATAACTTTTTTCCAAACACAATATGTGGCAACAGTGGTAATAGGCATGCCATGTATATAAGAGAATGAGAGAGTGAATTGTATACAAAATTATGAAATTTGGAATACACATATCTCGTAAACTATAAGTCTAAGAAGGGAATATATGCAAATATTTTTTAATCCTGTGGGCCCTTTCTTTCCGTTTATATCCTCAAATCGCGACGCAAAAAGAATCGTAATCGAATTTTAACAGTTCAAGAGCTCCAAATATACATCAGCTTGAATCTACCTACCCGACGCCTTTTTGCAAATGATTAAATTAGGGAGATTCTCTTGCTCTTGCAAGATTGCAGATTGCAAAAATCCTGTACCGAATATACAAGGGCACGAGAGCTCTCTTCTAGTGATACATGAACGGCTGATTCGGTCAACTTATTGTAAATGACTATTGTGAACTGGCGCACCTTCTAAACTCATTAAAAAAAAAAATGGTAACAAATCTTTTTAATTTAAACAGAAATTAAAAAATCTATTTAAAATTTACCTACTCAAAAGTTTAACGTAAAAATATGTATTTAAGTAAAATGATAGCTAACACAGGGTTGCAATTATTTTTTTACGTATCATTGCAAGAAAATAAACATGGGTTTTGGTCTGACATATTTTACAACCTTTGCAAATAATTTCTGCGTGTGTTTGTTGTTGTGCCGGAGCACCAAGAGGAAATATCTATAATTCCTGCACCGTGCAAGGGTTTTGCAAGAGCAAGAGAATAACCCCATTATGATAACAAATGTCCTCATACGGATATGTCACGGGGCATCTCGACAGGATAAAATCTATGTCTTACTAACAGCCCTATTCTCATGCCCTCACAAAAGTCACCAACCTCACCACAGTGATGTTTCTCACTATAATGAGGGTTACCTTATTCTGGCGAAAATTCAAAAGCTCAAATGCTCACTATTGTCACAAATATCTGTGACGTGTGAAAGCAGCCATCATAATAGAAAACATCTGTGTTTGTTTTGATTTAAATCAATATTTTTAATAAATAAATTATATAAGTTGATAATTGAGTGTTATAATTAATTGAGAATTGTGTTATAATTAGCATGGAGGAGTTATTCTTTGTATATGCAGCAATTGTTGAGGAGGAGGAATCGGCGGGTAGAAGGAAAGGGTTGAAGGGCTTGCGAGACAAAAGCGACCCTTTTTCTATGCAGGACACAACATTCATTAACACATTTCGATTCCCAAAATCGCTATGTAAATTACTTATAAGTGAATTGGTGCCGCATGATGTGCAGAAGTCAAATATACCTTTTGAACTGCGGTTCCTGGCGTGCTTATATTTTTACGGGCATGGCTCTTACCAAAAATGCGTTGGTAATAGCTATATGCTCTCTATGAGCCAGCCCTCTGTCTCTAGAGCTCTGCACTTCATATCAAAATTAATTGTGGATGTTAAGGGCAGTGAAATTCATTTCCTTTCAAGCGCGCAGGATGTTTCGGATACAAAGAAGGGGTGAGATAAATAAATAAAAATAAATATAAATAAATAAATAAATTTTTTCTTAAAGATTTTACACGAAATTTGGGATCAAGGGCACAATCGGCGCAATCGATTGTACCCATATTGGGATTGTTTCACCCTCAAGCACGGACGCCACTACTCCTCTCTCACTTTTCATGAACTGGAAAGGATTTTACAGCCTTAATGTAGAAGCAGTACGTAACGTTCTATATTATACAAACTATTTACCAATCTTTCTATTAATACATATGTATGTATTTGCATTTTTGGCAGGTTTGTGATCATCGACTTCTGTTCACCGCTGTCAACGCGAGATATCCCGGGTCTTGCCATGATTCTGGTATTTGGACCACGTCGCCAACACGTATGCACCTCACAAATACCTATAGCACGCAAAGTGATTCGTGGTTGTTAGGTGACCAAGGATATCCATTGGAGCCATGGCTGTTAACGCCAGTCGCTGAACCTTCAAATGCAAGGGAAGTGCGTTACAATAAGTTGCACGCCAAAGCACGTAATACCATTGAGAGAGCCTTTGGTGTTTTGAAGTCACGATTCCGGTGCCTCTCAAAACACCGCATTCTTCATTACAGCCCTGAAAAGGCGTCTTTGATTATTTACGCGTGTACAATTCTTCACAACATTTTACTGAAGCATGGTGTGGCTGGAGACCTTGGCTTCGAAGAAGTTTTCGAAGAATCACAAGACACCGAAATTGTTTTCGAAAACCCCAATTTTAGGGAGGGTGCTAGAGTAAGAGAACGTTACATCATGTCTTTATAATATACATACATATGTTTGTATATATTTCCAGTGGCGTTATGTACTATAAATATATATATATATATATAAATATATATACATATATACATATATACATATATGTAAGTTACTTACTGTCTCTGTACATTTTACTTCCTCTAAGAATGAATAAAAAGACATCTACATATGTTTAAATAATTCATTTTATTTTATTTATTAAATAATTCATCTTATTTTATTTAATTTTTTTGCATTTTTGTTTAATTTTTTTTATTTTTTTACATTTTTATTTCATTTTTTTAATTTTTTTACATTTTTATTTCATTTTTTTTTATTTTTTTACATTTTTATGTAATTTTTTTTTTTATTTTTTTACATTTTTATTATTACTTATCTAATTTTTCCGACAATTTAGCCATAACCTCTGACAGCGAGGTTAGTGCTTTTGTCAATTGGGTCAGCACCCCTGTCATCTGCACATTTTGCTCTACAATTGTCCTTTGTAGAGCAATGGCCTCCTCCTCTCGCTTTTCCCGATCCTCCATTTTCTTTAGCACTGTCCCAAGCATCTTCGCTGCAGTCAATTTTTCAGGAGGGATGTAAGAAGGAGATGGCATAGGAGAAGATAAGATGGGAGGAGATAAGGAAGAAGATGGAGGTGATGGTGAGGAAGAAAAATGAGGTGATGGCGAGGAAGAAAAATTTAAATTGAGAGCAGGAAAAGCTGGAGCAGGGGATGTGACTGCTGGCAAGGATGCTTGAGCAGGCGATGCAACTGTTGGTGTTGGCGCTGGAGCAGGCGATGTGACTGTTGATGTTGGCGCTGAAGCAGGCGACTGGACTGTATTTAAATACAACGGCAAAACCTGTAAGTATAAAACGGACCAATTATTGCCTCATTTATAGTCCGACAAATATTAAATTAAAATATTACCTGATGACCCAAAGTCACAATACCCGGCAATCCATCTACCGCTGCTGCTCCAAAAGTTGAAATTGCTTGCTCCTCGAATTCGCTCATTCCATTTATCGGAGGGCCTCCACCAGTCGCTTGCGCATGTGCCTTCAGCTTGCGCGCTCGCGATCGCAACTGATGTTTCCAATGCATCAATGACTATGGAACATATGTATTTTAATAATGTGAAACATACACAAGCATTTATGAACTTACCTCCCTCCACTTGGCTGCCGACCGAGTTGGGCCTCTTAAGGCATTTAAATTATCTGCTAACTCCGACCAAATTATTTGCAACCCTTGAGGGTTGGTCGGAGTTAGCTTCCCCCGTTGCAACTCAGATGCTGCTTGCAAAACATTATGTAATGTTGCAGCTGCTCCTGAGTTGTCCTTTCCGTTTTTGTACGCCTAGGAATATATGAAATTATTGTATCTATATATATATATTTAAAATTTGCAAAATTACTTACATATGCTGATTATCCATTGTTGTGTACGTTTTTGTTTGCTTATTTTTCATAAAACAGCTGTTTGACAGCTAAAAGCTTTTTACCTCACGTGGTGACTTTTTAAAGCTTTTTTCTTATGAGGTTTGAGCAAGAATAGCCTCACAAAATATGCCTCACAAGAAATCTCTCAAATTTTTCCTCTCAACTCAGTTGAGAGGTTTTTTCAGAATAGGGCTGTAAATGTATTGCCATGCCTATAGCTTAGTCGGCTATTACACGCAGCAACTTTTGTTGCGGCAACTCTTGGTTTATTGGCGAGGGGGTGACGAGGAGAGGAGAATCGCGCCGAGTTTCCAGTGTTCAGCAAAACACTTTGTGTTCTTATTCAGAACAGTTCGTTGCGACGTTTTTCGGCATTCGTGTTCTTTCTTTCGTAGCACATAGTTGCATTTGCGTATATTTTTTTGAAATTAATATTTTGAATATATTTAAAAATTTAATTTCATCTTTTGGTAAGTAATTTGCAAATATGTATACAGATATACATAATATAATATAAATATTTTGGAAGATGAAGTATGACGAAAAAATCGAATTAATTAAAGACATTGTGAAATGTATGGAGGAAGCCATACAAATTGATTCAGACGATAATGAAAAGGGTGATATATGTGAGATCTGTTATATAATCTTTGTTTTAATTTTGAATTATAAATAAAATGTATTTCTTAATTGACAGAACTGATTAATATATGTGATAGAGTGACCTAAATACCTACAAGGAAAAAGAAACGACAATGGGTTAAAGTAAAGAGTAGACAATGGGTTAAAGTAAAGTGAAAGAGAATGAGAAAAAAAAAGGTGCGTGGAGTCCCTACGCGCGGAAGAAACTATACTTCGTAGTGATATTCAGAAATGCATATCATTTTGTATGAAAGAAAACTAGAAAACTTAGATTCACATTTTATAAATTTATTATGCACATTTTATAAGGCAAAGTCTAAATGAAGGAATTTTGACTCGGAAAGTAGTTCTGTCTCTTCGTTGCGGAAGGGAATATGCAGCGTAACCATCTCTCTTTTGTAATCCATCAATATGCGTTGAAGGCCCAGGAGTTATTAGTTAATTGTCGATCGTTGATTCATCAGTAGTTATAGATGCTCCCGCAGAGATTGATGAAACAGCAGACTTTGAATCTTTCTTACGCGCTCTCTGATGTTCCGCAGCTTTTTTCCTCTTCCTCGATTGACTGCCAGCTATAATTTAAAATTTCTCCTTTTCTCGCTCTGCTTTCTTTCATGCTCAGTATTCACGATAATATTGTGCTGTTTTCCCTCCTCTTGAAACACGGGCTGCACTGTTTTTTTCCTCTGTAAAATCAAAACATTAAAATTTTTGCCAATCCAATTGACATTAATTTCAAGAGCACAAGTTTAATGCACAAGGTGCATCTATTACGGACAATTCAGGAGAAACTTACCATCACATAACCTGGAATCCGCGTATTATCACGTGTCACTTATTTTATTGTTTATTTAAATCACTATTCACTGTGCACTAATACTACAAATAGTACGTCAATATTATATAGAACACGAATTAATTAGTAAATAAACACTGTCTACAGAAATGATCCTGTGAAGTCTTAACTTTTCAACGGCTAAGCAGCCGTTCAACCAAAAATCACACAAAATAGTTCAAAATTCGCAGAAATTATCACTGTCACGACAATATTACATAGAACACGAATTAATAAATAACACTGTCTACAGAAATGATACTTTGAACGGCTAACGCAGAGTATTTCAACCAAAAGTCACATAAGAGAAAAGTCACATAAGAGAAAAGTCACATAGAAAGAAATAAAGTCACACAAAATAGTTGAGAATTCGCAGAAATGAAAGACAAACGAAAGAAAAATAATGCGCAAGCATACAAACATACATAAGCGTACTTACTTATTGAGTGCATTATTTTTGTGTAAAACCTTGGAATTTATTCATTAAAATCACCACTCAGAAGTCGTTTTATCCGTTGTAAGCGAGCGATTTTCGAAGAAACATCATTTCTAATATGCCAAAAGACAAAATTAGAAATGAGGTTCATAAACCTGACAGCGTCAGATAAAACGATATACCTCGTCATCGCGGGTCGATTTCCAAAAAATGTAAATGAAGAATAACTACAGAAATGATCCTGTGAAGTATATTCTTAATTTTTCAAAGGCCAACGCAGAGTATTTTAACCAAAAGTCACGCAAAATAGTTGAGAATTCGCAGAAATGAAAGACAAGCGAAAGAAAAAGAAGTATAACTTCAATAATGCGCAAGCGTACAAACATACATATGCGCACACATGTGAATATGTCACCAACAAAAAATTGAAACATTGTTCTACAAAAACAACAATAGCATAAGCATGGCAACATTGTGTTGTTGGTAGAAAATCCGAGCTGTGCCGAAAGAAACGATCGCCGATTGTCACCGCTTCCCTTGCTACTCGAACATCTTCGCAGACAAGGTTGCGCAAATGAATCTATCGCAACCTTTTCGGAACTCGTATAAGAAGTATAACTTCAAAAATATCGCGCACCGCCGATAGACGTTTTGTTGATAGGGCCGCACACATCAGTATGTACCACTCCCAGCACTTCTGCTGCTGAATTTTGTGCACTTCGATACGGCATTTTGCTAGACATACACAAAGTACATTCCACATCTGCTGATAATTTTAGCTTTAAACCAAGCACCATGTTTTTGTTATTCAGCTCTCGTAGACTTTCAAAATTTAAGTGACCTAAACGCTAAAAATACAATTTGATTTTATTTGTTTCAAGTAAATACAAATCACTGACCTTGCTAGCACTTAATGTGGGGCAATTACATTGCTTGTCCATAATTTTCGCTGTATTTTGCCTGAACTCCACAATGTGGCCGCTGCTTACTGCTTTTGAAACTGATATGAAGTTGCACTGCAAACCGGGTACTTAACAAGTGTGACGTCAAACTTCTTTGTTTTTAATCTAACAACCTGCCTGTTGCTATCATCTTATTGTCGCCCGCCAGCATGATTGATTCTTCACATGTCTCAAACTTATCGAACATGTTGCGGTTGCAACAAAAGTGTGAGGAAGCGCCGCTGTCGACGCACCAAGCATCGCTATGTAAAATTTGGTCATTGATTGCGATGAACAGACCATTTTTCTTTATATTTTTTTGCATGGAATGATCTCGTTGTTTCTCTTTGTATTGTGCGGCGAAATGGCTTTTTTTTCACAGAAATAGCATTTGAGGTTCGATCGTGTGCTTTTGCCATTGCTTTTGCTATTTAAACTTGCTGTGTCATTTGACTTTGCGTTAACCAAACACCTTTTTTCAGCGCATGTGCTTTCTTGTGCAATGAACGCCTGCGCCTTACTTTCGGTATATATAGAATTGCTTATTTTTCTTCGTTCGCTTTCTTCTATCAGCTTGATTTAAACTGCATTAGCGTATCACGCGATTCTAAAGCAACCACCAGATTTTCAAAGCTTTTTGGAAGGCTTGCCAGTAGCATAATAATAATAAATTCCTCTTTCAGGTCAACTTCAATTTCTTTTAGCTTTTCTGCGAGTGTTGTAAACTTGCAAACATATTGCTGAATACACTCTTTATCAGCCATTCGAGTAGCAATTAGCTGCTTAAACAATGTTACTTTTCTTACCGGACCTTCTGGTATGTGCACCTCTTTTAATCGCTTCCATGCATCATTCGCTGTGTTGCAGGTTTTAATATGGCTTATTTGCATAGGTGTTATGCTAAGGATAATTGTGGCCTTTGCTTTTTCATCCTTTGCTTTCCAAAGTAACATGCTTTTCTCATCTGCACCCTCGACTGGACAAGCAGTCTCTCCGCACGTAACGGACCATAATTCTTGATGCACTAGAACACTTTGCAGCTGTAGACTCCACGAATCGTAATTAGATTCATCTAATTTCGCAATATTAAAAAACGACGAACTTATTTTACTCGGCTCCCAGGAATTTGTACCTGAGCCCATAACCTGTTGGAAGGTCGTACCTTGTGGAATATTGTACTATACTGTAATATTGCTTTTGATATTAAAGTACAAAATGAAGTTCATTGATTCAAAGTCAAAACGCAAGCGAGTTAGAAAAAGTACATTCAAAGTAAAAAATGAAAAATGCAGGGCTGCATGAATATGTGAGTTGACAAGGTTGTCTTCCAACAAAAGTTTTTGTATTTTACTTGACAATAAAAATAAAATTATTTACAAGATTAAGGACATATACATTTTTGAATTAAATTTATTTATTTGGTCTCTTAACGTTTGGTCGATTGCGGGGAAGCGGTTCGCTATCCCGTTGTTCATTTCTTGTGTGTGATAAGAATCGTAATTTTGAGGGTCGTAACTTATTGTAAATTTTATGCAGATGTTATGTAATGCCTCACAAACGTTAGCAAATCTTCCACTATTGCGCGGTGATACCTTCTTCTCCTGGCATATCCTAAAATACTTTCACTAGAGCTCTAATAAAAAAAGTTGGATTCATTTTGATATTTAATTAGCTTTTAATAGTTTATTGAAAATTTCGCAACAGTTTTGTCAGTTTCACATCTATTGTGACCTAAAAATACGATCCAAAGCAATGTGGAATTTAAAACCTCTTGTGAATTGAAAACACATTACGATCCGTTTGCTATCGTGTGTCATAATGCCAATCACCGCATACGTTTGACGTATCACGTAATTTTCTTTCATATGTTTGCCGATCCGTGCACGGATGTAACGATTCGACCCCCGGTTGCACGTATCAAGTCCTATCGCAAACGTGTAATGATGTTAACTCAAAGGAGGCAACAGATTTCAAATGACATCTGTCAAATATTAAAATACACACGGTCTTTTCTCTGACGTTAATTAGAAGCATAAAATAGCTCTGTTTTATTATTTCAAGTAACATTTTATAATTTAAAACAAATAAATTTACCTATTCACTTATTTTTTACATTAAAAAGTTCACTTTGAACAAAATATTAAAATTTCATTGAAGTGAAGTATTAATATGGGACAACGAAATTGTGTAAGTTATCACGCGACGCAAGAACGTAATTGAAGGAGCCCCAAAAATATTGCGCGTGGCCTGAGTCAGCAACAAGTAACAACAAGCAACGGAAATAACAAGTTTAAAGTTGCATCCAAAAGTTGCGCGTGGACTGAGTCAGCAATTATACGTTCTCACGTCTGCCAATACCATCAGCACATATTCGTTTTCACGCCTGCAAATACCATTTCGCATTACCACAACTGCAACGCAGCAACGGCGGCAGCAACAGCAACAGATAGCTTGAGGGTAGTTGATAATTAGAATAAGTTCCAGTTCAATGTTTTGTGCTCTTCGAGCTGGACGCGCTCCAATCGTAATAAAGTCAGTAAAAATAAAAGTGGCATTTTGAATAGTTGGCGCCCAACGTGGGGCTGTGTTTAAGCAAAGTAGTTTGTCGGTGTCGGTTAGAAACGAGCAACTGCAATCAACCAGCTGCCACAAACAATCAGGATTATACCGCTGAAAGTCGATCGAATCAAGGACCAGCCAGCAACGGCAATCAACCAGCTATCGTAAACGAGCAACAGCTATTCCACTGGCGGATCAGGACAGGAGGAAGATCGAAGCAGCCGGCAATCATGAATTTAATGTAAGTTGAGAAACTCGAATTTCAATTTTAGAATCAAAGATCTAAACATTGAAGGTACCTCTTGTTAACAAATAAAATATATTAAGAAAGTGAAATTTAAACTCTAATAGTTTACGGTGCATCCGGTATTTATTTCGTGGAAATAGTAATAACTTTTTCAATGTTTAATTGAGGAATAGTGAGGAGTATTGGTTACACGGTGTATGAATAGGCCAACCGTCAACTTAATTGACTTAGCCTCTAGCTTTGAAAATATTAAATTATCAGAAGAAGAAGAAGTCAAAATGAAAGAAAACCAGCTCACACAGATAGTGAACGCGGCGGTCACCGCTGCTTTAGGGGTGCAGAGGCGGGAGTTTGAGAATAGGCTTAAGGTCATGCAGGGCCAAATTGATAACTTATCCCAAAAACCCGCTATAACGACTTACGAAAAAATTAAGATAGTGGCGGGTAGAACCTGCGAAGAATCGCTGGACGTTGTAAAGTCTCTACCCGAATTTTCCGGTCAAACCGAAGGTTATGTTTCCTGGCGTGAGGCGGCACATAACGCATATGAGATTTTTAAGGACTACGATGGTAGCTCACGGCACTACCAAGCCGTTACCATTATAAGAAATAAAATTCGAGGCGCTGCCGATGCGCTTTTATCGTCGTTTAGCACTGTTTTAAATTTTAACGCTATTATAGCCCACTAAGATTTCACTTACTTCGATAAGCGACGTTGAGGCAGGGATCTTCGACTGTGCTCGAATTTTACGATGAGGTTGAGAAAAAAACTCTCCTTACTTGCTAATAAAACCAAAATGTCTCATGAAGAAAGTATTGCAGGCGCAATTAATGAAAAATATAGGGCCAACGCTCTTAGAGTGTTCATTTCTGGGTTAAGGAAGCCCCTTTGCGATATTCTCTTCGCATCGCAACATAGTGACTTGCCATCCGCCCTGGCACTCGCTCAGGAAGTCGATGCGAACCATGAACGTTACATTTTCGCAGCAAGCTTTGCATCTGATGTGACAAAAAGAGCAGAGAGCAGCCAAAGGGGAAAAGATAACAATAATCAAAACATGCTAAATAGAACAAATTCGGATAATCAGAAAAATCCTCATTTCGTAAGGCAGCACCGGGGTGATAACCAAAATAATGGCCAATACCACCAACAAAATTTTCAGCAGAACCGTCAAACAGGATATCGGAACTCTCAGCCGCGACAGGAACCAATGGATGTGGATCCTTCATACTCCCACCTACGGCAATTTAAAAGTAACGTAAGAGACGACGGTAGTCAAAAGCGTCAGGCAGCGTCGGACCGTCGAACAGGACCAAAACTGCAAAGGGTAAACAATTTGAAGGAAGATCGAAATACCGAGTTAAGCTCAGACTCTTACGAGGAGTTATCTGAGCCAGTTGTTGAGGACCTAGAGGCAGAAGAAATGAATTTTTTAGAGGTAAGTCCCTCCTGCCCTGGATCTCTAAGTCAATAGGTGGGCGGGAGGTAAAGTTTCTTGTCGACACGGGTGCCTCCAAAAACTACATCAGGCCTCTAGAGGGCCTAAAGGAGTGAAGCCTGTTGATAAGGAATTCACGGTGAAATCCATTCATGGATTCACCAATATTGGAAAAAAATGCAAGGTACACTTGTTTGGAGTGGTATCTGAATTTTTCGTCCTGCCAAATCTAACACTCTTTGATGGAATAGTAGGTTTAGACTTGCTGAACAAGGTTCAAGGAAATATTAATTTGAAAAACAAAATTATCGAATACAACTCTGGTAAGGAAATTATTCATTTTCTCCAGGGTCAAGATGTTAGTCATCTCCAGCTCCATACCGAGTCAGTCCCGGTGAGCATAAAAGGGGAATTTAATGGTATGTTAGATCGCGTTTCAGGAGTTTTTGGTGACCCAAACGAGTTCTACCCATACCCAATGGGAGTCGCTGATTTTGTAAAAACAGAAATAGAGGATCTCCTCCAAAATGATATTATCCGACGTTCGCGGTCGCCATACAACAATCCCATTTGGGTGGTAGACAAAAAGGGTTTCGATGAGAACGGAGTTAAAAGGAAAAGATTAGTAATTGATTTCCGAAAATTGAACGAGAAAACAATTGAGGACTCATATCCCATACCAAACGTAGGGGTAATATTATCAAACTTGGGAAAAGCCCAGCTCTTCACAACCTTGGACCTTAAGTCGGGGTTTCATCAAATTGAGCTCGCCGAACGTGATGGTGCAAAAACCGCTTTCTCTGTATGTAATGGGAAGTATGAATTCTGCCGTCTTCCCTTTGGCCTTAAGAATGCACCTGGCATTTTCCAGAGGGCAATAGATGACGTTCTTAGGGAACACATTGGCAAGTACTGCTTTGTTTATATTGATGATGTGATCATTTTTTCACAAAATAAGGAAGACCACTTGAAACACGTAGAGGCTATTTTAGTGAATTTGCTTGAAGCAAATATGAGGGTTTCTGTTGAGAAATCAAAATTTTTTAAGGCAGAACTTGAATACCTCGGATTTCTAATATCAAAAAGAGGAGTAAAAACATGCCCGCAGAAAATTGAAGCAATCCATAACTTCCCACAGCCAACAACATTGAGAGGTGTTAGGTCCTTTTTAGGAATGGCTGGGTATTACAGATGCTTCGTTCGTGACTATGCAAAAATTGCTAAACCAATAACTAGTATCCTTAGGGGCGAATTTGGTAAAGTGTCGGCCTCTCAATAAAAAAAAAATTGAAATATCATTTGATCAGGAAGAAGTGAATACACTTAATAAATTGAAGAGTATACTAACATCAGAAGATTTTATGTTAGCCTATCCGGACTTTAGAAAGGCTTTCGACCTAACCACTGATGCATCTTCACACGCCCTAGGTGCGGTACTTTCTCAAGGGGGGAGACCGATTACAATGATTTCCAGAACCCTTGACAAAAAGGAAGAACACTTTGCAACAAACGAGCGAGAGCTTCTGGCAAGCGTTTGGGCTCTTAAAACCCTTACACATTATTTGTACGGCGTTAGGGAATTAAACATTTACACAGATCATCAACCCCTAACCTTCGCGGTGTCTGATCGTAACCCGAATCCTAAAATAAAGCGATGGAAAGCTTTCATTGAAGGATATAATGCCAAACTGCACTATAAACCAGGAAAAGATAATTTAGTAGCTGATGCGTTATCACGCCAGTTTATAAACGCACTAGATCCAGAACCTGAATCGGATGCTGCCACTCATAGCGAACAGTCTCTTACTTATACGGTGAAAACAGTTTTAAAACCAGTAAATGTCTATAAAAACCAACTAATTTTGGAATCTGGCTACATCCGGCCAAAAAGACATTTGTTATTTTTGGAAATAAGTTACGCCATTTTCTCACGTTTCCTGATAATGAAAATTATCTTCTGCGATAATGAAAAATTATAAAACTCAAATACAATAAGATCATGCCTTAGAGACCTTATCGACATTGAAATTGTGAATGCTCCTTCTCTGCATAGTACTTCTAATGGGCAGGTGGAGAGATTTCATAGCACTATGGGAGAAATAGCTAGATGACTTAAATTAGAAAAAGGAATTGAAGATACTGTGGACTTAATTTTACTGGCCACAATTCAATACAATAAGAGCATTCACTCTGTAACTGGCGAAAAACCCTTGGATGTTTTTCATTCCCGGGTAGGTGGGATAGAAACAAAAAATAAGGTAGAAAAGGCTCAAGAAGCAATGTTAAGGACTCATAACAAAAACAGGATAGCGAGAACATTTGCCGTTGGAGAAACAGTCCACATTAAGTCAAATAGACGGTTGGGAAACAAACTTACCCCCTTATATGTGGAGGGCATAGTCCAGGAGGACCTGGGTTCTACGGTCAGGGTTAAAGGTAGAGTAGTTCATAAGGATAATCTCCGACAGTCGAATAAAATATTTTTAAATCTTACGATCTTCTTTGCTTCTGTTTTTCCTTCTCTTTTTAGACCTCTGCTCTTTATGCTTAGCTTGACCTCGACCTCCACAGTTTGTAAGATTGTGGATTACTCACACTCAGACTACTTACCGATTACGAATGGTGACGTGGTTTTATAGGACACGTACGATTACATCGGACATACGACAAACCTTACTGCCTACGCTGAATTGACCATTGACACTCACTCAGCGCTAAAACTGTACCCAGAAAGCCACATGACGAAACTGATGAATGCTGACCTGGACCGAATCGACAAGCTTCTTCGGACAGTAATGGGACCGACAAGACATTCACGTAGCCTAAACATCTTGGGAACTGCTCTTAAGGTTGTGGCAGGCACGCCGGACTTCGACGATTTTCAGAAAGTAACTTTAGAGCTTGATAGGCTTAGGGACAACAACAATCGCCAAGTAGCAATAAACTCAAAGTTCCAGGAACAGATTACCGATTTAACCAATACAGTAAATGAAATTTTAAGAATGGAAAAACTAGAACGGATAGATACCGGACACCTTTACGAAATTCTTTTGGCCCGAAATAGGGCTATTATTACAGACCTAGATAACATTATCTTATCAATCGCCTTAGCACAGTTGGGATTATTAAACCCAATCATTTTTGATAATATTAAAATTGATTCAATCTTGAAGACCGAGTCTCTCAACAACTTAACCTTAACTGATTTGTTATTAGTCTCTAAGTTTAAAGTATTTCATGATAATAACCTTTTTCACTTCCTAGTTAAGTATCCTAGACCTAAGCTTATGTGTAAAAGAAAAATTGTATTACCAGTAGCTCACAACAACAAAATTCTATCACTACGCGACAACTCCGTAGCGGTTTGTGGTAAAGACATCTATTCCTTGGATGGCTGCGCAGGGACTACCATGCAGTTTTGCAGAAAATCGAACATAACAACTTGCGCTCAACAACTGGTAGCCAGCGTCACCGCAGAGTGTAGAACAACATTTGGCGAACTAGATCCCTTACAAGAAATTGATGATGGTATGGTCATCATAAACGACTCCACCGCCACGGTAACTTCTGAGAGCGAGACCATTTCGCTAAAAAAAGGTACTTACCTGGTAATGTTTCCTGATAAAGCAAGTATAAATGAAACAACCTTCGTTAACCGGAATGGTCTTCAAATAAAGGAAGCTGAAATCCCTTGGGCGACTCGGTTAAATATAACTGGACACGATAATATAATGAGCTTACCTTACTTGCGGCGTCGGGCGCTGATAAATCGCCAGCTGATGGAACAGCTAATCGATGGGTATGAAAAAGGATTGACAACGACGTCAATAATTCTCATGGTAATAATAATTATCGCCGTGCTTTTTTCCATAATATCATTCTATAAAAAACTAAAGCGACAGGCTGCAATAGTAAGAGTAGTAGAAAACATCACTCAGGTGTCAAGAGAAAGGTCCAAGGACGTCCCTCACTTAGGAGGGGAGGAGTTATTACGCGACGCAAGAACGTAATTGAAGGAGCCCCAAAAATATTGCGCGTGGCCTGAGTCGGCAACAAGTAACAACAAGCAACGGAAATAACAAGTTTAAAGTTGCATCCAAAAGTTGCGCGAGGACTGAGTCAGCAATTATACGTTCTCACGTCTGCCAATACCATATGCACATATTCGTTTTCATGCCTGCAAATACTATCTCACGTTACCACAACTGCTACGCAGCAGCGGCGGCAGCAACAGCAACAGATAGCTTGAGGGTAGTTGATAATTAGAATAAGTTTTAGTTCAATGTTTTGTGCTCTTCGAGCATAGGCACCCCAATGCCCGGCGCCGAGCGAGCGAGACGGTTTCGGGACGTCGCAAAGCTGTACCTCTACCACTGGAATACCTATACTTATGGACATAACGAATGAACAGACGATCGATATATCTATTGGATCTGCCACGGAACTGAGAGATGTCAATACCGGTAGAAGTGAAGCAAAGCAAAATCATTAGCGGTCAGCGGACAAAGGCTTCAAAACGGTATTTGAGCTGCCATATAAACTGAACGATCGGAATCAAGCTCTTGTATGGAAAACTTTCATATTTGACAAGATATATTCACGAAATTGGGTATAGATTATTTATAAAATACTTAAAACAGCGTCAATCTTGTTTTCATTTCAATCTTTTACTTTAAAAGCGATTCGCTAACATAGACGTTTCACGTTAAACCAACGGCCGTGTGCCCCGGCAAAGCCCCACCCCATTTTTTTATGCAAAAAATAAGTAAATATGTAAATTTATTTGTTTTAAATTATCAATTGTTATAACAAATCGTATGCTTTTATTTGTATAATAACGTCAGGTTTGTTAGAGCTTTGAATAGTTTTACATTTTACATTTTAGTGGCATCACTACTCTCTACTGTCAACTCTACTGTCGTCCTACTGTCGTTGGCAAATATAACCGTGCGATTTTGTACTGTGTCTCAAGTCTCTAAATTTGAGATTTTAAGTTAGAGACATTTTTTGAGACTTGAGACGATTTTGCTATTTTGTAAGTGACAGTCACAAAATCTACTACATTTCATTATTCAGAAATGTTTTTTCACTTGAATGAAAATAAATATGTCGATAATAAATATTAAATTTTCTATAACATAGTCAAAAAACATAATTATCAATAAAAATAAAAATATATGTTGACTTTGTTTCATGTTTGTTTAACCTTCAAAATTTGCGTTTTTAATATGAACAAAATAATAATTTTGGGCCTTTATCAACCCAATACTCAACATTTAGTACAAATAAAAATTACTATGTAGTGGTTATTTATTATAAGGAGAAACTATTTAAATCCTTTAAAGTATATAAGAACAACTGGCTTTTGACCTTTCAATACCCAATAAAAGAATTCCAGCTTGTTAACTCTCAATCATTAAATGTTTTTAATTATTTTCCACTGAAAATAATACTATGATGCTTCAAATTACAGAACGTTTCATCAAATACCTTTAAATTTCAGAAATTTATTTAATTTTCATTGTTTTACATTTTCTATAAGTGGTCTTGAACGATGCAACAAATCCTTCCGTTTCAATATTTTTTGGTGGGATTTCAAGATTGCCGTTCGCTGTTGTGCAGTCATGTCGTGGTGTTCTCTATGTGTTGAAGATAAGAAATCAACTAGGAAGGGATCAACAGGGAAGCCAATTTCCAAGATGAAGATGAATTAAAAATGAAATGGAAAACGATATTATGCTGCGTTGTGTAGATGCGATTATGCTCTCAGATATAATATTGCAGGGCACCAGAGCTATTGCCATTTTTGCATATTTTTTATTACCTTGCAATAATTAAATGTGAGCCTTGATATTTACATATAGTAATAATTATATTAATCTTACCGTGTGTTTTGACAGTTGATCGAGCTCAGGAGGTTTTGACGTTTAGCAATTGAAAACGAGCGATGACTGAAATCTTAACAAAAAAAAATATGTAAGCGGTTACTGATTTAAATTGATCTGGTATTATACATATGTATCTGTTTACCATTAAATATATATGTATGTATATAATAAAAATGTATAATATATGTAAATAAAAGCACTTGATAAACGATACGGTGTCCGTATAAAGCAGCTAGAGATGATCTTTAGGCGCATGTGTCCCGGCTGTTGCTGATGTATAGATGATGTGAGGTAGCGCTCTGGATTGTTGACGATTCGAATTAACGCGCACAGGATCGGTGAAATGTTTAACTGTAGATTAGCGTGAGGTGTTATCGCGGCGGAGTGTATCGATCGAATTGTCCGCTTTCCCTTTTGCCCATTCTTTTTGTTGAATGAGTTGAATGATGTAGAACTGTAGTGAGTTGTGTTGAGTATGGTGTCATTAGATGGTGAATTGAGCTGTGTTGTATTAGGGAGCCCCAGTTTTCCCGTATAGAGCGGGTGGATGCTTAACTCATTTAAACAAGATACATTAATTTTCTTATTTTTAATATTCGCACATTATGTGCAAACATATACTTTAAATTAATGAATTTAGAACTATTAGTATTAAGTAACTTAAAATTTCGTAGAACTGAATGGCGATTGAATCCAGCTAAGAATTTTCCTCTGAAATTCGCAAATATCTAAGAGGAATGGATATTGTTTTCTTCCATTAGTCTCCTCGCAATCACCTTTTGGAATTACAATAAAAAAGGCAACACACAATTCCGCCAAAAATTTCACCAAATATATTTTTTCTCTGAAGGATTTTATGTACAAATCAACCAAAATTTCACAGAATGTATTGGTACTATATCCGCAAGAGGGTTGTGTGGAAGTTTAAATTAAATTATTTATTTATTTATTTAGTGAAGATAAAAAAGAGGGATGTCCGCACAATATGCAATGGCTGAATAATCTCGGTATTAACAGAGCACGGCTTTCGTTCGGATCGAAAGAAAAAGAAGAAGTGGTCACGAACTTGTTTCTCCGCCCCTTTTGTTCCCTTTTGGTTGTGGTGAAAAATGCAGTGCTAATGTAGTTATGTTTGATGTGGATTGTAGGTGGTGTAGAGATGAGTGTGGTGAATGAAGCGTGCTAGTGACGTATATTTTAATGCTGTGAGTGTAGAGTGTTCTGGATGCGGGATTGTTGTTGTGGTTAGGTGTTCGATGTTGGTTACGTGTTGTGTGGGGCAGGAGACTGAAGCTCATTTAGCCATCCCGGCCCCGCTAGGCGAATATTTCAGCCTAGAAGTCGTTGCAATTGCTAGAGCGTGGCTACAACGATGCTTAGGCCTGAGGTGCGGCGCGGACGGGGCGTTTGTTCCTGGCGTCGTGTCGACGTCCCATTCTGCCGCCGCGGTCTTCGTACTGCACCACGGTGGTGGCTACCAGATTGTTGACCGATGTCGTGTCTGGTGGTTCGGTGAGGCATGGTGTGGTGAGGCCACATATATATCTGGTGCAGGTTTCCCGAAGTACAGTCCTGGGTAGTGTGGGTAGGTGCCAGACAATTGAGGCAGTGACCGTGTGCCTGGACGACGAGCAGCCTTTGCTGTGGTGGCAATCCTTTAAAAATGGCGCAGTGCATCAACCGGTGCGGTTGACGACATATTGGGCACCTGATGGGGTGCGGCTTTGCTGCTGATATGGGCGTTGACGGCAGTGCTCGCGTTCCACTACGAGTACCCGTTGATGTGGTGGTTCGGGGAGCTGCGACTGGGCCAGCCGCAACTGGGGCTGCCACTTGGCGTGGCACGTGGATAGTCGAGCGAATGTTTGGCATCGGAGCGAGTGGCATGTCTGCATCCATGTTTATTTGTATGGAAGAGTGTTATTTTAATTGTAAATTTGTTGCATAGAGTGGATATGGGGATGGCTGCCATGTTGCGGCATAAGTGGATCGTCAAGTTGATCGATCATTACGTTGTTTTGTTTGTTATTTTATAATATTTATTTTATCGGGTTTATTGGATAGTTTTATCGTTTACGTTTCGATCGGCGGTCGGTAAAAAGCATAGCTTAACGAGCGGTCTTGTTAACTTTCCTGATTGCGTTCGGAGATCGACTACGCGAATATGACCGTCAGAGCCTTGGTAAAGCTTCTCTATGCGGCCAAGCCGCCATTCGGTAGGGGGCAGACACTCGTCCTGTATCAGGACACAATCTCCAATCTTTGGCGCATTTTCTGTAAATTTACATCGGTACATCTTGTGGAGGTCCTTGATCTAGTCTTCTTTCCATCGGCGACTGAAATTATGATGGAGAATTTTAATTCTTTCCCATCTATTTAGTAAGGATAGCGACTCCACGCCTCTCTCAGGTGTGGCCCGAATGGGTGCTCCTTTTAGAAAATACCCTGTATTTAGGGCTGTTAAACCGGAGGGATCTTGCGAGAAAACCGTGAGGGGCCGTGAGTTGAGAACGGCTTCGATTTTAGTTAATAATGTAGTGAATTCTTCATAATTAAATTTCTAGCTGCCAGCTATCTTCTTGAAATGAGATTTGAAGCTCTTTACAGCTGATTCCCATAAACCACCCATATGAGGAGCGCTTGGGGGTATAAATTGCCAATTGATACCTTGGGGGGCGTACTTTTGTACGATGTCAGGTGATACTTGTTTAAAGAAATCCACGAACTGTTTCTCTGTGACTCGTTGAGCTCCAATGAATGTTTTGCTATTATCGCTCATGATTTTGGATGGAAAGCCTCCTTGGTCAGATTGGTGCATAGCTCAAGGTGTACTGCTTTTATCGTAAAACAGACAAAGACAGCCACATAGCCTTTCATCAGGGTGGAAGACCTTAGCATGGATGCCTTTATTTGAAAAGGCCCAGCAAAGTCGACACCTGTTGTGGTGGGAGGCGGAGCGAAATTGCAGCGTTCAGGTGGAAGTGCTGCCATAATCTGCGTTCTCATTTTCTGCTTGTGCATAGTGCAGACCTTGCACGTGAAAATGCACTTCTTGATTTGAGTCTTAAGACGGGTAACATACTCGTAGTACTCTTGGAGTACCATATGTTGCATGAGGCTATGTGCGGCATGTAACATGAGTATATGAATATAATTGATGAATAAGGAGGTAAATGAGTGTTTCTCTGGTATTATTATGGGATGGCTTTCGTTATATGTAAGGCTGGAATTAGCAAGCAGACCTTTCGTGTCTATAAATGGGTTTAGTACTAAGAGTGAGCTCTTTTTGTCAATTGGCCTCGATTCTCTTAGTAACCCCAGGTCGCGGCTGAAGTAGCGCATTTGGGTTGATGTGATAAGAGCGACCTTTGCCTTTTGTAAGTCTTGGTGCGTCAATGTATCGCATTGGAGGCAAGCTGCTCCCTTTACCTTAAGTTTGAGTCTCTCTGCGAATTTGAGAATGTAGGCGACTGCTCTGAGTGCTCGGCGGAACGATGAAAAACGTTCAAGGATGTCAGCATCATACATTGTTGTGTGATAAGGGGCGATTTTTCGACTCTTTGGGGCAATTACGTGCCGCATTGGTGAATGTGGCCAAGAATCGGGAGATTATGTTAACCACCGGGGGCCATTCCACCATAGGATGGTGGTGGGGAGATGCAGGGGTTTGGACCCTCTTGTACCTAGATCAGCAGGATTGTCCGCACTGGCTACGTGTCACCAAGTGGCTGATCCTACTAGGTCAAGTATTTGCGCCGTTCGATTAGAAATATAGGTTTTCCACGCGTGTGGTGGCTTTTCTAACCAGGCTAGAACTATTTCGGAATCGGACCATAGATATAATTTGTATTTCGCCATGTCTAAGTGGATCTGCACTAGTTTTGCTAGTAGCAGAGCTCGACAAAGTTCAAGTCGTGGGAGACTTAGCGTTTTTAGAGGCGCAACTTTTGCTTTTGGCACTAGTAGGTGGCTTGTAGTTGCGGTATGGCTTTGTGTGCGCACATATATAGTGGCACAATATGCCTTTTCAGAGGCGTCACAGAAGCCATGTAGTTCCACTTTGTATTCGGGGGAATAGTTTACCCACCGTGGAATTTGTATCTGCGAAATGTCGGTCAGATTACTGGCGAACTGGGACCATTTTTCCAAGCGAAAAGGTTTCACTTGCTCGTCCCAGTCAGTTCCGTCTAGCCATAATTCTGGGATCAGGATTTTCGCTTGGATCATAATTGGCGAAAGTCATCCTGCGGGGTCGAAAAGTTTTGCCACCGAGGATAAAATTTGTCACTTTGTTATCGCGGTTAATGCTGATATGGACTCTGTCGTGTATGAAAACTGGTTCGATATCGCATTCCATTGGATGCCCAGTGTTTTTGTTGTACTTTCCTTTTCGAATATAAGGAAATTAGTATCCAACAAATTGTCGTTGGGTATATTTTTTAAGATATTTGGGTGATTAGCTGTGATCTTTTTTAGGGGAAACCCTGCGGTGTTGAGGGCCTTTATCACTTGTGATAAGGACTCGTATGCTTGTGAGAGGCTGTGGCTCCCAGACAAGATATCGTCTACATACGTTTGTGTTTTTAAGACTTGTGTTGCCAGAGGAAATTCGGACTTTGTGTCTTCTGCCAGTTGGTGGAGTGTACGGATGGCTAGATATGGGGCACAGTTTACGCCAAAGGTAACTGTTTTCAATCGCTGGTTGAATGAGCTTCTACGCCCCAGCATCATCTACACCACACCTTTCACACCACACACAAGGACACCAAACACAATCAACAAAAGGGACTGGAGGACGGCGCCCAGGCTCTTTCTTATTCGATTTGTGCGCTTATACGTACATACGAGTACCACCGACCAGTATCCCGCTTTCGTTTCGTTTTGCCAGCAAATTAGTTGCCAACACCAAGGGTAAGTGTCGCGAGGTTTTTTTTAACAAAAAAAAAAAAGACTTCTACTTAAATATGGTCTTTCGAAGCCATACCGGACGGCAGTTGTGGTAACAAGAACAAAAAAAATAAAAAAAAAAATAATATAATAAAAAACGCTCACGGTAACGCGATAGCTGAAACAATAAAGTGAAAAAAAACCGGAGTTAAAACAAAAAAGAAATAAAAAACCCCGGAGTTTACAACGGTTTAAACAAAAAAAGTGAAGAAGTGAAGAACCAGTTGAAAAAAAGAGTGCAAAAATATGACAACGGTAGTAAGGTGACACTTTTTAAAAACGGTTACGGAATAAACCGTTGGTGGATACATATATATGTATGTAAAAAGGTGAAAAAAAAGAAAAAAAAAACGGTGGTGAGGTGACACAGTTAGGATAACCTTTGTTGGATACATAAAAACAAAAAAAAAAAACAAAAAAAAAATTGTTTGTTAAAATTGCGGAAAATAGCGGTGGTTACATGGTTAAATAAAAGCCAACATACGAAAAAAAATTTGTTTTCATATCTACATATGTATGTATGCATGTGCGCACAACGGGAAAAAAGAAAAAAACAAAAAGAATAAACCGCATTACGTGTGCAAACGAGTGCTGTATAAAGCTTAAACAAAGTGAGGTGACAAAGTGCATTGTTAAAATTAATATACACATACAATACATATACGAGTATATGTAAGGTGACAGTGAGTTAAAACGGCCCACAAGTGAAAAAGAAAAAATAATAATAACTAAAAAGTGCGGTGAAGTGAAAGAGAGCAGAGTAAACGAAAAAATTTACACCTGCTATACATATATATATACATATAAACGGTGATAGTGGAGTGACATAAAACATACATACAAACAAAAGGAAAAAAGGAATACAAAAAATACTAGCCGCAACACCAGCAACAAAAGGACAGGAGAACTGAAGAAGCAAGCGAAGCACAGGCAGACCACCACAGGCGCACGCACACCACCCACACATCAGATACATACGTAAACTCACAATATCCCCAAAAGCCCCTGGCGGAAAGCAAAGTGAGTTGTATCGTTTCATTTGAATTTTTATATTGCGGTCTGACCGAAATTCAGGTCGGAAAAGTATTTGAAAACCGTTTCCAAACTGTTTTTGGTATTCGGTTTATTTTACGGTAAAAACCGAAAAACCGTTAACAAAGCAGTTTGGTACTGTATACAGCGGATTAGTGATTGCCGGTAAATGCTTACCGTTGTGTTATAACACAAAAATCATTACAATATCAATAAAAACAAAAAAAAAAAGCTTTCAAGTATTTACTTGCAGTAATTTCCAGCAATACCCCTTATACTTAAGCAAGTATAAGCAGGATTGCTTAAAAATAAGCTACGGCAATCACAAGAGGAAAAAAAAAACAAAAATCAGTCAAAAAGCATATTCTCAAATAAAATTGTACATCATACATACATACATATGTATATGTTGCATATACCGCTATAACATACAAAGAGCATAACTTGCTCTTTTGCTAAGTTAAACAATATTCAAATTAACATATTTCAAATATACATATACATATCTACATTCATATCTAATCTTAAAAGATTATTAAATTCTTTTCGCGGCTTCTTATCTCTGCGAACATATGTATATACATACACTTGTATATGCGGCGCGATTATAAATATATATGTACATATATACATAAGCACGAGTGAACTTGAGAAAATCACCTGCCAGGAATAAAGGGATGTTCAACTTATTCCAGTGTGAGAGCGCCTCAAAATAAGCGTTTTTTATAACATTTTCCATTATGGCCAGATCGAACAAAATAAGAATTTTTGGGCATTTTGAATTAAAACACCCATCATTTAGTACGAATAAAAATTACTATAAAGTGGTTATTTATTATATGGAGAAACTATTTAAATCTTTTTAAAGTATATTAAAACAATTGAATTTTGACCTTTCAATATCCAATAAAAACACTTACGCTTGTTAGCACTCATTCATTAAATGTTTTTAATCATTTTCCATTGAAAATAATACTATGATGCTTCAAATTACAAAACGTTTCATCAAATACCTTTAAATTTTACAAATTTATTTAATTTTCATTGTTTTACATATTTTATAAGTGGTCTTGAATGATGCAACAAATCCCTCCGTTTACATATTTTTTCGGTAAGATTTCAATCTGGCCAGCGCCCGTTTCTAATTGATAAACGTCAAAACCTACTGAACTCGATTAGCTGTCAAAGTTCAGTAGGTTTTGACGTTTAACAATTGCTCTCTCACTTCCAGTGAGAGAGGAGTTAAACATCTCCTTATCTCTGTCACCTGCGGTCGATTAATTCTCTTTCGTGGTTTTCTTCGTACGAACATACATACATATTTACATACAGGCGTATATGTATATATGCACATACGGGCGCATATAAATATCATATATACAATATATACTGAAAAGTATACCCGATCGACATCGGGTACAAATTATATAATATAAGATTTTTGTTTCAAAACAACTTTCTTTTCATAATTAAATATTTGTACAAAAGTGTATTGTCTCATATGTAGATACGCTCATTGCTTCAAAGTCCACATTGGCATGTTTCCCGCAATACCCCTTGATTTTTGATCAACAAAAACAAGCAGGATTGTGTAAAAAACAAAAGCGTAATACATATGTACATACATGCATATGTACAAAGTGCAGTGATCTCTAATACGAGCGCTCATTAGCACATAATAAATAAAATATCCACCTATAGGTACACCCTATAGGAAATTTGGATATAAAACATATATAAAAGAAATATACACAGAAAATTAAAATACATAAAATATTTCCGGTCGTTAATAAATAATTAAATAAAATTTAAGCGATTAATTATTTATTTCATTTGAAAACTCTTATTAACGTAAAAGAGTTCGCGATTACACATATTATCAAATACGTAAAGCGTTATTTGCATCAATTTCGTTCAAAATCTTATTTACTTAAAAGAGTTCTCGTCTGATCATATATATAAAGATATATATACACGAAAATATTTTTAAAATCTCGGTTTATCAAAAAAGTCATTGGTTTTATTTATTTGTTTGAAACTCTTACATACAAGAGAGTCTTCTATTCAACATCTTATATACGAAACTTTTTCTAATCAGCTATAAGTCTAGTTTTCACTAAGACGTTCTGATTTATTATATACATCTTTTAAATGAGCTCAGACTCAAAGGAATTTAAAACAACTCAGTTGCTAAAAGTTACAAAAATGATTTCAGACGAAAACATCCGTGTACACCGGCTGAAGCTACACGCTCAAAGCAAGGTGCTACAAAACTAAAGAGGGGTAAAGATATTTCTTATACAAAATTCATTGCTGAGAGTGACAGTTTGATACGATACTGCACTCGATTTTCATCTTCACCGCTTCAAGACAATTCGGAATCGGTCTTAGAAATCAAAAAAGATAATTTAGACAATTTCTGGACACGTCTCCAAGCGGCATATGACGCAATCGTAGAATCTGACGACTCAGATCTACCGGAAAATTGTAAATCCTCGGCACACACCAAGTATGAACACTGCCTAGACCAGTTCGAAGACACAAAGGCAATGATTTCTGATCAACTAAAGCTATTAAGAGCAATTGCACCTACTCCACAACCGAGAGTAGAGCTGCCACCAAGACAAGCCCAAGAGGCAAGTTCAGGCATTCACCTTAAACTGCCAGTATGCGACACAGATATATTTCATGGTGGTTATGAACAGTGACCGTCCTTCCGGGACATGTTTACAGCTGTGTACATAAACCATCCCAAATTGTCACAAGCGCAGAAATTGTATCACCTCAGGTACAAAACCAAAGGTCAGTGAAACAGTTCGCTTTCAATGACGAAAATTTTAATTTTGCTTGGGAAGCTCTAAAAACACGTTATGAAAATGAAAGAATATTGGTCGACAAACTGGTGACGATATTAATGAATTTACCAAAAATTCAGAACAAGTGAAGAGTTCATAAAGTTTCAATCCACTTTTTCAAATTGTTTGTCGGTTTTATCGACACAGAATATTCCCACAGATAATTGGGACCCCATTCTGGTAAATGTATGCACAGCTGCATTACCAGAAAAATCTTTTGTGGGAGCAATCGCTCTCATCACGAAGAAAGTGCCCAACGTGGCAGCAAATGAAAGAATTTCTTACTACCTAATACGAAATTGCAGAAAGGGTAGATAAAAAACTAGTCAGAACGAAAAACGTTCAAAACGACCTCAATAGAAGCTTCAATAGACCCCAAGCAAGTAGCCACAATAATTTAAATAGAAGCTTTTTTAAAAATCAATCGTTCACATCCGAACAATATAAGCAAACGTCATGCGAACTTTGTAGAGGAGGTCACAAACTAAAATTATGCGAAAAATTCAAAAAAATGAATGTTAGCGATCGAAACAATTTCGTAAGAACGAAAAAATTATGTACCAACTGTCTGTCACATGCGCATACACTTAAAGATTGCGAAAGCAAATTTAATTGCGTTTAATGCCATAAAAGACATCATACAATGTTACATATAACAAATTTTTCCAGCTCACCCCCGAACAATGCAAACGTAAGACGAGCAACAGGATTAGTTGCCACAACAAATTCTGAAAACTGCCAAGAAGCACCATGCTGCTCAAAGGCGTTGAAAACCCAAACGCTACATAGCGAAAATCACAGTAGGGTACTATTACCCACAGCAGTTGTCTCCATCGAACACCGAGGAGAACTGTTTAAACTCAGAGCCTTAATAGACCAAGGATCACAACGATCATTTATAGCGTCTAGGGAACAAAACAGGCTACAGTTACCAACAAAACTGGCCAACTTTGAAATCAAGGGAATGGGCGGAAGAATTGTTCAAAACTCAAATAAAATCTGCCCCATTACCCTCATTTCCCCCAAAGTGGATAAGCGCATACAAGCGGAAGCTATTGTCCTACCGCGATTAACCGACATGTTACCTAGCTATCACATAAATAGCAAGCATTGGCAAAAGGTTTCACACCTAAAGCTAGCAGACCCAAACTGCAACACCCCCGCTCAAATAGATCTTCTATTAGGCAGCGATCTCATACCACAAATTATTCTCGAAGATATTGAGAAAATTACCAAAACACTTCTGGCGCAAAATACCATTTTCGGATGGGTCCTAAGCGGACTAGTTGCGGAACCAGTTACAACATTGACAACTCAAGTTGAGGAAGTCTCAAATGAGTACCTCAATTCACAATTGAGAAAATTTTGGGAACTAGAAGAACTCCCCCCATATCAGTCACAACCCCTGAAGATCAGTATTGTGAGGATTTTTACAAAGCCACAACTACTAGATCAGAAAATGGTCGGTACGTCGTACGACTACCACTTAAGCAACAATTTCCTAGCACACTCGCCTTAGGTCACTCTCGCACCTCTGCAATACAGCAGTTTCTAAGTATGGAAGGAAACCTACTTAAAAAAGGCGAACTCAAATCTGAATATGATAGTGTGTTAGAAGAATGCCTCCATTTAGATCATATGGAGGAAGTAAACCCAGGGGAGAAAATCGTCAACGGCAAATACTACTCCTTTTACCTGCCACATCACGCAGTAGTAAAGCCAGACAAAAAAACAACAAAAGTAAGAGTTGTTTTTAATACTTCGAGAACCACTAGTTCAGGGAATTCCCTAAATGATATCCTATTTACGGGACCCACACTCCAAACAGATTTAATGATTCTGATTTTAAATTGGCGTATATACAAATACGTATTGAATGGGGACGTTGAAAAAATGTATCGGCAAATAGGCGTACATAAAGACGACCAAGATTTTCAACGTATTATGTTCCGAAGATCCCCCACCAGTCCTTTACGCGACTTCAGACGAAAAACAGTTACATTTGGCGTTAACTGTGCTCCATATTTAGCCATTCGAACACTCCACGAATTGGCTGAAAACACCAAGTCAGAATTTCCTCTGGCGACCCAGGTGTTAAAACCACAAACGTATGTAGACGATATTCTGTCTAGAAGTCACAGTCTTCCAAAAGCATATGAATCATTATCACAAGTAATCCAAGCCCTCACATCCGCAGGGTTTCCATTAAAAAAGATTACGGCAAATCACTCAAATATATTAAAAAATATACCAAAAGACAATTTGTTGGACACTAATTTCCTTATTTTCGAAAAGGAAAGTACAACAAAAACATTAGGCATCCAATGGAATGCGATATCGGACCAGTTCTCATACACGACAGAGTCCATATCCGCATTATCAGCCATAACGAAAAGATAGATTTTATCCTCGGTGGTAAAACTTTTCGACCCCGCAGAATGGCTTTCGCCAATTATGATCCAAGCGAAAATCTTAATACAAGAATTATGGCTAGACGGAACCGACTGGGACGAACAAGTGAAACCTCTTCGCTTAGAAGAATGGTCCCAGTTCGCAAACAATCTGAATGACATTTCTCAGATTCAAATTCCACGATGAGTAAATTACTCTCCCGATCACAAAGTTGAATTATATGGCTTTTGTGACGCCTCAGAAAAGGCATACTGCGCTACTATCTATGTGCGCACGCATAGTGACACCACGACCACAAGCCATTTATTAGTAGCAAAAGCTGGAAAAACCACCACATGCATGGAAGACGTATATTTCTAACCGAACATCTCAAATTCTTGACCTAGTGGGATCAGCCACTTGGCGTCACGTAGCCAGTGCTGACAATCCTGCCTATCTAGGTACAAGAGGGTGCAAGCCACTGCACCTTGCCACTATCACCCTCTGGTGGAATGGCCCCCGATGGTTGATAGAATCTCCTGATTCTTGGCCACAATCCCCCATGCGCAACATTATCGCTCCAGAAGGTCGAAAAATCGCCACCTTTCATACATTATTGGATGATACCGACATCCTTGAACGATTTTCATCGTTTCCAAGAGCTCTTAGAGTAGTTGCTTATATGTTCAAATTTATAGAACAACTCAAAAGCAAAGTTAAGGGATCACATAATTTCCCATGCAACACAGTGACGCACCTAGAGTTACAAAAGGCAAAGGTCGCACTAATAACATACACACAAGCGAGCTATTTCAGCCGCGATATATCACTACCAAGAGAATCGAAGCCGATTGATAAAAAGAGCTCACTCTTAGTCCTAAACCCATTTCTGAACACGAAATGTCTGCTTCGTGCCAATGGTCGGCGTGCTAATTCGAGCCTAACATACAACGAATGCCTTCCCATAATAATCCCAGAGAGGTCACCATTTGCCACACTGTTCCTCCACTACACCCACATTTTAATGCTACACGCCGAACATCGTCTCATGCAACAGATGGTACGCCAGGAATATTATATCCCCCGTCTTAAGCCACAAATCAAGAAGTACATCATCACGTGCAAGATTTGCACTATGCACAAGCAGAAGATGCGAACACAGATTATGGCAGCACTTCCACCTGAACGCTGCAATTTCGCTCTGCCTTTCACCACAACAAGTGTTGATTTTGCTGGGCCTTTCCAGGTAAGGGCGTCCATGTTAAGGTCTCCCACTCTCATGAAAGGCTATGTGGCTATCTTTGTATGTTCCACGACAAAGGCAGTACACCTTGAGCTGTGTAGTAATCTGACGACGGAGGCTTTTCTCGCGGCATTTGCTCGCTTCGTCGCTCGACGTGGCTACCCATCAAAAATGATGAGCGATAATCGCAAAACCTTTATCGGAGCTCAACGAGCCACAGAAAAGCAATTTGTGGATTTTTAAAACAAGTGTCACCTGACATCGTACAAAGGTACGCCCCTCAAGGTATCAACTGGCAATTTATACCCCCAAGCGCTTCTCACATGGGCGGTTTATGGGAATCAGCTGTAAAAAGCTTCAAATCCCATTTCAAACGGGTAGCTGGAAATTATAAATTCAATTACGAAGAGTTCACGACGTTATTAAATCGAATTGAAGCCGTTTTCAATTCACGGCCACTCACAGTACTATTGCAAGACCCCTCAGATTTCACCGCCTTAACTCCAGGGCATTTTCTAAAAGGAGCATCCATCCTGGCCATTCCTGAGACAGGCGTGGAGTCGCTATCCCTATTAAATCGATGGGAACGAATTAAAATTCTCCATCATGATTTCAGCCGCCGATGGAAGGACGAATATATAAAGGATCTCCACAAAAGATACCGCTGGAAGACTCCTGAACAGGCGCCTAAACTTGGAGACTGTGTCCTCATTCATGATGATTGTCTGCCCCCTACCGAGTGGCGACTTGGCCGCATAGAAAAGCTACATTACGGCTCCGACGGTCACATTCGAATCGTTGATCTCCGTACGCAAAACGGAACACTAACCCGACCGCTCGTGAAGCTATGCTTTCTGCCAACTTCCGATGATCGCGAATCCGAAAACCTCAAAAATAAACCGGTATTACAGCTACACAATAAACGAACCAAATGAAACCAATAAAACACGAGAAAGTACGCAAATAACAACCCGTTAAAAAATAACAACCGTCAAAAAATAACAAACCGTAAATAAAGATAACAAACCGTACATAAAAATAACAAACCGTAAAGAAAACTAACAAAAAATGGTCGATCCATACTAAGGCCCATTCATGCCACATATCGTGGCACGATTGCCAATATCTAATTGTATGACAGATTTCTAATTGACAATCTCATTTATACATAGATCACCATGGATGTAGATACACCAGTCGCAACCACGCCAACAGCTCGGGCTACCAATGCGCCACGCACCGTGCCTACTCCAGCGCCCCGAACTGTGGTGGCAACGACGCCGACAACTGCACCGGCAACAACGCCGGCACCGGTACCGGCAGCCGCGTCTGCAGCGGTCCCTCAATACGCACCTCGTGGTGGCACTCGACCACCACCACCCCCATCACGGACCACGGAGACCCTAAGGTGCTCCATCTGTCGGCGCCCACATCGCCTGCACCATTGTGGCATATTTAGGGGTATGCGACCCTTGCAACGGCAGCAAGTTGCCCAGGACCACAGGCATTGCCATAACTGCCTGTCACATACCCATGGGACTGCAGCGTGTGAGTCACGAGGGCTGTGCCAAATATGCCACAGGCCGCATCACACGCTGCTACATCGCAGCACGGCACGCGAAGTGAATCGGCCACCCATCCAGCGCGGCCGCATACCCCGCTTCCAATCCGCAGCTCGTGGCGCGCCCCAGCGAAGCGGAACCTCGTTGTGGCGTCGGCAGGCTGGACCACCACCTCGTCGGTCTACGGGGCTGAGCAGCGTTGTGGCAACGCTGCAACAGTTGCAGCGCCTTCTAGACTAAACAGTCGTTTAGGGGGGCCTGGATGGTTAAATGAGCTTCTGCAAAAGACTTCTGCTTAAATAGTCGCGTAGTGGACTATTGGCAGATTTTCGGAAAATAATCCGTAGAAAATCTTGATCATCTTTATGAACAATTATTTTTCGATACATTTTTCGACATACCCATTGAATACGTGTTTGTATATACGCCAATTTAATATGAGGAGCATTAAATCTGGTTGGAGTGTGGATCCCGTAAATAGAATATCATTTAGGGAATTTCTCGATCTAGAGGATCTCGACGCATTAAAGACAACTCTAACCTTTGTGGTTTTTTTGTCAGGCTTTACTACTGCATGGTGTGGCAAGTAGAATGAGTAATGATTTTTTCGCATGGGCTTACTTCCTCCATGTGGTCTAAATGGAGGTATTCTTCTAAGACACCATCATAATCTTGTTTAAGCTCACCTTTTTTAAGTAGGTTTTTTCCATACTTAGAAACTGCTGTATTGCAGAGGTGCGAGAGTGCCCTAAGGCAAGTGTGGCTGGAAACTGTTGCTTTAGTGGTAGTCGTACGACATACCGACCATTATCTCATCGAGTAGTTGTGGCTTTGTAAAAGTCTTCACAATACTGATCTTCTGGTGTTGTAATTGAAATGGGGGGGGGAGTTCTTCTACCTCCAAAAATTTTCTCAATTGTGAATTGAGGTACTCGTTTGAGATTTCCTCAACTTGAGTTGTCATTGTTGTGACTGGTTCCGCAACTAGTCCACTTAGGACCCAACCGAAAATGGTATTTTGCGCCAGAAGTGTTTTCGAAATTTTTTCAATACCTTCTATTAAAATTTGTGACATAAGGTCGCTGCCTAATAGAAGGTCTATTTGAGCGGGGGTGTTGCAGTTGGGATCTGCTAGCTTTGGGTGTGTAACCTTTTCCCAATGCTTGCTATTTATATGATAGCTTGGAAGCATGTTCGTGAGTTGTGGTAAGACTATTGTATCTGCTTGAATGGGCTAATCCGCTTGGGGGGAAATTAGGGTAATGGGGCACATTTTGTTGGAGTTTTGAACTACTCTTCCGCCCATTTCCGTAATTCCAAAACTGGCTAATTTTGTAGGTAGTTGTAGGATATTTTGTACCCTAGACGCAATAAATGATCTTTGTGATCCTTGGTCTATTAAGGCCCTAAGTTTAAACAGTTCTCCTCGGTGTTCGATGGAGACGACTGCTGTGGGTAGTAGTACCATACTTTGAATCTCGCGGTGCAGCGTTTGAGTTTTTAATGCCTTGGAACAGCATGGTGTCTCTTGGCGAAATTCGGGATTTTGTGTTTCGGGAGTTTCGGTTGCAACTAAACCCGGGGCTCTGTTTGAAAAAGCGCTACTTTGAGGTGAGTTGGGAAAGTTATTTAAGTGCAAGTAAGCGCAGTTAAATTTGCTTTCGCAATTATTGAGATTGTGTGAGTGGGACACGCAGTTTGTACAGAGTCTTTTAAATCTGACAAAGTTTTTCCTTTCATTGATATTAAATTTTTTAAACTTTTCGCAAGATTTTAGCTTGTGTCCTCCTTTACACAGTTCGCATGACGTAAATTTATTTTGTTCAGATGTGAATGATTGATTTTTAAAAAAGCTTCTGTTTAAGCTGTTGTTGTTACTAGCTTGGTGTCTAATGAAACTTCGATTTAGGTCGTGTTGAACGTTTTTGGTTCTGACCTACCTATCTACCCTTTCTGCAATTTCGTATTGGGTAGTCAAGAAATCTTTCATCTGCTGCCACGTTGGGCATTTTCTTCTCGATGAGAGCGATTGCTCCCACAAAAGCAACGATTTTTCTGGTAATGCAACTGTGTATATATTTACCAGAATGGGGTCCCAATTATCTGTGGGAATATTCTGTGTCCATAAAACTGACAAACAATTTGAAACAGTGGATTGAAGTTTTATGAACTCTTCACTTGTTTCTTTCTGAATTTTTGGTAAGTTCATTAATATGGTGACTTGTTGATCGATCAATATTCTTTCATTCTCGTATCGTTCTTTTAGAGCTTCCCAAGCCAAATTGAAATTGTAGTCATTTGATGCGAACTGTTTGACTATTACGCCTGCTTGACCTTTGGTTTTGTATCTGAGGTGATACAATTTTTGCGCTTGTGATAATTTAGGATGGTTTATGTACACGGCCGTAAACATGTCCCGGAAGGACGGCCATTGTTCATAACCTCCGTGAAATGTTTCTGTATCGCATGCTGGCACTCTAAGGTGAATGCCTGAACTCGCCTCTTGGCTTTGAATTTGTGGCAGCTCTACTCTCGGTTGTGGAGTAGGTGCAATTGCTTTAATTAATTTTAATTGATCGGAGATCATGGCTTTTGTCTCTTCATATTGGTCAAGGCAATTTTCATATTTGGCGTAAGCCGAGGATTTGAAGTTTTCGGGTAGATTTGAGTCGTCAGTTTCTACTATCGCGTCATATGCAGATTGGAGACGTGTCCAGAAATTGTCAATATTTTGATTTTTGATTTCTAGCACCGATTCAGAGTTATCTTGAATCGATGAAGATGAAAATCGAGTGCAGTATTTTACTAAGCTGTCACTCTCAAAAATGAATTTAGCGTAAGAAATATCTTTCCCCCTTTTTTGCTTTGTAGCACCTTGTTTCGAGCGTGTAGCTTCTGCAGGTGTACTTGAACTTTTGTCATCAGAAATCATTTTCGGAATTTTTAAAAATTGAGGTGATTAGAATCTTTAGAGTCTCTGCTCATTTAGTAACAATAAATTAATAAAAGTGAATTTTTTAGTATAAATTCAGATGAATGTAAAAACCTGAAAACTCTTTTACGTAAATAAGAGTTTTAATTTCCGAATTAACGATTATTTTATTGAAATACGCGTATGTCGTGTCACGCAGTATTTTAGAAACGGTTAGGCAATAATATAATAAATATATTGTATTTTTGATATGTGTATATATATATACATATGTATATATATGTATATATACATATATATACGTTGTTTTTTTTTTTTTTTGGTTGCGGACTTATTCGTATGCCCTCGTACGCACTTTCGTAGTTACAGGCGTCAATACCCTTTGTATATGTGCCTGGTCTGTATGTAATGCGCTATGGCACCAAGAATGATAGAAACAAGATTGCGCAATGACGAGTTCAAATTTTGTTCGTTCTGCGCATCTACGTCACGGTTGACCAACTTACAATCAGCTGATTTTCAGTTGTTTGTTTTTCTTTGCAATAAGAAGCAATTTTGTATTGCAGGCATACAAAATCACGAATATCATCAAAAGTTAACATCAATATAAGTGAATATTAATAACATGAATGAATGAACATTTTCATTTGATTGAATTTTCCTTGTATTATTTAATTTTGTCTCTTTGCTGTGTTTGTTTCAACCGTATAATTTTATGTAAATAAAAAGATTGAATATTTTGTAACTAAGTATCAATTTATTGTTTTATTTAATTTTCTTTTTTTACTAAACATATGTTCAATTAAGTTTTTATTGAAGGAACGAATCCTAAAATACATTCTAGCTCTGAAAAATAATTATCTTATTTTCGAGATACAATTTACAAAATCACTTAAATCTTTGTGCTCCTGGACACAGTACCATTGACGTCGTCAAATATTGCTTGCAAGGCTCTCATATGCTCTATCAACATATCTGTTGGTTTTGAGAGTCCTCCTTCAGAAAGGTGATCCACCCAAGTATGGGACAAACAATTTTCGGAATTGGCACAAATTTCGGGGATGTCTTTACCGAGTTTGTGGCGGATGTACCCTGCCAAATTCTCAAGTCCGTCGTTGTTGAGAATCTCCAAGTCATCATTTTTTTCAATTGGCTCAGTGGAATTCAGATCAACTGACACACGTTGAAAAATATTACCTGCAAAAATATAATAAATTGTTAGTTATTATTATTAGTATAATTAGGATAAAAAACAGTGGTTAGTATGCAAAAACTTAGTTTGTTTGTAAGTACAAATTTTTGCATTTGTTAACATCAATACATTTTTATATAATAATGTTTTCTGTACTTTTAGGTTTATAATACTATGTACGTTTAATATTTTGATAATTACCGGTTAGAGATAAGTAATTTCCTTCCAAACCTGGTGTGTTGTCGACTTCAACATTGCCTTCTTCTGTGATCGCTCCTTCGTTGTGACCAAGTATATAGGAACGCAGCTTATATATGAACTCCTGCCTGTCAGGTGATCGTGAAGACCGCCTTTTGACCTGATTACGCCAAAAAAAATTTCCAAAACGTCCTGGTTCCATCGATAGGTCAAAACGTAATAAATTTTGTACTGCTGTCTTAAGTCATCCAGTAGTAATTTCAAAGCATTATTGCTTTGGAGTGTACCTGTAAATCATAAGTAAAATCAAAGACTGTAGAAAATCAACTTATCTAAATACATATGTAGCTTCAGTGTTTATTACCTTTTTGGAATGGAAGCAAACCATTTTTACCAATGACTCTCATTGATGAAACCAGCTCCGTCATCTGTTCCAGTTCATTATTTTGTTTGTTCAAAGCCAAACCGTAGGCGTGCAAGCGTTCCCTCACTCCATCTTTGGGCACCCTGACATGCATTACGTCAAACCAGTCATTTGTCTATAAAATGAATATTTATAATATATGAACACTTTAATTAATATTTTAAATATTACTTACAATTTTGAACAGTCGATGGTATTCCTCCCAATTTTCGTTATCTAGTAGACCTAAACTAGCCGATCGAGTTATTGCTTGAGCAATTGTGTGGGAGAACAATTTTGTGGCTAGTTTAACCTTTTGCCTTTCTGCTCCTGTCACAGACAAATGTTTCTGGGATGGACAGCTCGTTGGACGTTAGCGAGAGCAGCTTCACAATTATGTCTTTTCTAACAATTTTTACATTGATAGTAAAGGTCTTATCGAAAAAATGATTTCTTTGTAGTTTTATTAAGTGGGGGACATCAGCAAAAACCACAATCCTGTCTCCGTTGTGTGAAAACCTGCAATAGAAAAAAAGGACACAATTTAAAGTATATCATTATTTAAATAATTGTTTAGTGAATGTACCAAGGTTTCTCCGCATTAATTTCAAGATCATTATATAAGCCTCTATTTGATCCACCCAAATCGCTTACAATGGCAACAATATTGTAACCGCACTTTTTAACGTTTGACAAAATGCTAAACAATACTTCCTTCGTCATTTTGCAGTCATAATCGAAGAATATAAGCTGTTTCCATTTACTTATCAAACTTAAAGAACAAAGTACATTATAAAAAACTGACTTCAAGTAAATTAATGAGTTTAATTACCTCTTATCATTGCAACCTGAACATAGTTAACAGGAGGCAATGTCGAATCAGTGGATCTGTCGTAGCAGTAACTCTTTCTGACCTTCATTTCATCAAAACTGAGTACACAAATTTTTTGCGCTTGTGTTAGCTCAGTTGCTGCCTTCAACAGTTTCATCACCGGCTCTATGACACCGGGAGCTACGTCAATTTTTTTTTGACCACCATTGCAGAGTGCGCACACCAGGTAGAGGAAAGTTGTTTCTCCTTAAAAGTTTGTACGCTTTTGGGCTCGTTGAATATAGCGTGATCGATTCAGCTATGTCTTCTTCTTTCCAATTCCGCCGTTTGTTTCCATCTCTTAATTTTTCAATCTATAATGATATGTGTAATGAACTTTAATGTATTTTGCAACTAATTTTTTAGAATTTCGGCACTTACCTGGCCGTTGGTAAAAATGCAGCTAAGTTTTTGCTCCAAATTATTTCTATGGAATTCCGCAGTTTTAATGGAAATCTTGAGGCGTTTAATTTCTGCTAACTGCTCGTTTTTGCACTTATTCAAAGTGCTAACAACACTATTCAGCCTTTGTCTAAAAAGAATAGGAAATACACATACTTATGTAAGTAAAAGATACTTCATCAATATCAACTAGGACTAACATTTCTGTTTCCAAATGCAGTATTTTCTCGTCTTTCTCATCGATGACCTCTTCTTCTGCAGTTTGAGGTGCCTCTCCAACCTCGTTTTCTTGAATTATTTCAACAGGTTCGGTATTCTTTAAGATTGTTGTCAACATCTCTTTTTTGGAACGAGGCTCCATCCTTTTCTGCCGTTCATTAGCCTCTGCAGGAGCAGTGGTTAACGTGGGATTCCGCGAACTTAAACCTGCAAGAGTGTTGGGTTATAAAAGTAAAATTATTGTTATCAAAATGCTAATATTACCCATTTCAAACTGCAAATTTCTTCCGAAAGCTTCTGGCGCGAAGTGCACTTCACAAACGCACGCATTTTTAACGTTAATTTTGTCTGTCCGACGACAAAAATGAATCCATTGTTTTACTGCGGCTTTATCCTTAGGGAAATTCACTTCGTAGCACTATTTTTACCATTGTTATTATTACAACCGAACACTGCACAACGCATTTTAAAAATATAGAATTTAACAATTAATACAACACTTGAAAACACAATTCGAATTCACTTTCAATAGCGCGGGCGAATAATAAATCAACCGTGACGTCAGCAAGAACAGCTGACTGAAAACAAACATGCGCATTGCGTAATCTCTTTCTCTATCATTCTTGCTATGGCACATATATTCAAGTATTTTTATTGCTTGTATTGTTTTTACGTTCTTCCGTTGTTGTAGGCGAGATACGAAACCAAAAGAAAGATCACCATGCGCAAGTGTTCACCTCTTCATGCTTTGTGTTTTTCATTTTAACTTCGTATAATATAAATCGAGTTGTTACTAATTAATATGTATGTATGTATGTTCGAATTTATTATTTCTTTTATTTAACTTCTTGCCTTTCTATTGTGCCTTTTGCTTTTTACTTTTAGGTATACTTCTTACTGTTTTGAGGAACAGAAGGAGTATTGCGGAAAATCTTGCAAGTGGATACTTGAAATTAATTTGTTGTTAAATTAACTTGTTACGTGTGTTCGTAACACTAAGGTAAGCAAATATGCAAATAATATATATATATATATATATATTTTTTTTTTACTGTTTTATATATATAGATGATATAGTATATAATTAAAATTTTCCCGGTTTGTGCCGTTCAAACGGATTATAAATCCATATATTCTCATTTGCTGCAAGACCGGCATAAATCAAAAAACGTGATTTTTGAGTTAGTGCTGCAGAATTGCTTGTTGTATCATACTTCATGTTGAGTGAAAAATTCATATGAATACCTCTTATATGCTCCGCTTGAGAAGAGAATATATTTCCTGTTTTCCGTGTAAGGTTATAGTCAGTTGAAAACTTTAAACGCGTTTTCCGGCAAATCGATTTTTTTGACTTATGCCGGTCTTGCAGCAAATGAGCAATATGTACATACATGTAATAAATATAAATGAAAAACGATACACTTACTTTATCTCGCCTCAAGGTATTTTTGGGGGAAAGTAAGGTTTGGATATGCTATGCTTTGTGTGCTCCAGTTTTCTTGACTTGTTGTCCTACGCCTTCGTGCTCCAGTTTTTCTCCTTTTCCGATTTTATGTTGTATTAATGTTTTTTGCCCGATCGCGCCCGAATTATGTATTAGATTATATTAGTTAGATTTTTATAACGCGGCGCGCTCGTTTGCTTTTGGTTTATTACTTTTTATGTATTATAATTTGCCTAAAAACTTAATTTTTGTTTTGTTATATTTTTACACAAAACATGTAATTATATAAATATGTTCATATATATATATGTTGGTATTTTAAAAATGAACTTCGTTTCTGTATGTGTTTATTTCTTGTTGTCCCACTTAACTTTTCACTTTGACTTAGTTTTGGTTTTTTTCCTTTTTCTTTCGTTTTTATGTGTTCTAACGTCACTTCACTCGTTTTTATTAAAATTTGGTTTTTTTTTCTATAGTGCCTTTCTCTAGGCTCGAAGGACCATGTTTTCTTCGATTAGTCTCCTCGCACTCACCTTTCGGAATTACAATAAAAAAGGCCTCACACAATTCCGCCAAAAATTTCACCAAATATATTTTTCCTCTGAAGGATTTATGTACAAATCAACCAAAATTTCACAGAATGTATTGGTACTATATCCGCAAGAGGGTTGTGTAGAAGTTTAAATTAAATTATTTATTTATTTATTTATTGAAAATAAAAAAGAGGGATGTTCGCACAATATGCAACGGCTGAAAAACCTCGGTATTAAGAGAGCACGGCTTTCGTTCGGATCGCAAGAAAAAGAAGAAGTGGTCACGAACTTGTTTCTCCGCCCCTTTTGTTCCCTTTTGGTTGTGGTGAAAAATGCAGTGCTAATGTAGTTATGTGTAATGTGGATTGTAGGTAGTGTAGAGATGAGTGTGGTGAATGAAGCGTGCTAGTGACGTATATTTTAATGCGGTGAGTGTAGAGTGTTTTGAATGCGAGATTATTGTTGTGGTTAGGTGTTGGTTATGTGTTGTGTGGGGCAGGAAACTGAAGCTCATTTCTTCTTCTTCTTCTTCTTTACTGGCGTAGACACCGCTTATGCGATTATAGCCGAGTCAGCAACAGCGCGCCAGTCGTTTCTTCTCTTCGCTACGTGGCGCCAATTGGATATTCCAAGCGAAGCCAGGTCTCTCTCCACTTGACCCTTCCAACGGAGTGGAGGTCTTCCTCTTCCTCTGCTTCCCGCGGCGGGTACTGCGTCGAATACTTTCAGAGTTGGAGTGTTTTCATCCATCCGGACAACATGACCTAGCCAGCGTAGCCGCTGTCTTTTAATTCGCTGAACTATGTCAATGTCGTCGTATATCGCGTACAGCTCATCGTTCCATCGAATGCGATATTTGCCGTGGCCAACGCGCAAAGGACCATAAATCTTTCGCAGAACTTTTCTCTCGAAAACTCGCAACGTCGACTCATCCGTTGTTGTCATCGTCCAAGCCTCTGCACCATATATCAGGACGGGAATTATGAGCGATTTATAGAGTTTGGCTTTTGTTCGTCGAGAGAGGACTTTACTTTTTAATTGCCTACTAAGTCCGAAGTAGCACCTGTTGGCAAGACTAATCCTGCGTTAGATTTCTAAGCTGACATTGTTGGTGGTGTTAATGCTGGTTTCTAAATAGACGAAATTATCTACAACTTCAAAGTTATGACTGTCAACAGTGACGTGGGAGCCAAGTCGCGAGTGCGACGACTGTTTGTTTGATGACAGGAGATATTTCGTCTTGCCCTCGTTCACTGCCAGACCCATTTGAGTTGCTTCCTTGTTCAGTCTGGAGAAAGCAGAACTAACGGCGCGGGTGTTGAGGCCGATGATATCAATATCATCGGCATACGCTAGCAGCTGTACACTCTTGTAAAAGATTGTACCTGCTCGATTAAGCTCTGCAGCTCGAATAATTTTTTTCGCACGATAGGGAGTCGCCTTGTCTGAAACCTCGTTTGGTATCGAACTGCTCGGAGAGGTCCTTCCCGATCCTGACGGAGCTTTTCGTCAGTTTATACAGCCGTATTAGTTTTGCGGGGATACCAAATTCAGACATCGCGGCATAAAGGCAGCTCCTTTTCGTGCTGTCGAAGGCAGCTTTGAAATCGACGAAGAGGTGGTGTGTGTCGATTCTTCTGTCACGGGTCTTTTCCAAGATTTGGCGCATGGTGAATATTTGGTCGGTTGTTGATTTACCAGGTCTAAAGCCACACTGATAAGGTCCAATCAGTTTGTTGACGGTGGGCTTTAATCTTTCACACAATACGCTCGAAAGAGCCTTATATGCGTTGTTGAGGAGGCTAATCCCACTGTAGTTGGCGCAGATTGTGGGGTCTCCTTTTTTATGGATTGGGCATAGCACACTTAAATTCCAATCGTTGGGCATACTTTCGTCCGACCATATTTTGCAAAGAAGCTGATGCATGCACTTTATCAGCTCTTCGCCGCCGTGATTGAATAGCTCGGCCGGCAATCCATCGGCTCCTGACGCTTTGTTGTTTTTCCGGCGGGCAATTGCTTTTCGAACTTCTTCATGGTCGGGCAATGGAACATCTGCTCCATCGTCATCGATTGGGGTATCGAGTTCGCTTTCTCCTGGTGTTGTGCGTTCACTGCCATTTAGCAGGCTGGAGAAGTGTTCCCTCCATAATTTAAGTATGCTCTGGACATCGGTGGCTAGATCACCTTGGGGGGTTCTACAAGAGTATGCTCCGGTCTTGAAACCTTCTGTAAGCCGCCGCATCTTTTCGTAGAATTTTCGAGCATTACCCCTGTCGGCCAGCTTATCAAGCTCTTCGTACTCACGCATTTCGGCCTCTTTCTTTTTCTGTCTACAAATGCGTCTCGCTTCCCTCTTCAAATCTCAGTATCTATCCCATCCCGCACGTGTCGTGGTCGATCGCAACGTTGCGAGGTAGGCAGCCTGTTTTCTCTACGCTGCGACGTACCAGCTGTTCCTTTGCACTTTCCGAAAACCAATGGTTTCGGTTGCAGCTGTTCGTAAGGAGTTTGAAATGCCGTCCCATAGTTCCCTTATACCGAGTTGTTGACGAGTGCTCTCAGAGAGCAGGAGTGCAAGCCGAGTAGAAAATCGTTCGGCTGTCTGTTGTGATTGCAGCTTCTCGACGTCGAACCTTCCTTGTGTTTGTTGGCGTGGGTTTTTTGCTGCATAGAGGCTGGTGCTAAACTTGGCTGCAACACTATATTGGTTCGAGTTGATGTTAGGACCTCGGAGCTCACGCACATCTAAAACACTGGAGACGTGTCTTCCGTCTATCACAACATGATCGATTTGGTTGGTGGTTTTTCGATCCGGAGACTGCCAGGTAGCTTGATGTATCTTCTTATGCTGGAATCTAGTACCACAGATAACCATATTTCGGACCCCGGGGAAGTCGATCAGCCTCAACCCATTTGGGGACGTTTCGTCGTGGAGGCTGAATTTACCGACCGTAGTGCCAAAGACACCTTCTTAGCCCACCCTGGCGTTGAAGTCGCCAAGCACGATTTTGACATTGTGGCGGGGGCATCTCTCATAAGTGCGCTCCAAGCACTCATTAAAGGCATCTTTGGTCACATCGTCCTTCTCTTCCGTCGGGGCGTGGGCGCAAATCAGCGATATGTTGAAGAACCTCGCTTTGATGCGGATTGTGGCTAGACGTTCATTCTCCGGAGTGAATGATAGTACTCGGCGACGGAGTCTCTCTCCCACTACGAATCCAACACCAAACTTGCGCTCCTTTATATGGCCACTGTAGTAAATGTCACAAGGACCTACTCGTCTCTGTCTTTGTCCCGTCCATCGCATTTCTTGGGGGGCGGTGATGTCAGCCTTTATTTTCACGAGGACATCAACTTGCTGGGCAGCGGCACCTTCCCAATTAAGGGACCGGACATTCCAGGTGCATGCCCTCAACTCGTAGTCCTTATTTCGCTTGCTATGGTCGTCATCAAAAGGGGGGTCTCTCATCCGAGGCTGATTGTTGGTTTTCATTGGGGGGTGGTTTTTACGTGGCGGGTCCCAAACCCAGTGCACAACCCTAAGTAGGGGATATTTCACCTTCTCACTTTAGTTCGCCTTCAAACGGATGTTCTTAGGCTACCCAGAGGATACTTGGTCAAAGACCGGAAGTCGTGAGCTGCTTGAGTCATATGTAAAAGAATCGTTTCTGGCCACTCCCAAGTGAATGGCGATCAGGGAACTTTCCTCACTTGCGTGAACTTCTACACATGACTCCATCCTCCAAGCTCATTTAGCCAGATACAATATTTTTTTTTTTGTATTTGTCTTTATTATATTTTAAAAATTATATTTTAAAAATAAATGTTAGTGCTGTCTTAAATTGATATCCCCGCAAAATTAATACGGCTGTGTAAACTGACGTTGAGCAATAACAAAACCTCTGTCAAAATCGGGAAAGACCTCTCCGAGTCGTTCGATACCAAACGAGGCTTCAGACAAATCGTTTCCCTATCGTGCGACTTCTTCAATCTTCTGCTGGAGAAAATAGCTGCACAACTAAATAAAGAAAGTACCATTTTCTATAAGTAGAGTTACCAAGTTCCTTGATTTGTTAGCTTTTGTAGCGAAGGTTACCAAAATGTTTTTTCTTTCTTAGAAAGAGATTTCAATCTTGGGCTTGTTGGAGTCGGTTGTCCAGCTCACATTGTGCACAATTCTGCTCATTATGGCTTGGATTGTTTCAAACTCGATGCAGTTTTTGGCATTGAAATCATAACCTTCAAATTGTCTAACCATTTTTCAATTTACACTTAGAACACAGAAGAATTAAAAACATTTTGCGAATTTTTTCAAGTTGAGTACGAGCTTATGTTGTCCCATTCCCAAACCAGATGGCTTAGTTTATTTCCAGTAGTTGAAAGAATCTTGAAAATGGTTATTCCGTTGAAGTCGCATTTTTTATCGATTGAGAAACCCCTCGCATTTTTGCATTCTTTTTTTTTTCAATGACTTTGTTGACTCTTTTTTGTTGGTTGTACATGTTCACATGTCCATTTTTGAACAAAATCGCATTCCTTTCACAATAACCACCAAACTCAATGCTTTGAATGCTAAAAGAAAACGTGAAGAATGTGCGAACTTTAGCGAACTGATGCCAACATTATAAAGGGACTGATACCGATGTGGTAACCCTGGTTATGCTATTATCAGAAACTCATCTTACGAATAAAAACAATTTCTTTACACCAGGATTTAGACTCCGTGTTACAAGAAATCCGTAATAACTAACGCACCTGTCTTAGCGATACCAAAAAAAACTATAAGCCGCTTAGTCCCAGAAAAATCAGCAATAGAAAAATAGAAAAGCTTGTAAATGAAAAAAGGCGTTCAAAACGAAAATAGCAGATAAATCACTCCACTTCCACTCAGCTTCAATTAAAATCAGCTGTACGTAAATTAAAAAACTACTTAATCGCGAGGAAGAATTCAGTATCGAAACGTATATAAGAGAGTTGCCGTATGCCAAGTAAGTTCCTCCGTGTTTTTATAATTATGCTGTGCAAAGGTATAACTAACCGAATAATAAGCTTTACTTACTATCTGCTGACTTTTGTTATCCGCCACAATTAAATTTTGAAAGGCAGTTTACTGGAGTTCTCAAACAAAAAGTGGAAGTATCTTGAAGAAAATTAAGTAAATTATATAACTTCTCTCGATTTTAAATATAATTGTGACCATATATCGGCAGTATCTTGATATATTATTAGCAATATTTTAATCATAAATTGATAATATTATACATATATGTGTTGAATATATATTTATATTTTATTTATTAGAATTGTTATTAAAAATTGTTTCTTTTGGTTCATTTTAGCAGAAAATTGTCTTGAAATATTTTGTTTGGTTAGGATATGTTCACTGAAATTGTAACATTTTGTTTGGTTACTTTAACATAGGTTAATCCCTATTCTGCAACGTGTTAACTACTTGTTACTATTCACTTGTGTATAAGTTAAACAATTTATTACTTTGGTTCAGTGAAAAATGAAACCCATTGCCACTTGGATGTTCAATATCTTTTCCGCGACGCATTTTCATTTATGGCATATTTCCTCTTTTTTAGCTATCCCATTGGTGGTTGTGTGGATTAGCAGTATGCCATATATTGGTTACTAAATCCATTACAGTTTCCATTTGTTACCGAATATGTTAGTTAAGAGTTATACGCTGAACACAATGGTTGCGACACAACATGGCATCACGACAGTGAACTGAAAACGGCGTTGTGCATCCTACTACCTGAACGCATGTACACAAGACAACACAGCTCTCCATTTTGCATGTATACAATTTCGTTGTGGCCTTGCACTTCAATGAAATTTTAATATTTTGTTCAAAGTGAAATTTTTTATGCAAAAAATAAGTAAATAGGTATATATTTTTGTTTTAAATTATCAATTGTTATTGCAAATGATATAATAGAGCTATAATAGAGCTATTTTATCCTTTTATTTGTAAAATAACGTCAAGTTTGTAAGAGCTGTAAATAATTTTACATTTTACATATTAGTGGCATCACCACTCTTCCTCATCTCTCTATCTTCCATTCTACTGTCAACTCTCCTGTCGTCCTACTGTCGCAGGCAAATATAGGAAAATATTGAAGTTAGCGAGAACGACAACTGTCGGCCTACCGTCGTGTAGTCGTGCAGCTGTCTAAATAACAGTGTCCATAAGAACGTGTGTATTTTAATATTTGACAGCTGTCGGTTGTCGTCTGTCGCAACCATTGTGTTCAGCGTATTACTCCTACTTTTTTCATATGTCAGCGAATACATTACCTATGTATGCGCATATGTGTTATTCATAAAACCAATAGAAGCCTAGTTTTGGGTAACAGTAAGTTCTCTTATATACAGGCATGCTAGCGTAATTGGTACACATTTGTTGGCAGTAACAAGATATCTGTTAATTTATTTTTATCGACGTGTTACTCTATTGGTTATCTCTCTGTTACCCATGTGTGAAGAATTATAAATTCTATAAATATATCCCACAATACGGACAAAAGTTAGGTTACTGATAGTTTATCAGTACTTAATGCATTTATTATCCAAGAGTTTCCTTTTTTCTAGTCTCGGAAAAAGTATATGATTCTCCTTTTTCACTAAACATCGGTGTGATTAGCTTACTCGCTGTCTCTTATTGAACTTGCGCAAATGCTACATATATTTTCGTGCTCTAATTTACAAACTATTTTGGAAAACTATCTCTTACTATTTCGTTAACAGTGTCCCTTTCATTGGCTATTTGTTTGCACGAATTGCAGAATTTTCCACTCGGTGCATAACCACAAACACACGCAGGAAATTATTTGCAATAGTTGTAAAATATGTCAGACCAAAACCCATGTTTATTTTCGTGCAATGACACGTTTAAATATAATTGCAACCCTTTTTTAGCTGTTATTTTACATACATTTACGCCGTTAAATTGTTGAGTAAGTAAGTTTTAATAGGTTTTATAATTTCTACATAAATTGTTGGAGGTTTGAAGATCATCAAAATAGAACACAATGAGAAAATATTTAGATCACGTCTTTACACTTCGGCTTTTATTTCACGATTAACTTAAGCTTATACCGAATACAAAATAGAAGGTAAAACTTATACAGAGTTGTATTATCCGAGTACTTTTTCATCATAAATTATAAGGATTTGTTACAATTTTTTGTTAAAGGTTGGTATCCAGCTCTCAAGTAATTGCTCAAGAAAAAAAAAATACATTATTTCTTCAAGTTAATCTGACAGCAAGTTACGCATTATGAATTATCCACATTAGAAGAGCAAGAGAGAATAAACAAAGAAGGTTAACTTTGTGCGTAATATGTATGTATGTATGTATGTATGTATGTTGTAACATAAGTATTTTCCTTGCGATTTGAGGAATGTTGTTGATGAGTGGTAAGTTTTATACAACATTTCAAAATGAAATATACTTCATAATAATGATTTTAACTAATTTAGGACGAATTTAACGATTACCTTTAATTTCCTTCAAGAAACAATTGTTGATTTGATGTTTCTTCGCAAAACCAGGTTTGCCATATTCGCATTTTATTGAAAAAAAGTATTAAAAATTAGTATTAGATTACTTTAGAGCTGCATACTAGCACAAGTAAATTTATCGCAGGAAAGTTTCTTGTCCGTTTCAAGCGTTTTTTTATATGAAGTTTTTACATTTCTTGAGAGCTGGATACTAAGCTTAAGAATGAATACGGAATGTGCCTCAATTCACAATAGTCGTGCACAATAGTCATTCTTAATAAATTGGTCGAATCAGCCGTTCATATATCACTAGATTCTGCAATGGGTGCTCTCTTGGTCTTGCGTATTTCGGTATAGGATTTTTACATTTTGTGTCATAGTGCAATCTTGCAAGAGCCATAGTTTCTTTTGTTATTGTTATTGTTATCTTCGGGTCAAAAAAGTTGCTATTTGTTTTGTTATTCATTGGTTATCACTGGCTGTCGTATCAGTCATTTTATTTATTATTGTTGCAGAGATCCGCTGATAATATGTAAAACGCAGTGTTGATGGTTTGAAGGTTTAATAAGAACTGTGCTGAATTGAATGTACAATGCAATAAGTAATTTACGGTTACAGCTAGGAATCTATGATACAGATAATGTCATTTAGAAGGTTGCCATATTAATAATATTAAGATTACAACTTCAACACTTCTTCTTAATCTTATATATTTACTTTTTAACAAAACTTTAATTTAATCCAAGCATTTTTACAAAATTACAGTGCTTTTGCCTAGACAAAGACTTTGTTAAGATATCGGCAACATTCTTATCTGTGGATACATATTTCAAATTGATTTCATTATTTTCAACTTATTCACGAATGAAATGATACTTAATATCTCTGTGTTTTGTACGCTTGTGGTGAATTGGATTGCGAGCGATATGTTGTGCGCTTATGTTGTCACCATATAGCGTTATTGGTGTTGAGCTTGACCAGCCTATCTCACTTAATAGTCTGCTAAGGTATATTGCCTCTTTTGCTGCCATTGCTAAGGCTACATATTCAGCCTCAGTGCTGCTTAAAGCTGTGATGTTCTGCTTCGTTGAGGACCACGAAAAAGAACTACCTCCTAAGTAAAAAGCGTACCCTGTGTACGACTTTCTGTCAGACGAATCGTTTGCCCAATCAGCGTCGGCGAACCCCTTTACGTCTTCACCAGTCTTGCAATATTCAATGGACATGTCGATGGTGCCCGATAAATAACGTAGTATATGCTTAGCTGCTGTCTCGTGTTCAATGTGTGGATCTGTATTGTGCCTGGAAAGTTTGCTCACTGCATGCAAAATATCTGGCCGACTCAAGACCGCTAAATACATGAGAGAACCGATTAGTGATTGATATTCAGTAGCATTTACCTTCACACAATTTTTGTCTGTGCATCCAACTTGGAACCCAGGATCAAGTGGTGTTGCTACTGCCCTGCAATTTTGCATACCAAATAAATCGAGAACTGCTCTTATGTACTTCTTCTGGTGCAAAGAAATGACGCCTTTTTCACCTTTTCGTTGTATTTCCAACCCTAGGAAATAACTTACAGTACCGTAATCGTGCATCTGGAACTTTGCTGCTATCTTCTTCTTAATTCCTGCTATTTCATTTTCGTTGGGACATATGATGATCAAATCATCAACGTAGACTGCTATATAACTATACTGCTGATTGTTATTGTTCACGTACAAACATGGCTCATGTCTACACCTTTTGAACCCGATGCTGGTTAAAACTGCGTCTAAAGTGCTATTCCAAACACGGCCGGATTGTTTCAATCCATAAATTGCTTTCTATAGCTTTAACACCTTTTCTGGATATTTCTTGCTGATAAAGCCCTCTGGTTGTTTCATGAAAATATTTTCTTCAAATTTGCAGTTCAAATACGCGTTCGATATGTCAATATGATGCATGTACAGCTGTTTTTCTGCAGCTATCGCAAAAAGCATGCGTATCGTCTCGTAACGTATAACTGGAGAGAACGTCTCCCAGTAGTTGACACCTAATTGTTGCCCACAACCTTTTGCAGCTAATCTTGATTTAAACTTATCGACATTTCCGCTGGCGTCTCTCTTGATTTGATAAACCCATTTAGAACCAATGGCTTTTTGTCCCTTCGGTAAGTCAACTAACAACCATGTATTATTGGCTATGAGAGCTTCATATTCCAACTGCATGGATTTTCGCCATTCAACTGCATGTTGACCTCTCAATGCTTCCGTTGGACTTTGAGGCGTTTCATCATCTTCTGTAGAATTTACATTTAAAAGTTGAAACTGCTTCTTTGGCCTGCCTGGTTGACCTGTTCGAATATGTTTTGGTCTACCACGCCCACGTTTTGGTAACTCATCTCGTTCTGAACTTGGTGCACTCTGCTCTGCTTCAGAATCACTTGCTGTGGCAAACTCGTCCTCCTCATCGTCGAAGTCGTCTTTCATTTCACGCTCGCCTACATTTTCAGTTGCTAACTGCTCACTTTCTGGAGACTTAAGGCGAATGACGTTTGTCGCGAAGTCACCATTGTATTGTGATGAACTAATTTCTGAAGTGATGCTCGTATTAAACTCGCCTTCAATGAATTTAACGTCGCGCCTTTCTACTATAATACGCCGCTGTTGATCATATAAACGATATGCTTTTGCTGTATTGGAGTAACCAACAAAAATATACTCCTTGCCTTTCGCATCGAATTTGCCTTTGTTTGTTTTGTCTAGTGCAAATGCACGTGACCCGAAAATACTTAGATGCTTTACTGATGGTTTACGCTGCTTCCACACCTCAAATGGAGTACGAGAATTCAATGCCTTCGTTGGGCATCTATTTCGTAAATACACTGCGGTTTGTACCGCTTCAGCCCACAAAAATTGACCAAGATTTGCGTGAATTAATAAACTTTTGGCCATTTCGACTATGGTTCGGTTGGCTCGCTCCGCAACACCATTTTGCTGGGGTGTATACGGGACAGTCAACTCCCTCTTTATACCACAACTTTTCAAAAAATTATCAAATTCAATGTTAATGTATTCTTTACCATTATCACTTCGTATGGCTTTTATCTTACAGTCCATTTGGCATTCAACAAAACTTTTAAAATTTCTAAATTTTTCAAAAACTTCACATTTGGCTTTCATAAAGTATACAAATGTCTTTCTAGAAAAATCGTCTATAAATGTAACAAAAAATCGATTACCACCTAACGATTTAACATTCATAGGCCCACACACATCTGTACGCACAAGTTCAAGTACTTTCTTCGTTGAACGCTCAGTCTTTTGTACAAATGGTAATGCACAAATTTTCGCTTTATTACACGTATCGCAATTCACTTGTTTTGGTATACCCTTTAATTTCATACCATGAACTAATTCTTTTTCACTGAGTTCGCGTAAATTTTTAAAATTCAAGTGACCGTATCTGTTGGGCCACATTGTAACTTGCGAGTTAGTTAACATATTTACAACACCAACAACTCTTTTTTCAATATATAAATATAAGTTATTTGTTCGTTTTGCTTTTAACACTAATTGTTTTTCTTTATTTCTCACTAAAGCCGTTTCTTTTTCGAACATAGTGTAATTTCCGAACTGCGCTGCTTTACTCACTGACAAAAAATTCATGTGTAGCGCTGGTACATATAAAACGTTTTGTAATTCTATTTTTCGTTTTTCACTTTGCAGTAATACAGTACCTATACCGTATGATTCAACATATTGATCAGCTGCTAACATTATTTTTGCTTCTTTTTTAGTAAATGAAATAAACAAACTTTTATTACAACACATATGAGAAGTAGCGCCACTGTCGATGCACCAAATGTTTTTCTTCTGCTTTTCGTCAATGCTTCCAAACATTAAGCAGTTTGATGTTTCTTTATATGCATTCTGTTCGTTGCTTACTTTGTTTGAACTTAGGCATTCACTTGCTCGATGACCCGAACGTTGACAATTGAAGCATTTCCCCTTAAATTTGAATTTCTTTTGCTTCTTCACTTCTTTCGTTGCGCCGCTTTGCCAATCGTGTGCTCTAACGCTGCTTAGTTGCTTTTGCGCTGCATATGTGCTCTTGTTTGCGCATGTATACACTGCTTGCATGTCCTCTCTTTCATTTCGTTCTTGCCTACGCGTACCTTCTTCAAGAATTTTAGCTTTGACTGTGTCAAAAGTTGGCAATTCGTCGCGAGTCTCAATTGCTACAACAAAAGTTTCCCACGAACTAGGAAGACTTGACAACAACATTATGACTTTCAAATCATCCGCTTTTGTATGTTTAATTCCGCTAGTTTGTCGACCGCTTCGACAAACAACTGTACATATTGAACCACACTATCATTTTGCAGCATATTCAAACGCAACAAATTTTGATATAACTGCACTTTTCTTATTGGACCAACTGGCATATGAATTTGCTTCAATTTTTGCCATGCTTCTGATGCCGTTTTGCATAATTTTTAATGCAATAATTGCGTCGGTTTCACATTAAGGAACAAGCATGCCAACGCTTTTTGGTCTGCTGTGTTCCATTTTTGCACATCTTGAGGCGTTGCCTCCTCTGGTCTTTTATCACTAATAACGTACCACAAATCTGTGATAATTAGCACACTGCGCACAGATACCGACCAGACGTCGTAATTATCTTCTGCAAGTTTTTCTATTTGCAGAGACAAACTCATTTTAAAAACTTATTTAAAAACCGCGCACACACGAAATTGAAAAATTCACTTGAGTTAATATTTGCCGTTACAAAAAATGGTGCCCTATGCGTTCTGACCTGGGACCATAACCATTGTTGCAGAGATCCGCTGATAATATGTAAAACGCAGTGTTGATGGTTTGAAGGTTTAATAAGAACTGTGCTGAATTGAATGTACAATGCAATAAGTAATTTACGGTTACAGCTAGGAATCTATGATACAGATAATGTCATTTAGAAGGTTGCCATATTAATAATATTAATATTATATCAACAATTATGTATGGAATTTACTATATTAATTGTATATTAAGTGTGTAATAATTTAAATGTGTAATTGTTTAAATACATCAATTTACTAATTCTTAGTATTCACACATTTTGCATATATGTAAGTTAATTTAACAATAATTTTAGAAATTAATTAATTTAGAACTATTAGTATTGAGTAATTTAAATATATCATAGGAATTCGGCTTTAGGTGATTGGTCAAGTTTCACCAATGATTTGTGCGTTTATGGTTGCCATAATGCAGAGGTGGGCATAATAGCCAGCGTTTGAAAAACTACACTACTCCCGTAGCATTTCATTAATAGCAGAACCAGTGAAAAACGTAAAATCGTGGCTCGAGTCAGCTGGCACGACCTAGTATGTATCTTATGGGCGCGCAATGTAACTGAACAGTGAAAAACGCTACTCCCTTCTCTCTTTGACGTGGGATGACGTGAGAGTTCACGACATTTGCATTTTTGCCGCTGAAATGGCGCAGCTGATTGCTCTCTCAAAACGCAGGGTTGCCAATATCGATAAACTGCAGTAATTATCAACTTTTATAATTCAATCTGTTCAATATGTTTGAAATTTTCTTAAAATAACTCAAAATTAGAGTCGAATGCTATTATTTATAAATATATAAACTATTTTTAATAGCTTTTTTTCAGTTTTAATATTTTATATTGTAAAAAATTGTGATTGAAAACATAGACGTGCTCAAAACTATATATGCGTATTGGGCAATGGCAACATTGTTCAAATGAAAACAAACAAAGATGGCTGATTTCTGCGTTTTTACCACGTTTTTCACTGTGCACACATTTTGCCAATGAGCAAGGAAAAGGGAAGAAGGCAGTAGCGTTTTTCACTGGTTCTGCTATTAGCTCTAGCTAATGTTCTCACTTTGTCGGGAGCCACAGCCATGGACAATATGAGACTCTTTAATTCGAGAGGGAAAGCTTGCCAAACCTCGCATTTTTTATAACATTTGCCAATGATGCCACTGCTGAAAAATATTAGATTGGGTATTTAATAAATTATACAAAACACTAGATTTAACGCTTTGAAAATGCATGCATATATAAATGCTAAAATGCAAAATCATTAATTAATTTACATAAACATTTATTTTGCCAAAATATGCTCGCACAGCTCAATGAAATGTCATGTCACACTAATTTCGTCAAGTAACTATAGCGGTTTACTTCTGGCATTCCGCCTTTTTCACTAAATGCTGGTTGACGGCACCCTGATTGTATTTTGTTGCCAGCTCAGAAAACAGATCAAAAAATACAAAAAAAAAAAAAACAAACACATGCGGGAGCTTTAGCACATGAAAATTTTCAATAGCTCTGCTCTGCTGCCGCTTCCAATCTTTTGCTACCGCTACGTCAGAGCATAGCGCAACATTTAATTTTTTGCTCTGGCTAAAGCTATAGTTTTTTACCAAACAAAACTCGGGGCAGAGTAGAGCACATGTCGCACATTGTTATGCTAAGGCTATGCTTGGCTCCCGACAAAGTGAGAGCGGTAGCGATAGCATAGCAATAATTCTAGAAATTTTGCTGCTACGGAGTAGTAAATACGAACACTGATAATAGCTCTCAGTGGCATTTTGCACCGTTCGGGCCAGGAATAAAGGGATGTTTAACTTATTCCAGTGTGAGAGCGCCTCAAAATAAGCGTTTTTATAACATTTTCCATAATGACCAGATTGAACAAAATAATAATTTTTGGGCATTTATCAACCCAATACCCAACATTTAGTACGAATAATTATTTCTAAATAAAGGTTATTTATTATATGGAGAAACTATTTAAATCTTTTTAAAGTATATTAGAACAACTGACTTTTGACCTTTCAATACCCAATAAATGGATTTAAGCTTGTTAGCTCTCAATCATTAAATGTTTTTAATCACTTTCCATTGAAAATAATACTATAATGCTTCAAATTACAAAAAGTTTCATCAAAAACCTTTAAATTTTACAAATTTATTTAATTTTCATTGTTTTACATTTTTTATAAGTGGTCTTGAACGATGCAACAAATCCCTCCGTTTACATATTTTTTTGATAAGATTTAAATCTGGCCATCGCCCGTTTCCAATTGATCTTATGATTGCGCATTATAAATGATTAGCCAACACCGCTTTTACCGCCCGCATACCATAAAATTTCCAACGATTTGGGGCATTGTATAAACCTACAAGTAACCAATCCTTCATTTTTCCATAACACATACGCAAAAATCTACTACAAATTAGGCACTTGGTACGGGTTGCCCCTAAATATTCTACTACAAATTAGGTATTTGGTTCGGGTTGCCCCCAAAAATTCTACTACTAAAACGTTCAAATGCCTCAAATCTGCTATAGTGTGTTGCCGTGTTAGGTTTTAAACTTTATAACTTTAACAATATTTTTATAAAATATTCAAATATTTTTCGATTATTTAAATTCCTAAATATTAAATTTAATCAGTTTTGTCCAAAATATTAATTATTGTATCAATATATTATTAAATGTTTCCAATTTTATAAAAAAATATTTATATAGTATTTGTGTAAAAACTATGTATTTCGTGCAACCGTGTAATGTGTCAAATCATTTCAACGGAAATTTTTTTAAGCTTAAGAAGCTCAGGAAAATTTAAATAGTTATTTTAAGTTTGTTTTTAGTAAAAATGAAATCATCATTCAAAGAGATATTCAGCGTATGTAAGTATAGTAACATTAATTAATTAAATTTGTTAATATTTGTTGTTTGATTTTGTATAGGATGCCTTACAGAATGTGTGTTGCTGGTTGCAGTTTGGTGGTGCCGATAGTTGGAAGGCCGATAGTTATTGATATAATATTACAATTGCTAGTTATTTATATAAATTATAATAAATCGTGAAATCGCAGAATATTATTTATTATTATAAGTAAATAAATATCTGCAAATAAGTGAACAAGAAGTGGGCACGATTCCGATTACTTTGGCGGAGGGGTAAAAAAACCGAATTTCCGTATAAATGGGGTATGTACGGATAGGGGAGCTTCTCCAGAGGAGGAATATCCAAAAATAACATAAAAATAACTAATATTTTTTGAAATATTCACGTTTAAAAATTCAAAAATTTGCACTAAGAAAACATGTTATTTCTCTATGTTTCACTAAATTTTTTCACGTTCTTTACACTGTATATTTAAATATACACTCTAAGCTTTGAAATAAGCTTACATTTCACAATTATTTTGCAATTTTTCAACTAAATTTAGTATTTTAAAAATCACTTGTCAAATTTATGGCTGAAAAGTTTAGTGCGCTTATATTTACAAGGAAAACCAGCATTGCCACACCTTAAAAACCAAAAGTGAAGGATTTTTCAGCGTTTCATAGCGTTTTCTTTGTTTCTACTTTCGAGTGATTCTTTTTTCTTTATTAACTATAAAAAAACTATAAAGAAGATTTTTCAAGCTAAAATTGAATATGTGAACACTTTTCCATATACATGCATATATGAATATGTGATTTATATTTAATAAACATAGATAAGTAAAATCGTGTGATAACATTATAATATACATATATGTTTATGATTGTAATATAACATTTTTATATACATAATACCCAGGGTGACTGAAGTACTTTTGCATAGTACTCCTTTCTGCGTTGGCGGCCTTCGGCCGCGCTTTAAAAAAATAACCCTGGCCGAGCGAATACCCGGAGTGACTGAAGTACTTTCGCATAGTACTCCTTTCCGCGTTGGCGGCCTTCGGCCGCGCTTTAAAAAAATAACTCTGGCCGAGCGAATACCCAGGGTGACTGAAGTACTTTCGCATAGTACTCCTTTCTGCGTTGGCGGCCTTCGGCCGCGCTTTAAAAAAATAACCCTGGCCGAGCGAATACCCGGGGTGACTGAAGTACTTTCGCATAGTACTCCTTTCCGCGTTGGCGGCCTTCGGCCGCGCTTTAAAAAATAACCCTGGCCGAGCGAATACCCGGGGTGACTGAAGTACTTTCGCATAGTACTCCTTTCTGCGTTGGCGGCCTTCGGCCGCGCTTTAAAAAAATAACTCTGGCCGAGCGAATACCCAGGGTGACTGAAGTACTTTTGCATAGTACTCCTTTGTGCGTTGGCGGCCTTCGGCCGCGCTTTAAAAAAATAACCCTGGCCGAGCGAATACCCCGGGGTGACTGAAGTACTTTCGCGTAGTACCCCTTTCTGCGTTGAAAATAAAAAAATATATTGACTTTTTGGTATAAAGTGGTTATAATTTATGGTTATCATGCACTCAAAATTTAAGTTTTCGTTATAAAATAGTAAATTTTGGTTATTATATCTGTCAACGATTTCCATTTATTTTTGATGATACATTGGTTTGTATTTTAGGTGACAATATATATGTTATTATATTTAAAATATGAGTTTGAGTGCATAATAACCAAAAAATATAACTACTTTATATCCAAAACTCAAATTTTGTTTCAATATGACTGCATAATAACCAAAAAATATAACCACTTTATAACCAATATTGAAATAAAATTTAAGTTTTCGTTATAAAATGGATAAATTTTGGTTATTATATCTGTCAGCGATTTCCATTTATTTTTGATGATACATTGGTTTGTATTTTAGGCGACAATATATATATTATTATATTTAAAATATGAGTTTTGGGTATGAAGTGGTTATATTTTTCGGTTATCATGCACTCATATTGAAACAAAATTTCGTACTGTACTCATGTACTGTACACTTTATTACGTAATATTATTGCATAATATTATTTATACATATGTATATATAATATTATTATATAATATTACTAATACATGTATATAATATTACTTATTTGCTTAATAAATTTAAAAAGGAAAATATCCATATGCATGAATAGAGGAATTTTTGCGAAAAAGAGGAATTTCAGCGAATTGCCTAATCATCACATGGCAGCGCCGCATTTCGTCGTAATTTTTGGTAAACAAATGAGGTTGAAACAAGTGTAAAATGTGATTTTTAAAATAAAGATTTTTTAGGTAAAAAACCTGCTAAAAGAGTAAAATGTAGATTTATTTAAAAGATTATAGTGCAATTTAATTAATTTGAAGTGAAAAATGTGAAGAAAGTGTGTTTAATGTGGTGAAATATGTAGCTCCTTGAAATGGTCCAATTTTGCGAATTTTTGAACTTTAAGGCCGAATATCTCCTAAACTAAGCGTTTGCGGACCCTATAACCCTATATGTTTTTTAATCAGGAGGACTTCCTCTTTCCAACGGTACCTTCAAATCGCGGCGCCAAAGAAATCGGAATTGTGCCAAGAAGTGAATAGGGTCGTCCTAAATCGTGATTTTATAAAAAAGTGAAGTTTTAAAATCGTGTTGTTAAATGTTAAAAAATTAATTTAAAAGTATTTGTTTATAGTGTATGTCAAAGTGTATTCAACAAAGTGAACTAAGTATTTGACTTACGCTTATTTGACAATAAAATAGTAAACAATTCATGTATTTGTTTATATTAACCCGTGTGTTTTTATTTTTTTTGATCTTGAACAATATGAAGCTAATTGCTTTACATACATATATATGATTAATATAAACGTAATAGAAATAGAGACAACCAATTTATTTGTTCTCAACGTTATAATGAATTCATATTTATTTTACAAACATACGTGTATAAATACTACTATTATTTTATTGTAACTATGTCGTAACCAGTACCCCGCCAAACTATTAGAAACTGTATGCAGATGTTTAACCGACTCTTTAAATTATAATAGTTATTATAATTAGTTATAATAGTTATTATAATTCTTTATATATCTAACACTAATATGTTTGAAGTTGAGACTTTGGGTAAATCCATTCAACCCCTATATAATGAAGATCATACGTATTCTTCCTCTTTAGGTAACTCTCAAATAGTTAGCACTTGGGCAAATAGTAGGCAAACGCAAACAGAAGAATATTTAACAGAAGGGACACCTAGAAAAAGAATGTATCGGGAGGAGTTAGACAAAAAATCGCAGGAAATAGAATTTTTACGCAATAAGGTTAGAGCCTTAGAAATTTTAGAAAATAATAAAAAATTTTCTATAGTAGGGCAGAAAGAAAAAAGACAAATTTCAGAGCTATGCGGCAAACTTCCTCCACATCTTGCGATATGTGTGAGAAATTGTTTAAAAAATGCACCCCGTACTTCGAAGGGTTATAGATATGATAGGGAATTAAAAACATTAGCTCTGGCTGTAAAATTTTTATCACCTATTGCGTTCAGGTATTTACAGCCCATTTTTAATTGGCCATCGCAAGTGACCCTCGAAAAATTTGTTCAGGGTTTGCCACGTAACCCTGGCTGCAATTTTAGCAGCATTAAAGCCCTGGAGTTGAGAAGCCGTAGTTTCACTGACGCACAGAGACATGTTTCGATATGCTGTGACGAAATGTCTCTGAAAATTCACCTTCAGTATGAGAGAAATAGGGACTGAATTATTGGGTTGGAGGATTACGGTGATGAAAATCGTACCTCTCGAGTAGCTTCTAGTGTTTTAACACTTTTCGTCCAAGGTATTGGTGGAGAAACTAAGACGCACCCTTTATCACATTTTTTTGTGCACAAAGCTTGCAAAGGAGATATTATAAAAAAAAATATATTCGAAGCCATAGGTCAACTCCAGGGTATTGGATTGCGTCCCTGCCAAATAATTAGCGACCAAGGGTCAAATTTTGATAATTTTGCTAGGTTATTAGGAGTATGTAAAGAAAAGCCCTATTTCGAAGTGAATGACTCGGAAGTCATTTACTTCTTTAATTCTCCTCACCTTTTAAAAAGTACACGAAACTGCTTAGAAAATAAAAAAAAATAAAGTCGTTGTAAATGGGCGTCCAGTTGAATGGTCGGACAGCGTTCATATATATGAAAAGGGTACCCCAAACGACATTAGTTGCACCCATAAATTGACCTCGGCACACATAGCTCCTAAACCCTTTCAAAAAATGAGCGTGCAATTAGCTCCTCAAGTTTTTAGTCATTCTGTTGCAGGTGCTTTGTTCGCCATTTATAGCTCCGGGAAACTGAATACTTCTAAGTCTCCATCTTTTATTAACACAGCCGAGTTTGTCATTTTTTTTTGATTTGATGTGAGAATAACTCTGCAGCGTTTCTCATATCTTTTCTGACAAGCCTGCGGCATAGGATGTATTCGTTGTATAGATAAAGGGAACTGCGAACTCTTGCCAGTTGACCAGTGTGCGTCATTTTCTAATAGCTCCCTCAAAAGCGCCTGCAACGAAGCTTTGGTTCCAAATACCTCTTAGCAAACTTTTCAAAGTTTACCAAGACCTACCAATTCTACCTCATTTCAAAATATACAAATCGAGGTAAATGTGGACATAGATGAAAGCAACTTTATACATAAAAATGCTTTTGTGTATTTTTGCAGTTATTTGTACTATAAATATTTTAAACAACATAATTGTTTAATGCCCTTGCCAAGATTTTTTCTTCACTTCAGAAAAGCAATATAGTAATTGCAAAATAGTAAAACCACCCCTTGAATTTATAGATTTTCTATCAATAATCGAAGATATTTATACACAATATTTTGATTCTACTTGCCATAGGATCAGGTTTTCCCAAATATTATTTGAAAAAATGGTTAACGCAGAACCGTACTATTGTTGTGAAAATTGTAATTCTGATATTATAAAATATCTATTCATTAGAATTAGACCATATTTCCCAGTAAACTTCTTCTTCTTCTTTACTGGCGTAGACACCGCTGTCGCAATTATAGCCGAGTCAACAACAGCGCGCCAGTCGTTTTTTCTCTTCGCTACGTGGCGCCAATTGGATATTCCAAGCGAAGCCAGGTCTTGCTCCACTTGGTCCTTCCAACGGAGTGTAGGTCTTCCTTTTCATCTGCTACCCGCGGCGGGTACTGCGTCAAATACTTTCAGAGCTGGAGTGTTTTCGTCCATCCGGACAACGTGACCTAGGCAGCGTAGCCGCTGTCTTTTAATTCGCTGAACTATGTCAATGTCGTCGTATATCGCGTACAGCTCATCGTTCCATCGAATGCGATATTCGCCGTGGCCAACGCGCAAAGGACCATAAATCTTTCGCAGAACTTTTCTCTCGAAAACTCGCAACGTCGACTCATCGGTTGTTGTCATCGTCCAGGCGTCTGCACCATATATCAGGACGGGAATTATGAGCGATTTATAGAGTTTGGCTTTTGTTCGTCGAGAGAGGACTTTACTTTTCAATTGCCTACTCAGTCCGAAGTAGCACCTGTTGGCAAGAGTAATCCTGCGTTGGATTTCTAGGCTGACATTGTTGGTGGTGTTAATGCTGGTTTTGACTGTCAACAGTGACGTGGGAGCCAAGTCGCGAGTGCGACGACTGTTTGTTTGATGACAGGAGATATTTCGTCTTGCCCTCGTTCACTGCCAGACCCATTTGCGTTGCTTCCTTGTTCAGTCTGGAGAAAGCAGAACTAACGGCGCGGGTGTTGTGGCCGATGATATCAATATCATCGGCATACACCAGCAGCTGTACACTCTTGTAAAAGATTGTACCTGCTCGATTAAGTTCTGAATAATTTTCTCCAGAAGCAGATTGAAAAAGTCACATGATAGGGAGTCGCCTTGTCTGAAACCTCTTTTGGTATCGAACGGCTCGTCAGTTTACACAGCCGTATTAGTTTTGCGGGGATACCAAATTCAGACATCGCGGCATAAAGGCAGCTCCTTTTCGTGCTGTCGAAAGCGGCTTTGAAATCGACAAAGAGGTGGTGTGTGTCCATTCTTCTGTCACGGGTCTTTTCCAAGATTTGGCGCATGGTGAATATTTGGTCGGTTGTTGATTTACCAGGCCTAAAGCCACACTGATAAGGTCCAATCAGTTTGTTGACGGTGGGCTTTAATCTTTCACACAATACGCTCGAAAGAGCCTTATATGCGTTGTTGAGGAGGCTAATCCCACGGTAGTTGGCGCAGATTGTGGGGTCTCCTTTTTTATGGATTGGGCATAGCACACTTAAATTCCAATCGTTGGGCATACTTTCGTCCGACCATATTTTGCAAAGAAGCTGATGCTTGCACTTTATCAGCTCTTCGCCGCCGTGTTTGAATAGCTCGGCCGGCAATCCATCGGCTCCTGACGCTTTGTTGTTTTTCCGGCGGGCAATTGCTATTCGAACTTCTTCATGGTCGGGCAATGGAACATCTGCTCCATCGTCATCGATTTGGGTATCGGGTTCGTTTTGCGTTTTTTTTTCCTAGTAAACGCTTTTAATAAAAAAGTAAAACAAAGTGTGTGTTACACATAAATAGTAATCACGTCCGTTTGTCTGTCTATATGAGTCGGAATTTATAAGTATACATATATGTCGGTCAGTCTGAATTATTTTATATTTGTCAAAAAGTTTATCTGTCGAAGGCCGCATTTCCATAGTTACCTTGATCTGTGATTTTGAAATGAGAATTTTAGCGATTAGGTTTGTACGCTTATTATCAATATTTATACCCTGAACAGGGTATATTAAGTTTGTCACGAAGTTTGTAACACCCAGAAGGAATCGTCGGAGACCCTATAAAGTATATATATAAATGATCAGTATGTCGAGCTGAGTCGATTTAGCCATGTCCGTCTGTCTGTCCGTCTGTCTGTATATATACGAACTAGTCCCTCAGTTTTTAAGATATCGTTTTGAAATTTTGCAAACGTCATTTTCTCTTCAAGAAGCTGCACATTTGTCGGAACGGCCGATATCGGACCACTATAGCATATAGCTGCCATACAAACTGAACGATCGGAATCAAGTTCTTGTATGGACAACTTTCACATTTGACAAGATATGTTCACGAAATTTGGTATATATTATTTTCTAAGGCAACAATGTAATCTCCGAAGAAATTGTTCAGATCGGTTGACTATAGAATATAGCTGCCATACAAACTGAACGATCGGAATCAAGTTCTTGTATGGACAACTTTCACATTTGACAAGATATATTCACGAAATTTGGTATACATTATTTTCTGAGGCAACAATGTAATCTCCGAAGAAATTGTTCAGATCGGTTGACTATAGCATATAGCTGCCATACAAACTGAACGATCTGAATCAAGTTCTTGCATGGACAACTTTCACATTTGACAAGATATATTCACGAAATTTGGTATATATTATTTTCTAAGGCAACAATGTAATCTCCGAAGAAATTGTTCAGATCGGTTGTATGGACAACTTTCACATTTGACAAGATATGTTCACGAAATTTAGTATATATTATTTTCTAAGGCAACAATGTAATCTCCGAAGAAATTGTTCAGGTCGGTTGACTATAGCATATAGCTGCCATACAAACTGAACGATCGGAATCAAGTTCTTGTATGGACAACTTTCACATTTGACAAGATATATTCACGAAATTTGGTATATATTATTTTCTAAGGCAACAATGTAATCTCCGAAGAAATTGTTCAGATCGGTTGACTATGGCATATAGCTGCCATACAAACTGAACGATCTGAATCAAGTTCTTGCATGGACAACTTTCACATTTGACAAGATATATTCACGAAATTTGGTATACATTATTTTCTGAGGCAACAATGTAATCTCCGAAGAAATTGTTCAGATCGGTTGACTATAGCATATAGCTGCCATACAAACTGAACGATCTGAATCAAGTTCTTGCATGGACAACTTTCACATTTGACAAGATATATTCACGAAATTTGGTATATATTATTTTCTAAGGCAACAATGTAATCTCCGAAGAAATTGTTCAGATCGGTTGACTATGGCATATAGCTGCCATACAAACTGAACGATCTGAATCAAGTTCTTGCATGGACAACTTTCACATTTGACAAGATATATTCACGAAATTTGGTATACATTATTTTCTGAGGCAACAATGTAATCTCCGAAGAAATTGTTCAGATCGGTTGACTATGGCATATAGCTGCCATACAAACTGAACGATCTGAATCAAGTTCTTGTATGGACAACTTTCACATTTGACAAGATATATTCACGAAATTTGGTATACATTATTTTCTGAGGCAACAATGTAATCTCCGAAGAAATTATTGAGATCGGTTGACTATAGCATATAGCTGCCATACAAACTGAACGATCGGAATCAAGTTCTTGTATGGACAACTTTCACATTTGACAAGATATATTCACGAAATTTGGTATATATTATTTTCTAAGGCAACAATGTAATCTCCGAAGAAATTGTTCAGATCGGTTGACTATAGCATATAGCTTCCATACAAACTGAACAAATAGTTACTAACAGAAATGCACCTGTGAAGGGTATTTAGCTTCGGTGCAACCGAAGATAACATTTTTTCTTGTTTTTTTTTTTGTTTTTTAAGTGTTTTCGTGTACCAGGTATAGGACCCTTCTTTCCACCACTATTCTTTTGATAGGGTTTTTAATAAGTATTTCACTGTGGGTGATTTAGAATATTTTGTAAATATTACTTATCTTAGTAAATTGTTTTGAATATTATTGTTGTTGTTCCTGAATTGTACCTGGTTTTTGTATTAATTTTTGTTTTTGTTAAAATTAACACAAGCCGATTATTATGACTTGTATTGTTAATGTTTACAATGGAATTGTACCCGAATTTTTTATATTTATTTTAGCTTTTGTTTAAATAATTACAAGTTGATTGTTATGACTTGTATTGTTAATGTTTACAATGGAATTGTACCTGATTTTTTTTTATTTATTTTGGGTTTTGTTTAAATAGTTTCCAGTTGATTGTTTTGACATATATTGTCAGTGTTATATTTTTAATGTAATTAATATTCATGAATTGTAACTGACTTTATATATTTATTTTTGCCTAGTCATATTTTTTATAATAAGTAAATTGATTTAAAACTGTATATATAAAAAGGGTGAAAATAGGCCTCCTGGGTAACCGAACACCCAAAAAAGATCGTTAGCGCGCCTACATTGCAACCTCAGAGGTGGTGAGGAAGAGCAATAAATATCCAATAAACTTTTGTTTCAAAAATATTCTTGAAAGTTTTCATTAATGTTTTCCGTTACAAATAAATTTTCATAAAAAATTTGATCTACTAAATTTTTTTAAATTACATCTCTGTGCCTAAAAAAGGCAGATTTCGATCAGGTGATCTCAATTGTGAAAAATTCTTGGAAAACAGCTGATTCTTTTGTTACTTGTAAGGTTATACAAAGATTTGGGGTTTTCCCAGTAGAAACGAGTCAACAGATTCCTCTCTCACCACGCAGGGTTGCCAAACTCGATAAATTATAGTAATTGCAAAAAAATTTCTTCAATATGTTCGAAATTTTCTTAAACTAACTCAAAATCAGAGTCGAATGCTATTATTTATAAATATATAAACTATTTTTAATAGTTTTATTTCAGTTTTGATATTTTATATTATAAAAAATTAGAATTGAAAAGTTAAATGTGTACAAAACTACATATCCGTATTGAGTAATGGCAACATTGTTCAAATGAAAACGAAAACAAAACGCTTTCCGCTCGTACCGAAGAAAGAAACGGAATTCGCTGTTTCTGCCATTATCGTTTGTATTCTATTTGTGTGATTAGCTACTCTCAATTAATAATGCAATACCGTGCAAACATATTTTTCTTGATGATTTTTTATTTTTTTGAAAATATGTGTTCACTTTTTAAAGTGCGTATTATTATTTTAATACATTTCCGGAGGCTTAGATCTTTAAAATTTAACAAAACAATTATAGAAAAAAATCTCAATTCTTTGAATATTTTGGTAAAACAACCAAACTGAAAATATCACAAATCATATATTTATACAATCATTTTCATTAAATGGAAGTATGGTTCCTTTTTTATATATAATATATAGTATAAAACTGCCTTGTGTATGTACGTATAAAAGTCCACAACTTGAGAAAAGTTTTCCCAATTGTAACTAAACTAAATTTTTACAACTGGCATCACCACAATTAATAGCGGGATTCTGTAACCAGTCTCTAGTCTCTATTTGATACATTTTGAGGTAAAATCTCAATTCGTGACTAGTTACTATTCAGTAAACAGTCTCTAGCGTCAGTCTCAAAATATTGCATCAAATTTGAGACCTGGTAGTTAGCAAGTCACAAAACTAAAAAGAGCTCTTGTCTGCCATTTTGAATATACTGAATAGAGATCATCAAAGTAATGATCGATTGTCGTTTTTCAATATTTTGCAAGCAACTCAAACACGAAAAAGTTAAAAATAAATAAATTTTACATAAATTTCGTAAGTATTATGAAGCAAAGTCTACATATATTTTTATTTTTATTGATAATTATGTTTTTTGACTATGTTATAGAAAATTTAATATATGTTATCGACACATTTATTTTCATTCAAGTATAAAAACATCTCTGAATAATGAAATGTAATAGATTTTGTGACTGCCACTTACAGAATAGCAAAATCGTCTCAAGTCTCAAAAATTGTCTCTAACTTAAAATCTCAAATTTAGAGACTTGAGACTGTATCACAGTACAGAATCGCACGGTAACTGTTCCATCACATGTACGGTGTAGTGATGGGCGATGTTGTGACTTTTAAGGAACACTGCTACTTGTGACTGTGACTTAGTAGTAGCAGTGATTTTAAACTGTGACTGTGACTGTTATAAAAATTGTAACAGACAAAGGTCAATAAAGTAGAACAGAATTGTTTCCTTTCTTAATTTAAGTACAATGTACAAATTTATTAGAATAAACAGAAATTAAAATAGTAAATTCATTTTTAGAAAATCAGCAAATTTAAAATATATACATAAAAGATAAAATTAAATAGTGTTAAAAATAATTACATTGAATGGAAAAGAAAGCCAAAATATTATGTTTATAAATATTTTCCATTTGTATAAAAAAATAACAATTTTTCAGTATTCCTTTCGCTTAATCTTTACCGACGATCACTTACAATTTGCCCTGCTTTGGAGAAAATTTTCTCTCAAGGAACGGAGGAGGCTAAAACACATAAATACTTTTTTTGCTAATTCTGCCATTTTAGGGTATCTGTATTTATTATCAAGCCACCAATGAAATGGGTCGCAACTACGGAAAACCAGCCCATCTTCCAAATAGCACTGAATTTCAATAATGGCTTTTGATCCTACGCTACTATGTGGTTTATATTCATTTGCGTATTTATCGGAAGAACTCCATATTTATACTGATTTTTCTACATTTTCTCCTGTTCTTTTTAAAATCACAATAAATATAATCTCTGAAGTTGTTTCAATATTCGAGGTTTGACAATTAGTTTGTTTAGTTCACCTGCTGCGTCAAGTTGAGTAGACGTGTGTTTGTAGTGTTCGTCACGAAAATGGAAAAACGAAATCAAGAGCAACGCGTCGCGATAAAATTTTGCGTCAGATTGGGCGAAACAGCTTCGGAAACGTACGCTAAAATTGTAAGAGTATATGGTAATAGTACTCTTAGCCGTGAACAGGTGTTTCGATGGCACAAAGAGTTTAAGGAGGGGCGTGAAAGCTTGGAAGACGAGGCGTGTAGTGGGAGACCAGTCGATGTGCGGTGGTAGCCGCGGAATCGTCCACAAAGAAATCGTTCCACTGGGGAAAACTGTGAATCAAGTTTACTATTGCCAAGTACTCGAAAGATTGCGCGAACAAGTCAACAGAATGCGCCCAGACATCGCTCGTAACTGGATCCTTCATCGCGACAACACGACAATGAGTCGATTACGGACATCCAGTCGGCCATGACGAGGGTACTCGCGGACATCCCATCCGAAGCGTTCCAGAAATGTTACGAAGTATTGTAAACGCGCTGGAATCGCTGTATAGCTGCCCAAGGGGACTAATTTGAAGGGGATGGCAGAGTTGTAGAATAATTTTCAAATATACGGTTTTTATGGAATCAGCCTCATTATTTAATTATCATACCTCGTAAGGATACTCAATAGAAACATATTAAAGTTAACGAAAACATACTTTTAAAAGTATTTCGTTACTTATATTTACAGTACCAATATATATGCATTAAGGTTCCTGTAATCAATTTAATTTGTACATAAGCATTACCCATTTAAAGCTAAATTAACTTATTTTATATGCCAATCAATTTTTACTTATCTAAAGTTGAAGAGAATTCATAGCGTTAATGAATATGAATTCATCATAAGCGCAAATTCTTATGTTTCACTGTGAATGCTATTTCGTCACAGTCGCAATTTTTTTTATTCCACTGTGAATGCTACTTTGTCACAGTCGCAATTTTTCATGCGATAGTGTGACTGCTATTATATTGAAGTCTCTCATGTCACTGCTGTTTTAGGAAACTTTTCACAGCTGTGACCAGTGATTTTTAAGTAGCAGTGACAAAATCACAGGTACTGAAATATTTGCCATCTCTAGTACGGTGGTGTTAACAAAGTAGGAACAACCATAGGATATTGTAAAGTTTTAAAATGTGATGTTTTCTTATTAAATAAAATTGCTTTTAGATACAAGTATAACTTATATAATTTTTTCCTAACACTGATTAGAATTTCCCACCATACAAAGGTAAATAAAGCCAAATATTAGTGCGAAACTCTTAAAACTGCAAAATATTTTTACTTCTTTTTGTTCACACAACCGTTCCTTAATTTGTGTACAATGCCAGTATTGCCGCAACCATTCTGCCATGGATAATATGATACGAGACTCTTTGATTGGAGAGAGAGCTGTCAAAACTCGCATTTTTTATAACATTTGCCAATGATGCCACTGCTGAAAAATATTTGATTGGTTATTTAATAAATTATACAAAACACTAAATTAAACACTTTGAAAATGCGTACATATATAAATGTTGAAATGCAAAATCACTAATTAATGTACATAAACATTTATTTTGCCAAAATATGTTCGCACAGTTCAATGAAATTTCATTTCACACTAATTTCGTCAAGTAACTATAGCGGTTTATTTCTGGCATCCCGCCTTTTCTGAAATCAGCTGTCAGAAATTCCCTGATCTCCTTCACTGTCAAATAATCAGGGAACACGTTTGGGAGAATAATGAGAGCCAATGCGAGAGTCTCGTATCAAATTATCCATGATTCTGCGATGAACATCAAGTTTCAAAGGAATGTAATTGATTTTTTTTTCGCAACTTTTTATGCCCTTCCCTCGGTTAACTGATGTTCCCCTCATCTAGCCCTTGTTCGCACGTTGCTAACTTTGCGGGCTAAAAATGTGCCCATCCCTGCCGTAATAGATCCATTCTTCATCAGCAGTCACAAACACGCAAAACTGAGATATTTCTGTTGCGTTCAAACATCATTTAAACGTTTTAATATGGCTGCTTGAGGTACTCCCAAAGATTTTGTGAGGGTTTCTTATGTTTGTAGCAATTTTTATCGAGTAAGGACATTCTTAGTCTATTAAGTCAAAATCACAACTTTTAAATCGTGCACAACGCTCATCATAAACTTCCATCAAAATATATGAATTTCGGCCATATATACAAGATGCGTTCCAAAGTTAACAGCACTTTAAAAAAAAGAACAAATGGTTTTTTCGGCAAAATCAATTTATTTTATTCAAAATAGTCTCCTTCTGCTTCAATACAGCTTTTTGCACGGCCCAAAAGCATGTCGAACGGGTGTTTTAGCTCGTTAGCCGGTATGGCTGCCAGTATGCCAGTGCAAATATTTACGGCCTTAATGGCCTCTACATCTACATAACACTTTCCTTTCATGGCCAAATGCATTTTTCCAAAAAGGAAGAACGATGCCATATCAGGTGAATACGGTTAAAATGTGATTTTTGGTCAAATAATCGGTCACAAGCGTCGATCGATGAGACGGTTTTTTGGTCGTCATACAATTTGTGCGGAACAAACCAGGCACACACCTTTCGTAAGCCCAAATGCTCGATCGAAATGCGATAAATCGATGTTTTAGAGATGTTAATTAATGGTTTCGGCTGATTTTTGATGAATTCACGTACAGTTTCGATGGAATTCCCGGTGATCACGGATTTTGATTGGCCCACTTCTTGATCACGACCACATACATAAACTTGTTTCATCAATTGAAACGTTTCGGTTTTACCAATTTTAAACCAAAATTTAAAGTGACTTAAGTTTTGGCTCTTTGCTCGAAGCTCATTTTCGCACCGATAACACAAAGATGCTGACACTTAAAACGCAATAACTTCACTTCCAATCTATTAAATGGCATGCAATTCTCACTGGACAATCGATAAAGATAGCAGATTCTAAATTCTGAAAAAAAGTTTACTTAAATAAAAATAATAAAAGCATCTGAAAGAAAATACTAATTATATAAAAATGATAATAATTTCTGAAAGAAAAAATTAATATCATCTGAAAAAACAACAAAATATATTTAAAACAAATAGAAATGTCTCTGAAAGAAAGATTATTTATATAAAAATCATAATAATATCTGAAAGAAAAGAATAATAATATCTGATTATTTAAAATATAAAACAAACATTTGTTTTCACATATTATATTGGATTGTGCAGGCCGCCTTAAACGCATAAAATAAATACTTATGTACATATGTAATTACTTTTACGTATTCTATTGGACTGCGCAATCCAATTTCAAACACTTATGTTCACATACTTACTAGGATGGAGTCATGTGTAGAAGTTCACGTAAGTGAGGAAAGTCCTCATCTCCTGCATAGGGTTGTGCGCTGGGTTTGGGACCCGCCACCTAAAAAAATACCCCCAATGAAGAGGAACAACAAGCCTCGGATGAGAGACCCCCCTTTTGATGACGACCACGGCAAACGAAATAAGGACTATGATTTGAGGGCATGCACCTGGAATGTCCGGTCCCTTAATTGGGAAGGTGCCGCTGCCCAGCTGGTTGATGTCCTCGTGAAAATAAAGGCTGACATCACTGCCCCCCAAGAAATGCGATGGACGGGACAAGGACAGAGACAAGTAGGTCCTTGTGACATTTACTACAGTGGCCATATAAAGGAGGCAAGTTTGGTGTTGGATTCGTAGTGGGAGAGAGACTCCGTCGCCGAGTACTATCATTCACTCCGGAGAATGAACGTCTAGCCACAATCCGCATCAAAGCGAGGTTCTTCAATGTATCGCTGATTTGGGCCCACGCCCCGACGGAAGAGAAGGACGATTTGACCGTAGATGCCTTTTATGAGTACTTGGAGCGCACTTATGAGAGATCCCCCGCCACGATGTCAAAATCGTGCTTGGCGACTTTAACGCCAGGGTGGGCAAAGAAGGTATCTGTGGTACGACGGTCGGTAAATTCAGCCTCCACGAGGAAACATCCCCAAATGGGTTGAGGCTGATCGACTTCGCCGAGGCCCGAAATATGGTTATCTGTGGTACTAGATTCCAGCACAAGAAAATACATCAAGCTACCTGGCTGTCTCCGGATCGAAAAACCACCAACCAGATCGATCATGTTGTGATAGATGGAAGACACGTCTCCAGCGTTCTAGTCGTGCGTACGCTCCGAGGTCCTACCATCGACTCGGACCACTATCTTTTTGCAGCCAAGATTTGCACGCCAACAAACACAAGGAAGATTCGACGTCGAGAAGCTGCAATCACAACAGACAGCCGAACAATTTTCTACTCGGCTTGCACTCCTGCTCTCTGAGAGCACTCGTCAACAACTCGGTATAAGGGAACTGTGGGACGGCATTTCAAACTCCTTACGTACAGCTGCAACCGAAACCATTGGTTTTCGGAAAGTGCAAAAGAACAGCTGGTACGACGAGGATTGCCGTGTCGCAGAGGAGAGAAAACAGGAAACAGGGAAGCGAGACGCATTTGCAGACAGAAGAAGAAAGAGGCCGAAATGCGTAAGTGCGAAGAGCTTGATAAGCTGGCCGACGGGGTAAAGCTCGAAAATTCTACGAAAAAATGCGGCGGCTTACAGTAGGTTCCACGACCGGAGCATACTCTTGTATAACCCCCAAAGGTGTCCTAGTCACCGATGCCCAGAGCATACTTAAATTATAGAGGGGACACTTCTCCAGCCTGCTGAATGGCAGGCACAACAACGGGAGAAGGCGAACCTGGTTCCCCAATCGTTAACGATGAAGCAGACGTTCCATTACCCGACCATGAAGAAGTTCGAAAAGCAATTGCCTGCCTGAAGAACAACAAAGCGGCAGGGGCCGATGGATTGCCGGCCGAGCTATTCAAAATCGGCGGCGAAGAACTGATAAGGAGCATGCATCAGCTTCTTTGTAAAACATCGTCAGACGAAAGCATGCCCAACGATTGGAATTTAAGTGTGCTATGCCAATCCATAAAAAAGGAGACCCCACAATTTGAGCCAACTACAGTGGGATAAGCCTTTTTAACATCGCGTATAAGGTTCTATCGAGCATATTGTGTGCCAGAGTAAAGCCCACCGTCAACAAACTGATTAGACATTATCAGTGTGGCTTTAGACCTGTCAAATTCACAACCGACCAGATATTCACCATGCGCCAAATTCTGGAAAAGACCCGTGAAATGAGGATCGACACACACCACCTCTTCGTCGATTTCAAAGCTGCTTTCGACAGCACGAAAAGGAGCTGCCTGTATGCCGCGATGTCTGAATATGGTATCCCCGCCAAACTAATACGGCAACTGACGTTAAGCAAGACCCAAAGCTCCGTCAGGATCGGGAAGGACCTCTTCGAGCCGTTTGATACCAAACGAGGTTTCAGACAAGGCGACTCCCTATCGTGCGACTTCTTCAATCTACTGCTGGATAAGATATTTCGAGCTGCAGAACTCAATCGAGCAGGTACAATCTTTTATAGGAGTGTACAGCTGCTGGCGTATGCCGATGATATTGATATCATCAGCCTCAACACCCGCGCCGTTAGTTCTGCTTTCTCCAGACTGGACAAGGAAGCAAAACGAATGGGTCTGGCAGTGAACGAGGGCAAGACGAAATATCTCCTGTCATCAAACAAACAGTCGTCCCACTCGCGACTTGGTACTCACGTCATTGTTGACAGTCATAACTTTGAAGTTGAAGATAATTTCGACTATCTTGGAACTAGTATTAACACCACCAACAATGTCAGCCTAGAAATCCAATGCAGGATAACTCTTGCCAACAGGTGCTACTTCGGACTGAGTGGGCGATTGAGAAGCAAAGTCCTCTCTCGACAAACAAAAACCAAACTCTATAAGTCACTCGCAGTTCCCGTCCTGCTATATGGTGCAGAGGCTTGGACGCGTAAGCGGTGTCCACGCCAATTAAGAAGAAGAAAAAGAATTAACAATTTATATTTGCTGCTTCTGATAATATTGCTGCTGCTGCTATTTACAATTCAGTTATGATTTCCAATGCTATAAAAATATTAGTTACTTTCTTGTTTAACGAGCACGAATGACATGCGTCTTTCAATCGTTTTTTTATTACCCTTTTTGGGATTCTCTTTCAGCACTATTGACAATTATGTTTTCTCCTTCGCACTCACTCAAATAAATCAAGAAATAAAAGAAACTTTTTTTCATCGCATTTAGGTAAGCAAAAAATAACCCGAAAATGTGCGTTGGTGTTATTGCATAGAGAAAAAATGTGTAGTTGTATTGAAATATTTGAGAAAAGTGGTTAGCCGTGGCTGGCAGGAATATACATAAATTTTCAACACGCGTAAATCTTCTTCTTCTTCAACGCGCCAGTCGCTTCTACTTTTCGCTACGTGGCGCCAATTGGATATTCTAAGTGTAGCCATGTCCTTCTCCACCTGGTCCTTCCAACGGAGTGGAGGTCCTCCTCTTCCTCTACTTCCCCCGGCGGGTACTGCGTCGAATACTTTCAGAGCTGGAGTATTTTCGTCCATTCGAACAACATGACGTTGCCAACGTAGCCGCTGTCTTTTAATTCGCTGAACTATGTCGATGTCGTCATATATCTCATACAGCTCATCATTCCATCGAATGCGATATTCGCCGTGGTCAACGCACAAAGGGCCGTAAATCTTCCGCAGAATTTTTCTCTCGAAATCTCGCAACGTATGGTACCTGCTCGATTAAGTTCTGCAGATCGAATTACTTTCTCCAGAAGCTGGTTGAAGAAGTCGCAGGATAGGGAGTCGCCGTGTCTGAAACCTCATTTCGTACCGAACGGCTCGGAGAGGTCCTTCCCGATCCTGACGGAGCTTTTGGTGTTGCTCAACGTCAGTTTATACAGTCGTATTAGTTTTGCGGGGATACCAAGTTCAGACGTCTTGGCACAAAGGCAGCTCCTTTACGTGTTGCCGAAAGCAGCTTTGAAATTGACGAAGAAATGGTGTGTGTCGAATCTCCTTTCACGGGTCTTTTCCAAAAGTTGGCGCATGATGAATATCTGGTCGGTTGTTGATTTTCCAGGTCTAAAGCCACACTGATAAGGTCCATTCAGTTTGTTGACGGTGGGCTTTACTCTGGCACACAATAGGCTCGATAGAACCTTATACGCGATGTTAAGAAGGCTTATCCCACGGTAGTTGGCGCAGATTGTGGGGTCTCCCTTTTTGTAGATTAGGCATAGCACACTTAAATTCCAATCGTTCTACACGCTTTTGTCCGACCATATTTTGCAAAGACGCTGATGCATGCTCCTTATCAGCTCTTCCACGCCGTGTTTGAATAGCTCGGCCGGTAATCCATCTGCTCTCGCTGCTTGGTTGTTCTTCGGACGGGTAATGCTATTCGAACTTCTCCATGTTCGGGCAATGGAACGTCTGCTCCAGCGTCATCGATTGGGGAATCGGGCTCGCCTTCTCATGGCGTTGTGCATTCACTGCCATTCAGCTGGCTGAAGAAGTGTTCCCTCCATAATTTAAGTATGCTCTGGGCATCTGTCACTAGATCACCTTTGGGGGTTCTATAAGAATATGCTCCGGTCTTTAAACCTTCAGTAAGCCGCCGCATCTTTTCGTAGAATTTTCGAGCATTTCCCCTGTGGGCCAGCTTATCATACTCACGCATTTCGGCCTCTGTCTTTTTCTGTCTGCAAATGCGTCTCGCTTCCCTCTTCAACTTTCGGTGTTTGTCCCATGGCACTCCTCGTCGTATCAGCTGCTCTTTTGCATTTACCGGAAACGGTTTCGGTTGCAGTTGTACGTAAGGAGTTTGAAATGCCGTCCCAAAGTTCAATTATACTGAGTTATGGACGAGTGCTCTCAGAGAGCAGGAGAGCAAGTCGAGTAGAAAACCGCTCGGCTATCTGTTGTGATTGCAGCTTCTCGACGTCGAACCTTCCTTGTGTTTGTTGGCGTGCGTTTTTTGCTGCACAGAGGTGGGTGCGAATCTTGGCTGCAACAATATAGTGGTTCGAGTTGATGTTAGAACCTCGGAGCTCACGCACATCTAAAACACTGGCGACGTGTCTTCCGTCTATCACAACATGATCGATCTGGTTGGTGGTTTTTCGGTCCGGAGACAGCCAGGTAGCTTGATGAATCTTCTTCCGCTGGGATCTAGTACTACAGATAACCATATTTAGCCTCAACCCATTTGGGGATGTTTCGGTGGCTGAATTTATTGACCGCCGTGCCAAAAATACCTTCTCTGCCCACCCTGGCGTTAAAGTCGCCAAGCACGATTTTGACATCATGGCAGGGGCAGCTCTCATAGGTGTGCCCCATCGCATTTCCTGGACGGCGGTGATGTCAGCCTTCACTCTAAAAAGGACATCAACCAGCAGGTCAGCGGCACCTTCCCAATTAAGGTACCGGACATTCCAGGCGCATACCCTCAAATCATAATCTTTAATTCGTTTGCCATGGTCGTCATCATAAGGGCAGTCACTCATCCAAGGCTTGTTTTTTCATTTCATTGGAGGTGTTTTTTTTTACGTGGCGGGTCCCAAACCCCTCGCACAACCCTATGTAGGGGATGTTTCGCCTTCTCACTTTAGCTCGCTTTCAAACGGCTGTTCTTAGGCTACCCAGAGGATACTTGGTCAAAGACCGGAGGTCGTGAGCTGCTTGAGTCATATGTAAAATAATCGTTTATGGCCACTCCCAAGTGAATGGCGATCATAGAACTTTCCTCACTTGCGTGAACTTGTAACCATTCTCTATCCTCCATATAGTATATGTTTATATGGGACAAGTATGCATTTATACACAGTACGCATCCCTGCTAGCCACGGCTAACTACTTTTCTCAAATTTTTCAATACAACTACACATTTTTTCTTTGTGCACTAACACCAATTGTTGTTGGGATGTAGGGCAGGTCGCCTCCAAGCTGGTGCATCCTGGGTAATGCTAAATGACCTGCGGCATTCATGGCTTTACAACTCCTTGGACGTCCTTTGGCTTTGGACTGGTTTTTGAGAAACTTTTATTTGGATTTGGTAGAACCTTGAGCTGGTGGTGGTGGTATTCTGGCACCTGAGTATAATAACCTTGGGACCATTAAAGGCGACTACCTTTCCGGGGACGGATAGCGGCTCTAATTGGGGACCTTTTTTGCATGGGCAACATTACAAAGAACAACAACTAGGGAAAGACGACGAAGGGAGGGGAAAGGCTGTCGAAATCGACACCTAGATCCAACCCATCCGGGGCTGCTGCTCCTATGGCGACGAAACCGTCGCTGGACAACTGCAGCAACAGGACAAAGACTGCAGTTGGTGTCTCTTCAGGTAGCAGAATGGGAGAAGCCGGCGCAAATCCGCCGGCAAGAGATGTAGCAAGAGGTGCATCTTTTATACGCGGCGGAATCGCCAGCACTAGCAGAGGAACCTCTGCTAGAGTTATGAAAGGATCCATGGGGGGTAAAGGCAAGGCAGCTTTAGCGAGAAAGCTAAAGTCAGACCGCCGATTGGCGGCCAAGATCGTGGAACGCTACGGTGACAAGCATGTTGGACAGGTATCTGAGCAACATGCTAGTACACTCGAGTGGGCCAAGAAGGTGCTGAGCGAGGACGATAGGGCAGGACCGGAAGCTAACAGAACAGAACCGGCGGTCAAGCGGCAGAGGTCGCCGAAATAACGAAATCACTAAAGGCGCTGGTGCTATAGTACTTGGGGGGCTTGATCGTAGTAGGGAGGACGGTGCCATCTCCCATGACGAATGGAACAGGGTAGCGGCGGCTATCTCGTAGGTCTTACTGAAGGTGGTCAAGGCAAATCCTGGGCCACCCCCAAAATATGTGAGTGCCGGTTGGCACCAGGGGCTGCACAAGCTCACAAGTTGTACTGACGAGAGATCGGCCATCTTATATAAGAAGGCAGTCTCTCAGGTGGGTGAAGTGTGGAAGGATGCCAGACTGGAGGCCGTGGCCAAAGCGGATCTTCCTCTTCGTCCTAGGGCTCGCGTTTGGCTGCCGGCCGAACCTTCCACTGCGAGTGAGATTGAGGAAATCCTCAGATATTGCAATCCCTCACTTCTAACGCGGGACTGGGGAGTTTTAAGGCTAGAGTGAACCGATGAACCATATCGGCAAGCGCTGATAATGCTAAACGCGTAATCCATCGGTCCTCTCAGCAAAACAAAGGGAGCCATAAGCTATGGTTTTGAAATGGTAGTGCTGAAAGTACTTCCGGTCAAACGATCGTGGAAATCGACCTGAATTTCTCGGACGTGGTGAGTGGTGGGGGCGGTTCGTCGATCGGCGACTCCGTCTTCAGCTTCGAACAACTGTTTGAGGAGGTGCGGCTCGATCACTACTTGGGCACTGAACTAGCGCACCTGAAAGAAAGTCTGAAAGATGAAATTCCTCCAGATTAACCGCGAGCATGCGAAGGCGGCTTCCGCCAATCTATAGCTTCGTCTGGAACAAGACGGAGCTGATGTCGTTCTGATCCAGGAACCGTGGCTGACTGGAAACGGGATCTCTGGATTTAAGACAAAGAGCCATAGGCTCCTGACGGCCAAAGATTCAGGTAGGAACAGAGCCTTTACGTTGGTAAGAAATGAATTAACGGCATATCTTTTACTTAATTTCAGCAACGCTGACGTAGTAACAGCGAAATTGGAGTGTGACACCGGAGATTTCTGGCTTATCTCCACGTACATGCCACACGATGATGTGGTGGAGCCACCTCCCTTACTGGAGAGGCCCTGTCTACTGAAAACACCAAAGGCAAAGGGAAACCTCTATGGTGGACTACGGAGCTCTCAGATATCAGGGCGTCACGTAGACGTTTATTCAACAGGGCCCGCAGAAGTGGGTTATCTGATGACTGGGCTTTGTATAAAACAGGACTTTCAATACACAAGTCCGAGTTAAGAAAGGCTAAGAGAACCTCATGGAAGAGCTTCTGTGAAAAAGTAGAAGGCTGTCACGGGTCCTTTAGATTCAGGCGCATTCTCGCAAAATACCCAGTGTCCTTCAGCAGTGAAGAAACACTTCAGATGCTTCTCGACGCTCACTTCCCGAGCAACACGTCCTCTGTGAGGGGATCTCTCGGGGTGCTGCATGACGATTGTGCGGCCTTTATCGGCATTCTGAATGAGCGACATTTGACGTGGGCGATTAATTCGTTCAAACCGTTTAAGACCCCGGGACCAGACGGCATCATGCCAGCGCAGCTGCAACCGGCTGTTAAGGTGTCATACTGCTGGTTGGCGCCTATCTATGCGAACTGCATAAGATTAGGTTACATCCCGGACGAATCAAGGCTGACAGGGGCTTCCATGTCACGGCCAAAAATTTCAGGCCAATCAGCCTCTCCTCCTTTCTGCTAAAGACTCTGGAGTGACTGATGGAATAGTATAAAAAGGGTCGCATTCCGAGAGACTATCTGTCATGAGCAAAACATGCTTATCGTAAAGGCAGGTCAGTGGATACTGCCTTGCATACTGTTGTGTAATGGCTCGAGGAAGCCATTGCTGCCAAGGGCTTCGCTGTTGGGACCTTCCTCGATATCGAGGGAGTTTTTAACAATGTCCTGCCTGAGGCAGTAGTAACAGCTCTTTACGGTCTTGGGGTTGAATCGAACTACAAACACGTCATTCTCAATCTTCTGTGTGACAGAGTGATCGAAACAGAATGGGGCAGCGCGCGTACGAGGCGAAGAGTGAGTAGGTGAACACCACAAGATGGGGTTCTCTCTCCTCTTCTATGGATTCTAGTCCTTGACGAATTGCTCAAAAAACTAGAGGACCGCAGCTGTCGGGTGATCGCCTAAGCAGACGAAGTAGCACTTATGGTCAAAGGAAAGTTCCGTAGCACCGTGTACGAGTTGACGCAGGGATATCTCAGCATTGTAACAAAATGGATGGTCGGAAATGGAAATAGTTTTGTTCAGCAGAACTGGTAACTAGCATTTTCGGTGCATTAAGATCCACCCCAACCATGGCACTTAATGCTATTTTGAACATAACGACGGTGGACATTGCCGGTAAGTGCATAGCCGCGAAAGTGGCTATCAGACTCAGAGAATCTGGATTCTTAAAGGAACTCGTATCTGGAAATTCGGATATCCGCATCATCTGGATCGCTATCTCTAGCAGCTAGAGTTTTTGTGATTAGACTGGTATGGGTGCCGGGCCATAGCGGAATTACGGGTAATTGCAAAGCTGATGAGTTAGCAAGGAAGGGCACCCTAGAATCATTATCGGTAGTATAGCAACGGATCGGTGCTCCTGTATCCTCTTGTGTGCTACTATTAGATATCTGGGCCACGTGGATGCCTGTCCAACGCTGGGCCAGCATCAGTACTTGTTCGGTTGCAAAAGCCTTTTGGCCCAGGATAGATCGCAGGAGATCTAATGATCTCTTAGCCCTCAATAAGGCTAACCTCTCATTAGTGTTGGGACTCTTAACAGGCCTCTGTCTCATTGGCATACATGCGGTAAGAGTGGGTATTTTACCGGATGCACACTGCAGAGCTGTTTGGAAGAAGATGCGGTAGAAACAAGCCAGCACTTCCTGCTCGACTGTCCCGCGTTTGGTAGGTCAAGACTTAGACACTTGGGGCGCATACCATCGGACATCCCACCGAACGGGCGGGTGTTGAAGTTAAGCGTCTGTGTAACTTTGTATTGGCTATAAAGCGCTTCGCCAATCTGTAAGTCCGAACACGGGAGTTCTTTTTCTATGGCATCACAAGGGACTACATTATTAGACCATGTGTGATCTTTGATCAGCCATCTAACCTAACCCTAACCTAACGCCAACGCACATTTTCGGGCTATTTTTTATTTATCTAAATGAGATGAAAAAAAGTTTCTTTCATTTCTTGATTTGTTTGAATGAGTACGAAGGAGAAAACATAATTGTCATTAGTGCCAAAACAAAATCCCAAAAAGGGTAATAAAATAACGACTGAAAGATGGATGTCATTCGTGATCGTACCATCGTAAAGAAGGCTCCTTCAACAAGAAGGTAAGGGAATGATTTTTATGTGCTTATTTTAAATAATTTGCAACTAATTACTTCATTTGTTTTTATAGCATTGGAAATCAGAACTGAATTGTAAAAAGCAGCAGCAGCAATATCATCAGAAGCAGCAAATATAAATTATTAAGTAAGTATGTGAAAATAAGTGTGTGTTGTTTGAAATTGGATTGCGCCGGCCCATACAATACGCAAAAATAATTACATATAGTATGTACATAAGTATTTATTTTATGCATTTAAGGCGGCCTGCGTAATCCAATATAATATGTGAAAACAAATGTTTGTTTTATATTTTAAATAATCAGATAATAGTAATCTTTTCTTTCAGATATTATTATAATTTTTATATAATTATTATTTTCTTTCAGGCATTATTATCATTTTATATAATTAATATTTATTTTTCAGATATTAATAATTTTTTTATGGAACATATGTAAATATTTGAATTTCTGTAAAAAATGTTTATTAATAAAGAAAAATAAAAAAATTAAATTTAAAATGTTTAGAATTTTAAAAATATTTTAAATTAGGAAAGAAAAAATGCAACCCTGCATCAGCTGTCGATTGGGGATACTAGAGCAGGACAGATATACGTTTTTACATGACACTACTGAATGAGCGCAACAGTGATGTATGATCACACGTATACGTACGTGTGAGGGGAAAACTGGTTAGAATCTTCACGCGGCCAATCTAGCCACTTTTCTCACTACTTTTGAGTGTTTCTAAACCTACTGTTTCACATGTTTTTTAATCGCTCTTGGCTGGCAGGGATGCACTCAACGAATGAAATAGTTTTCAGCTCAATAAGGTCTTTACTTTTCCCCCACCAGCGGTAAAAATTTAAAGAATTTTTATATTTTAATCGTTTGATCTTACAAATCAAACAAATAACGATTGGATCCGGCTTAAGATTTTTTCTACGAAATTCGCAAATATCTAAAATACCTAGAAAGAATTTGTTTAAATGAGTTAAGCATCCCCCCACTTTGACCGGAAAAACTAGCACACACTAGTACTTGACGACACCACACAAGCACACAAGACAACTCACCACACTTGTACATCCGCCCACTCAGCATAAAGGATGGTCTCCTAAGCAGATTCAAAACATTCGTTCCAGCAATTCGTCACATACAATTCGCTACCAACAGTCGCTATACACACATTCGTTTTGGATACATTCCGTGCTGCGCTACGCCGCGTGAACTTCATTCGATTGGATATTCGCCACAAGTTCCTACGCGCCAGAAAAAATTTCGGGTCCATCCAGTTCCTGCTAGCGGCATCCTTTCTCAACTCAACAATAATTTAATTTAACACAACACCGTTCTAAATTCATCTGTTTGTAGATATATACAACTTAATTGTATTTTAAATATACAAAACATTAAAGGAATTGTACACCAAATATCCCGCGCATTTTCATTTGCAATACTGATCGCGAGTGTTAGTGAATTTTGAGTCCCCTAACATTGAGAGGTTTAAACATGGTCCTTCGAGCCATAGTGAGAGGCACTATGGATTAGTGACACGATTTAAAAAATAAAAAATTGTATTAAAACAGGAAACAAAGGAGTTGTGCGGTGAACAAACCCCAAATCAAAAAAAAAAAAAAAAAAGGTGCAATGACCCAAACATTTTGAGCAAACAAAGAGAAACAAATGCGCATTCCATAAAAACAAAATTAAAATCGGCCGCGAAATAAAAAACAAAATAATATCTTGCGGGCGAATCGCAACAAACACAAACAAAAACAAAACATTCGTATACAAACATAAATATAAGGAAAGTGCAGTGGAAAACAAAAAAAAAACAAAAGCAAAGCTGTAATGACGCGCACTTAAATATTTCAGTAAACCAAATAGAGAAAATATTTAAAGTTCTTGCCAAAAACAATAAAATAAAAACGTTTACCTATCTAAACCACAAACCGGGCGCGAAACCCAAAACATAAAATAAAAATAAAAACAAAATAAACAGCGATCATTAAAACAAAGTGCAGTGACATAAAGTGCAAAAACGAACAAAACCAAAAATAAAACTAAAAACCTAATCAAAAGAGCGGGATTATACTCAAAAATACAAACATATTTACAAAAAATAAATGCAACTGCAAGAAAACAAAAAAAAAAAAAAAACACTGTGCCCGAATTCTTGCTGTAAAACAAATATATATATACCAAAAAGTTAAACGGGCGTGAATTTAAAACAAAATAAAACAATAATTTCAACAAACAAAAAAATTACACAGACAGCCGGGAGCGAACAAAACAAAAGAGAAAAAAAAACAAAACAAAATACAAACAACAAACACAACAGGTCCAACCAACTGAGAGAAGGGGAGGAGCAAAATTGGCGGGAGAAACATACATTTACTACAGGGGCACTTTACATACAAAAGGAACACTGAGTGAGCGTATCAAGTCCTTTAATATACATATAATATACACACATGAATACATAAATCCAAAACCTAATTATTCGATGCCTACTTACCTTCGTGTATTCAAACACACTTCTTAACAAGAAAAAAACATTCAGCATACCTCTTATGTTTCACAAAAACAATAAGCAGGATTGCATTAGCTAAAAGCAAAGGAAACACCCTTAAAACAAAAAGGAAAAAACATACATACATACATATATTTATGCAAATTTCTCCTCTATACATAACTTTAATATACATACTATATATATGTTCATATCGACAACATTAACAAAGTAATAAACAACAATAATTTCTTACCAATTGGCAAACATATATACAAGGTGCATACGGGAGCATACCTGCACGTTACCCACTTTGCTTTCGCGCTCTCGTTCTAGTGCGAACTTACATATATATATGTATGTAATCCTACGGCATAGAATCTGCCTGTAATTTTATACCCTACACTGGGTACCACAGGCTAAATTATTAAAATTATAATTTTAATCAATTTTTCAAAGAAAAATTTCTTGTAATTTTCCCTTACCTTTACGGTAATGTAAAACTCACAAAATACTTTGATCGAATACAAAAACAAAAAAAAATATATAAATTTCGCAAAATATAAATAAGTTTAAGAACACTATATGTACATATATAGTACATAAATATATTATTAGTGCATCTACAATTGTACATACATTTCTATACATAACTATATATATTCATATTTGCCCACATTGGCAAACATCCCACAATACCTCTTGTTCTTTGGCAAACAAAAACAAGGTGGATTGTGGACAAAAAGCTCTTTGATCTCTCTAACGAGCTCTCAATTGCTTACGAATAAAGCATAAAAACAAATTGTGCATACTTATGTAAATAGCGCATTGATCTCTTCAACGAGCTCTCAATTGCACAAAACATAAGCAACGTCATACGGACATACTTACATACATACAAGTCCAAGTATTAGGGTGTACCTAAATACAAATCATTCGGACTTCAAATAGTTTAATTAATAAAAAGCGCGGTTTTTAATAGCAATTAACAATTAAAATAAATACAAAGCGATATTAATAAAAATACGTTTTTTGCTAATATTATCCGAAATAATAAACTCTTATTTACATAAAAGAGTATTTCATTTTCTATACTTTATCGCTTCATATAGGTACTATAAATCAGTTTACTCTGAGAAAAATTTTAATACACAATATAATAAAAATGGTTAATAACGGAAAAAATCATAATACACCTGCTGCAGCTATACACTCAAAACAGGCTATTAAATTCATTTCAGAAAGTGTTTAGTTTAAAGTTTAACAAGATACTGCACTAGATTTGCCTCTTCACCGATTCACGAACACTCGGAATCGTTATTAGAAGTAAAAGGTCAAAATCTTACAAATTTTTGGACTCGCCTCCAAACGGCTCATGACGCCATTGTAGATTCTGACGATTCAGATCTGCCACAAAATTTTAAATTATCTGCTTACGCCATATACGAAAACTGCTTGGACCAATATGAAGAAACGAAAGCTATGATCTCCGATCAGCTAAAGCTAATAAAAGCAATTGCACCTACTCCCCACAGTAGAGTAGAGCTGCCACAAATAGACAATCAAGAGGCAAGTTCAGGCATCCAACTCGAGGTGCCTGCATGTGATACAGAAACCTTTTATGGAGGTTATGAAGAATGGCCGTCCTTCCGGGACATGTTCACAGCCGTTTATATCAACCATCCACAGCTATCAAAGGCACAAAAACTGTATCACCTCCGATACAAAACAAAAGGTCAAGCAGGCGAAATAGTTAAACAGTTCGCATTAAATGACGACAATTTCAATTTGGCTTGGGAAGCTCTAAAAGCAAGATATGAAAACGAAAGAATACTGGTCGATAAACAAGTAACGACTATAATGAACTTGCCAAAAATTAAGAAAGGAACAAGTGTAGAATTCATCAAACTAGAATCCACTGTTTCAAATTGTTTGTCGGTTCTATCGACACTAAATATTCCCACACACAGCTGGGACCCAATTCTGGTAAACATTTGCACCGCCGCATTACCAGAAAAGTCGTTACTTCTATGGGAGCAATCGCTCTCATCACGAAAAAAATGCCCAACGTGGCAACAAATGAAAGATTTTCTCACCACCCAATATGAAATTGCGGAAAGGTTAGAAGAAAATATAATCAGAACTAAGAACATTAAACACGACCGAAACCGAAGCTTTAATAGACCCCAAGTTAGTAACAAAAACAATTTAAACAAAACCTTTCACAAAACGCAATCGTTCACATCTGAACAAAGAACACATACGTCATGCGAACTATGCACAAGAGGGCATAAGTTAAAAACTTGCGAGAAGTTTAAAAAACTAAAAATTAATGAAAGAAACAATTTCGTGAGATCAAAAAAATTATGCACAAATTGCTTGTCACATGCGCACACATATAAAAATTGCAAAAGCAAATTCAATTGCATATATTGTCACAAAAGACATCACTCAATGCTTCATTACAGCACATATAACATCCCACCCAATAAAAGCGCTTATAAATCAAGAACCACGGGTTTAATTGCAAACGCAAATCCCGAAAAACAAAGTTCTAAAAATAGTCAAGAGACACCATGTTGCTCAAAGGCACAAAAAGTTCAAACGCTGCATAGCGAAACACAAAGTGGACTAGTTACCGAACTAGTTACAACCATACCAACTCAAGTTGAGTACAATTCAAATAAATACCTTAATTCACAATTAAGGAAATTTCAAACTATAAAAGATCAGTATTGTGAGAACTTCTCTAACGCCACAACTACTCGATCAAATAATGGCCGGTACGTCGTACGACTACCACTAGAGCCACAATTTCCCAATACCCCACATAAAGGTAGAAAAAGCAAGGTCAGATTCCCTCTGAATATATGTTCGTAACCTTTTGACCCCGCAGGATGGCTTTCGCCAATAATGAAAATAAAAAACCATTTCTAAACAAATCCTAGAGCGGTGGCGAGCTACTAAACGCCAAATTAGTGCGTACTAAAACATAAAATACTTATACCACAGTAGTATCAGTCATTCATAAATTTTCAAAAATACATACAATATCCAAAGGAAGTCAAGGGATCACCATACTCCCAATGTGATACAGTGACGCACCTACCCTTACAAAAGACAAAGGTCGCTCTTATCACATCTATCCAAGTGCTCCTCATATGGGTGAGTTAGGGGAATCAACTATACAAAGCATTAATTAATTCTGAAAAATTTTCTACTCTACGAATCGAAGCCGTTCTCCATTCACGGCACTCTCGCAAGGTCCCTCTAATTTCATAGTCCTAAATCTAGGGCTAAGGAGTACCCATTCTGGGCACATCTGAGCCAGGCATGGAGTAACTATCCTTTATAAGCAGAGGCAAATTATAAATAACCGGTATACCATACCGATGAAATAAGAAATTTAAATAACCGCTAGTAAAATAAATAAAAGCAAACATTTTTTTCTATAATAATAAGTCGTCAAAACACGCAAAAGGAAATTACTACCTACAGCACCACTACTTACATAAAATACAAATGTATACTAAAACCAAAATCGCTTCTTACAACTTATATTCTGCAACCTCGGCTACTTCGCCAACAGTAAGCAAATTACATGTATCACCTTATACAAAATACTAGGCAAAATATTCGCCTAGGGGGCCCAGGATGTTTAAATGAGTTAAGCATCCCCCCACTTTGACCGGAAAAACTAGCACACACTAGTACTTGACGACACCACACAAGCACACAAGACAACTCACCACACTTGTACATCCGCCCACTCAGCATAAAGGATGGTCTCCTAAGCAGATTCAAAACATTCGTTCCAGCAATTCGTCACATACAATTCGCTACCAACAGTCGCTATACACACATTCGTTTTGGATACATTCCGTGCTGCGCTACGCCGCGTGAACTTCATTCGATTGGATATTCGCCACAAGTTCCTACGCGCCAGAAAAAATTTCGGGTCCATCCAGTTCCTGCTAGCGGCATCCTTTCTCAACTCAACAATAATTTAATTTAACACAACACCGTTCTAAATTCATCTGTTTGTAGATATATACAACTTAATTGTATTTTAAATATACAAAACATTAAAGGAATTGTACACCAAATATCCCGCGCATTTTCATTTGCAATATTGATCGCGAGTGTTAGTGAATTTTGAGTCCCCTAACATTGAGGGGTTTAAACAGAATTAAATTATTATTATTTTTGTAATTGTTAAGGTATCTACATCAAATTTTAAACATAAATACTATAACTACCAATACCATGCTATTTAAGTTTGTACGCTCCAACTGGCACCCACCCAAGTAAAATATGCAATTTTATCACCAACTTGTAGTATAGGTGCCACCGCTTTCAATACTACTACTTTGTCGTTTGAATAAGGAAATGCCGAATTATCGTTTGGCATACAACTGTGTTTAATCTTGCTTTGAAGTAGACAAAGTCCAGCAGTGTAGTGTTGAGAAATTCTCCCGCCACTTCAATGAATACATATCGTCACCTGAGATGCAAAATAATGTAACAACATTTTCAGAAATTTTCAGTGGCAAGAGAGAAACACGAAATAAAATGGAACATGATTGAAAAAAAACTTTAATATTGGTTAAAACTGGTTTATATCTGACCGCAGAATCTGAAAATGTTGAACATATGTAATATTATGTATGTAATTTGAAGCAGTGAGACGTAATCAATAAGACACGCAATTTCGAATTTTTTGATGATACGTTCTTTTGCATTTCAGGCTAGGCTATATGTGTGTGAAATAATAATTCGAAATTTAAATATTAACCAATAGTTGTTGACTTACATTCTCCCATTTTATTGTAAATATCATCAATATATTCATCAAGTTGTGTCTTATCACCTTCAGGCTTTGGTAAATCACTCACTCTTTTCACCCAACGAACTCGTCGCAATGCCGGAAACATTACACTTACAACAACTAATTGCGCGTCCGTAAATGCTATGAAAATGCTACAAAAAGTTGTTCGATTTGTTGTTCAAAGAGCTCACCCAACATCTTTTGATATATGTGACCTGGTCTATGGAAAGGGCGCTTAGGTGTCAAAAAATCAATTTTCACTTTTTAGTTGATTCGGATGGAAGATGAGATGCTTTTTCACGTGATAGAATCCAAAAAGTCATAACTTGTTTGATAGTTCCCTAAAAATGTAGAGAAAGAAGAGTAAAAATACGAAAATATATAATTTTTTTGTAATGAACAAAATACATTGAATTATAAGCTATAAAGACATGATTATGCACTAGAAAAACGTTAAAAACGCACTGTTACACCCTGTGCGGCAAAATGACGTACTAAATGTTCGTAACGCTTCTTCCCACACGCATGTACAAAAAGGAAAAACGAACGACAAACAGGTACTCTGTAGAAGGTAAATGTAATTTTATGCCTCATAACTCCTGTATCCTGTCTCTGTCCATATTTCTTCCGCCCAGCAAGCTTTGCGTATACACTTTCTAGCTTTTCGTTACTCATAATTCCAGCTTCGATGTGACTTAGTATCACAAATTCAAGTTCATTTTTCGACATCTCTAAACAATTGTTCCGCGTACTCTCGATCATTTCCCGTGGTATCAGTGAATGACATTTATTATCACAACAATTTTTTGACAGAAATTTTGATACCAGCTCCTCCTCCTTTACTTCAACAACAGACAGGTCAATCTTAACAAAAGTTTGTTCGGTATCATCTTCTGCCTGAGATACATATATTTCGTCTTCATCATAATCGCTCTCTTCATTGTTTTCATCATCCTTTTCATGGAAATATTGTCCGTATACGGCACTGAACTCCTCATCAACACTCATGTTTCATTTCATGCGAAATGCGAAGACTATAATCAACAGAAACACTTACACAAATGTGATAACAGAACATCCGGAAAGAGAGACGAATGAAAACAAGACAACAGCAGCTGCGCGGTATTAGAGTAAACGTCACTTCTTCAGTGTTACTTTTTTAAATGTTCCACACTAGCAACTTACACGATGAAGCCTCTGGAAAGGAGAACAATTAATGAGATAACGAGAAACTGACGAAACGAGTTGTTTATTTTTAACAGCTGTTTCCCAGAAAACTAGTTTTTGCACGTTAGCTCCCTTTTCGTAGACCAGGTCACATATACAATTATTTGTTCTGCATTTCTATTAGCGAGTGGAAGGATTGAAGTGGCTGGAGAAACTGTTCTTTGTTTATACCTGTATATTAAACGAACAATTAACATTGTTGTACCAGTTCCCGGCGGATAAAACATTTTTCTGAAAATATCGAAAATGTTGAAAAAAGTAATGTGCAAGTTATTTGTTTACACTACTTCCGTATTTCATTCAATGCATTTATTGGTCGAGTGTCGTATGTGTGGAATGTAAAATACATACATATATTGGTTGTCAAAAAAGTCTTCCGGTATTTTCGCTAGTTGGCGCTGAAAGCGCGTAGTTCTAGTATTATTCATCGGGTCATGCTATACCTTTTTGGAAAGCTCATTTCACGCGCTAACACGTGTTTGATTGATTGTCGTTTCTTTTAAGTCGTTTGTGAGTTATAGTGTCGCAAACATGGAGCAAAATAAAGAGAAAATACGGCATATTTTACAGTACTACTACGATAAAGGTAAAAATGCATTTCAAGCCGCCAATAAAATTTGTGCAGTTTTTGGACCCGATACAGTTTCCATTTTCCCAGCACAGCGATGGTTTCAACGTTTTCGTTCTGGTGTAGAGGTGTCGAAGACGCGCCACGCTCCGGAAGGCCTGTCGTCGAAAATTGCGATAAAATCGCTGAATTGGTCGAAAGAGACCGGCATGGTAGCAGCCGTAGCATCGGTCAAGAGCTGGGCATGAGTCATCAATCCGTTATAAACCATTTCAATAAATTCCATAAATCAGTCAATAAAAATACAGCAAGACTTTTTGACAACCTATTACATAACACAAATATTATTTATAAAATGTTTACCTTTCACAAGTGTCCAGACTTCCACCCTTCTTGGTCTCGTTGGCGTATCTTTGCTGAAAGATGCTACGCCTGATCCAATTTGCTCACCAAGCATTTTTGCAATCTTCACCATCTGCTGTGGTATAGACATTACCTGTATTGGGACATGTTCATTAATGAAATGATCTGGTGCTTCTTCTGGCTATTTTGATAAAAACTCTACAACTAGGTTAACAGCCACATCCGTGGATCTTAATTGCTCGGCCAAGAATTTCTCATTTACACCAATACAGTGCTCTTTTTCATCCACTTCCATTTGTGTACTCCTTGTGCTGTTGTAGTCTAAGCCAAACTTAGATTTCCGATCCTGCTGTCTATTTATGCATTTTCTTACAGAAATTACTGGCTGCACTCTCTAATATGCGTTTTTGTTGACGTGTTTGTTCTTGCTTATCCATCTATGGTACATCGCGTTGTAACAAACTAACAGCATATGCCGAATTGTTGCATGGAATTCGTAGGATCCACAATTTTTTAATAACGTTATTAACTGCATTTTTCTTGTTCTGAAAAGATTCTATTTTAATTATTAATAAAATATTAGCAACTTACCTGATAACCAATACCAATTGTATTGAAATTCCTGAGAAAAGTCGCTAGCCGTGGCTAGCAGATTGTTTCTCAAATTTCTGTTAGTGATATTATTTTGGTTAACAGTTTTTTTTTACATTTAACACATACATAAACAGGTTATCGTGTTTGTTACCCATCCGTTAGCAGTACCAACCTATTACCTCGATGTGTTATTATATGTATATGCTACCCATTTGTTACTTCTAATAAATTCAATTGTTATAAATAAAATCCAATATTTTCATACTCTCAAAACCAGTTGCTACAGAGTATTATAGTTTTGTTTATTTAACGGTTGTACGTATCACCTAAAACTAATTGAGATAGATATAGGGTTATGTATTTATATCGATATATATACTAGGTTGTCAAAAAAGTCTTGCGGTATCTTTATTGAATGATTTATTGAATTTATTGAAATGGATTAAAACGGTTTGATGACTCATGCCCAGCTCTTGACCGATGCTACGGCTGCTACTATACCGGTCTACTTCGACGAATTCACCGATTTTATCGCAATTTTCGACGACAGGCCTTCCGGAGCGGGACACATCTTCGACCACCTCTACACCAGAACGAAAACGTTGAAACCATCGTTGTGCGGTGGAAATGGAAACTGTATCGGGTCCATAAACTGCACAAATATTGTTGGCGGCTTGAGATGCATTTTTGCCTTTATCGTAGTAGTACTGTAAAATGTGCCGTATTTCTTTTTTATTTTGCTCCATGTTTGCGACACTATAACTCACGAACGACTTGAAAGAAACGACAATCAATCAAACACGTGTTAGCGCGTGAAATGAGATTTCCAAAAAGGTATAGCATGACCCGATGAATAAAACTAGAACTAGGCGCTTTCAGCGCCAACCAGCGAAAATCCCGCAAGACTTTTTTAACAACCTAATATATAGTATATAAATGATTAGGATAACGAGAAAAGTTTAAATCTGGTTGACTGTCTGTTTGTCCGTCTGCTCGTCCGTGCAAGCTATAAATTGGCTTAAAAATGAGATATCCTAATGAAACTTGGTAAATAGGTTTCTTAGTACAAAGAAAATTTCGAGTTCGAAGATGGGCGTAATCGGACCACTGCAACGTCCACCAATCGACATTGACCGAAACCATATAAAGTGCTACAACTAGGGACTAAATTAAGATATAAAGCTGTAATTTGGTACAGAAGATCGCAGAAGAAAAGGGCACCTGTGGGCAAACCTTTTTTAAAAAGTGGGAGTGACCCCACCCTCTAAAAAGTTTAAAATACATATCTCCTAAACGACTTGCCCTACAACAACAAAATTTGCAACGATTAGAATTAAAGTGTGCTTTACCCAATCGACTAAAAGGGAAGCTCCACAATCTGTGCCGTGGGGTAAGCCTCAACACCGTATATACGGTTTTTTGAGCGTATTGTGTGAAAGATTAAAGCCTACCGTCAACAAACTGATTGGATCTTATCAGTGCGGCTTTAGACCAATCAACAACCGACCAGATTTCACCATGTGTCAAATCTTGGAAAAGATCCGTCACCACCTCTTGGTCAATTTCAAAGGTGCTTTTGACAGCACGAAAAGGATCTGCCTTTCTGCCGAGATGCCTGCATTTTGTATCCCCGCAAAACTAATACGACTATGTAAACTAACGTTGAGCAATGCCAAAAGCTCCATTAGGATCGGGAAGGACCTCTCCAAGCCGTTCGATACCAAACGAGCTTAGAAAAAAGGCAACTCCCTCTCGTTCGTCTTCTTCAATCTGCTGCTGGAGAAAATAATTCGAGCTGCAAAACTTAATCGAGCAGGTGCAATATTCTATGAGAGTGTACAGCTGCTGGCGTATGCCGATGATATTGGTATCATTGGCCTTAACAATTGCGCCGTTAGTTATGTTTTCACAAGAATGGATAAGACAGCGAAGCAATTGGGTTTGGTGGTGAACGAGGGCAGGACGAAATATATTCTGTCGTCAAAGAAATAGTCGTCTCACTTGCGACTTGGCTCCCATGACACTGTTGACAATCATAACTTCGAAGTCGTGGATAATTTCGTCTATCTTGGAACCAGCATCAACACCAACAACAACATCAGGCTCGAAATCAATCGCAAATAATTTCTTGCCAACAGGGGCTACTTCGGACTGAGTAAGCAATTGAGAAGTAAAGTCCTCTTTCGACGAACAAAACCAAAATCTATAAGGCACTCATTATTTGCGTCCTGCTATATGGCGCAGACGCATAGACTATGACAAAAGCTGATGAGTCGACGTTACGAATTTTCGAGAGAAATGTTCTGCGAAAAATGTATGGTTCTTTGCACTTTGGCCACTGCGAATATTGCATTCAATGGAACAATGAGCTGTATGAGATATGCGATGTCATTGACATAGTTATAGACATAGTTTAGCGAATTAAGAGACAGCGGCTACGCTGGCTTGGTCATGTCATCCGAATGGACAAAAAACACCCCAGCTTCGAAAGTATTCGACGCAGTACCCGCCGGGGAAAGTAGAGGAAAGGATGACTTCCACTCCATTGGAAAGACCATGTTGGGAAGGACCTGGTTTCGCTTGCAATTTCCAACTGGGCCACCTTGCAAAACGAAGAAACGACTGGCATGCCATTGATAACTTGGCTATAATCACGTAAGTTGTTTCTACGCCTGTAAAAAAGAAGGTATAACTTTAAACAATAATATTATTAAATTTTTTGCTATAACTTTTGGCTTTAGTTTCTACTGTGAACTCTTTGTAAGTTTCTGTAATACTTTTCCTAATAGCAGAACCAGTGACAAACGTAAAATCGTGGCCCGAGTCAGCTGGCACGACCTATCTTATTGGCGCGCAATGTAACTGAACAGTAAAAAGCGCTACTCCTTTTCTCTTTGACGTGGGATGACGTGAGAATTCACGACATTTGGATTTTTGCCGCTGAAATGGCGCAGCTGGTTGCTCTCTCTCAACGCAGGGTTGACAATATCGATATACTGCAGTAATTATCAACTTTTATAATACAATCTGTTCAATATGTTTGAAATTTTCTTAAAATAACTCAAAATCAGAGTCGAATGCTGTTATTTATAAATATATAAACTATTTTTAGTAGTTTGTTTTCAGTTTTAATATTTTATATTGTAAAAAATTGTAATTGAAAACAAAGATGTACTTAAAACTATATATGCGCACTGAGCAATGGCAACAATGTTCAAATGAAAATAAACAAAGATGGCTGATTTCTGCGTTTTTACCACGTTTTTCACTGTGCACATATTTTGCCGATGAGGAAGGAAAAGGAAGGAAGGCGGTAGCGTTTTTCACCACAGTATGTACAGTAAATAACCTTTTCGTGGTTACTTTCTGAGGGGTGAATAGCGGCCATCTTGGATTTTCAGTGGTAGCAACGCAGTGCTGTATAAATTGAGGTAGTAAATACTTAGCAAATTTATTTTATTAAATAACAAAAACTATAAATATTGTTGCTTAATATAAAAGAAAATTATTTATTAATGTTATATGTTTACTAATAGGTGATTTAAATGCCATAGTGTGCAATATTTCGCCCATAAAAATATCATTTACTGATATTCAGATATTGTTTTTGTAGTGATTTCTTAATAATAAGATGCAGGCCTGTTTTTAGATTTCTCGGTGGTGAGTTTTCTTCTGAATGTATTTGTTTATATTTGACCGACAGAAAACTTAAAAGGTGCAGCATTCCATATTTGAACATTCGAATTAAATCAAAACAAAGTTTGGTTTGTATAAAGGTACTAAATATTTTATTTAAAGTTTAATAATTGGTTATATATATGGGGTATTCCATACCAAATCGACCACTTTTGAACCCGACCCCTTTAGATTTTGCTGAAACTTAGCCATCCTTTTCTACCCTTTGAAAAACATTTTTGAGAATTTTTTCAAAATTTTTTGACCAATTTTAAAAAAGTTATGAATTTTGCAATTTTTTGCTAAAAAATGGCTTCTTTATTTTCAAATAGCCATAACTTTTGTAGAAATTGACTTTTGGGGACCATTTTTTTTTTAAATTTTTGTTTTTGAATGAACTTTTCGAAAAAATACAGGAAAAAAATTTAACACGATAAATTATATAAAATAATCGGGTTTTTTAAGTAAAATCGTAATTTTTTTTTTTTGAATTTCGCCACTTTTGTTTTTTTTTTTCAAAAAAAACTTCAATTAATTTAACAACTATCCCTGCTAATCCCGGAGTGGGCCGATTTTTTTAATATTTTTTTTATTTATTTAAAAAAACGAAAAATGAGAAAAAAAAATTTTCCCGTAAACTTTATTTTTATCATATAAAAAATATAATTTAACGATTTTATGATATAATATTTACAATTTATAGACTTAATTTACGAATATAATGACTAAGTTTTATGATTAATACTGCTAATATCCAATGATTTCACAGAAACAATACAAAAAATTATTTATTAATTTTTTCTCTGGCGTTTGAATATTTTACAAATTTTTTGTTCAGTAGAGTTTGAAAATTTTTTAACATACAAACAACCATTTTTGTCCGGAATTATGCAATGTAGGTGTTGAGTTCCTACAATTGGTTTCGTTTTCAAAAATCTGTCATTTAAATCAGTTAATGCTGTATTATAATCTTTTTCTGGAGAAAACTTAACTGTGATATTTGGTAAGTTATTCGGATTAGATGCCCATTCAAAAAATTCTATCGGTGTTGTTTATCAACTGCAAGTTGGAGACTGGCTCTCGCTACGAGTCGTTTGATAATGCCACCAATTCCATCACACGGACCTTTGCCATGGGCAGTCGCAGAAAAATGCCATTCAGCAGGAATATGAAAATCATCTTCATGATAATATAAATTCACAAAATTTTTAAAGTTTTTGAACTGTTGAGGAGCCCCATCAGAAAAATAATAAATCTTGTTACAGCATTCAGGAAGACTTTTTACATAATCAGTTATTAATTTGATGAAAACATGAACAGCAACGGCATCGTGATTATTACAGTCTGAAATAATTACTAAGCTTTTGTGTTCAAGGTCATCATGTACTTTGTAATAAATAACCACCGGAAAAACTGTTGCTTGGTTATTATTCCAGTGAAAGCCAGATGCTGCATTTTGTACAACAAACGCATAATTCTCTGCAAAATCACAAATAATGACAAATTCATTTGGTTTCAGTGTTTCTTTCAATTTTTTCAAAAATTTGGCTTGTTCTTTAGCAATAAATGAGTGAGGTAAAAGAACTTTTAGTTCACTACAAAAGTTTTCAACAAATTCTTCTGTAGGCTTGATAAAAGTTTCCAAACTACTTCTCGGTTTTGATATCCAATATTTATAAGTAATATTCTCAATCTCCTGATTCTCAAAACATGTTAGTAGAATGTTACTCAACTCTTCCACCCCTGGACAGTTGTTACATCCACCCAAATAACATTGGGCCGATGGAGTCTCACAAATTATTATGGAGTTCAGTAGGTTTTGACGTTTATCAATTGGAAACGACCGATGGCCAGATTGAAATCTTACCAAAAAAATTTGAATCTTGGTGATTATATTCGTAAATTAAGTCTATAAATTGTAAATATTATATCATAAAATCGTTAAATTATATTTTTTATATGATAAAAATAAAGTTTACGGGAAATTTTTTTTTTTCATTTTTCATTTTTTTAAATAAATAAAAAAAATATTAAAAAAAGTCGGCCCACTCCGGGATTAGCAGGGATAGTTGTTAAATTAATTGAAGTTTTTTTTGAAAAAAAAAACAAAAATGGCGAAATTCAAAAAAAAAAATTACGATTTTACTTAAAAAAACCGATTATTTTATATAATTTATCGTGTTAAATTTTTTTCCTGTATTTTTTCGAAAAGTTCATTCAAAAACAAAAATTTAAGAAAAAAATGGTCCCCAAAAGTCAATTTCTACAAAAGTTATGGCTATTTGAAAATAAAGAAGCCATTTTTTAGCAAAAAATTGCAAAATTCATAACTTTTTTAAAATTGGTCAAAAAATTTTGAAAAAACTCTCAAAAATGTTTTTCAAAGGGTAGAAAAGGATGGCTAAGTTTCAGCAAAATCTAAAGGGGTCGGGTTCAAAAGTGGTCGATTTGGTATGGTATACAATAGAAAACGTCCGTTGAACCAGATATCGCCAAAGAAGCGGTACTTAAACGAAGTGAAAATATACCGGAAAACACACCCATCGTGCGGGGCTATGATTGGAATCAAGGAATTGATTTCTCAAAATTATTAGTCGTATGTTAATACGGGACTTCAAGGTAAAAATCTTGGGTTGGCAATAAGAGAAATCAATCTAATGCTCGACCAGATGAGGCTATTTCTTGGGGTAATATAAAGAAAGAAGCTTCACCAGTTAAGGTGTATGCAGAAGCTAGTTCAGTAGTGCCATTGATTGTGGGTGAGACTTTTGTTAAAAGACATTTCAATGCAAAAAAAGAAAACGAACTATGATAATAAATAATTGCAAAAAATGCAAATTTTTGGACTTTAATTTGTAATAGTAAACGAACTTTTTAATAAAGCTTTGTCAATAACGACTTACGATCTTGTCAATTTGTATACATATGTCAAACGACAACCCAGGATTGTATCCTACTGCATGCAAATTTCACAAAAAAAAAAAAAAAAAACTGATTTAATATTAAACAATAAGTAATATCCCAATAAAATTGACCAGATATTCAAAGTAATTCACTATAATCACTTAAATAACGTAAACACTTGCATTATTTAATATATTTTAAAATGTTGATCATCAAAATTTAAAATTTATATGTAGCTCAAATGCGAAAACAACACCCCGATTACCATGAAAGTAGCAAAAAAAGTGTTACACAACACCCTAAGATTTCTTAGAGTTGAGTATATGTATGTAAAGAAAGCAAAAGTTTATTACTGTATATACTGAGATAGGAAGTGAGAGAACATTTGGTAACGTCAAAACCCCCTGAACTCGACCAGCTGTCAAATTTCAGGAGTTTTAGCAATTGGAAATGAGCGACGGCCAGATTGAAATCTTGCCAAAAAAATATATAAAGAAAGGGATTTGTTGCATTGTTAAGACCACTAATAAAAAATGTAAAACAATGAAAATTAAATGAAATTGTGAAATTTAAATGCATTTGATGAAACATTTTGTATTGTCAAGCATCATAGTATTATTTTCAATGGAAAATTATTAAAAATATTTATTGATTGAGAGCTAAAAAGCTCAAATCCTTTTATTGGGTATGGAAATGTCAAAAGACAATTGTTTTAGCATATCAAGTTTTTATTCGTACTAAATGGTGGGTGTTGTAAGGGGTTAGTCAGAGGCACGAAATAAATGAGAATTTTCAGTATTTTTTTTTGCTATTAAATCGTATTATTTTACAAAAGTAGTAATATGGCATTATTATAGAATGTGTTGACTTGAAGTCAAGAAAATTTCAAAAAGAAATTTTAATTTCCAAAGTTATAGTTGTTTGTGTTGACCCAGTTCCAAAAAACGGTACTTGCGGTAACAACTATAAGTCCTTGGATATTAATCTAAAATCAATCGGACAAACAATTTATTATTATAAATAGGTAATCCTGGGCCTGATCGAAGGATTTTATTTTTTTTTTCAAAAATTAAAAAATGGCGGCCTCAGGAAATTTTTTTCCAAATTTTTGGGAAAAAATCAGCAGTTAATTGGTCTTAAAAAATCGAAATTAAAAAAAATCTTCGATCAGGCCCGAGTTTATTATGTATTCTAAAAGCTGTATAAATTTCGTTAAAATCTACTGAGCGGATGGGATGTTTAACTTATTCCAGTGTGAGAGCGCCTCAAAATAAGCGTTTTTTATAACATTTTCCATTATGGCCAGATTGAACAAAATAATAATTTTTGGGCATTTATTAACCCAACACCCAACATTTAGTACGAATAATTATTACTAAATAGTGGTTATTTATTATATGGAGAAACTATTTAAATCTTTTTAAAGTATATTAGAACAACTGACTTTTGACCTTTCAATACCCAATAAATGGATTTAAGCTTGTTAGCTCTCAATCATTAAATGTTTTTAATCATTTTCCATCGAAAATAATACTATAATGCTTCAAATTACAAAACGTTTCATCAAAAACCTTTAAATTTTACAAATTTATTTAATTTTCATTGTTTTACATTTTTTATAAGTGGTCTTGAACGATGCAACAAATCCCTCCGTTTACATATTTTTTTGGTAAGATTTCAATCTGGTCATCGCCCGTTTCCAATTGATAAACGTCAAAACCTGCTGAACTCGATTAGCTGTCAAAGTTTAGTAGGTTTTGACGTTTAGCAATTGCTCTCTCACTCTTTGATTCGAGAAAGAGCTGTCAAAACTCGGATTTTTTATAACATTTGCCAATGACGCCACTGCTAAAAAATATTAGATTGGGTATTTAATAAATGATACAATACTCTAAAATTAAACACTTTGAAAATGCATACATATATAAATGTTAAAATGCAAAATCATTAATTAACTTACATAAAAATTTATTTTGCCAAAATCTGTTCGCACAGTTCAATGAAATTTCATTTCACATTAATTTCGTCAAGTAATTATAGCGGTGTACTTCTGGCATCCCGCCTTTTTCACTAACTGCTGGTTGACGGTACCCTGATTGTCTTTTGTTGCCAGCTTAGAAAACAGAAACGGGTTCGCTGCCAGCTGACAAGCGAGAGAGCAAGAAAAGAGATTCTGATCAATTTATCTATGGCAGCGCTAAAACAAACTGCCAAAATTAGTGCGTTGTTGAAGTTTTGTAAAATTAAATGTCAATAGTTTGTAAAATTATTTATATATATGGGTGATATAGGCCTACTGCGGAACCGAGCACCCAAAAATAATATCGGTAACGCGCTGTTTGCATACCTCAGTGGTAATGTGAAAACTGCAAAATACCCAAAAGTTGTTTATAAAATGCCCAATCTAATATTTTTCAGCAGTGGCATTATTGGCAAATGTTATAAAAAATCTGAGTTTTGACAACTCTCTCTCGAACCAAAGAGACTCGTATCAAGTTATCTATGCCGTTACTATGTCTGATTTTGTCAGTTCGATTCATGTACACGAAGCGAATCGTTTGTCTTCAAATCAGCGATAGAGAACAACTTTGAATCATTAGCGATCAGCTTATACCTCATGCTTTAATGATTGAAATGATCGACAGCGTTCGGTTTGTATATCATCACCTAAACACTGATTTACTCGTGTACTTCTGTTCTATTTCAAATACATATGTTTGTATATACATATGTTATATGTATAATGGAAAATTTGTAACATGCGCACATTTTCAAAGCTTTTTACCATACATGATTCAAATCAGTCCAGCAGAAAATTGTTGTTTGCTGTATTTATAGATTGATTTACTTATAGTTTACCCGAAGTTTCACATCCATTCAAACAATTGTCGCGATGCTATGAACTGACATAGAACGATTGGAATCGAAGCCAGGCATACCGTTTACTCGATCGTGATTGCCGAAGAATAGATTGTTCGTGTTGCATCAGATCAGTGTACGCTGACGGGTACTCGAATTGATCAACAATGTTGTCTATGCTGATCTGAATTGATTTGATTGTGTTTTTGGCACGAGTGTTTGTTCTGATTTTATCATACTCATTGCAGCTCTCTGGTATATACTAAGCGTCACTAACCTTAAGCAGATATCGTGTGATATCACGGCCAGCAATGTCCAGCCGTTTATAGTAAACTTAATTCAATCATTTTTTCTTGATTCTTCAGTAGATTCTTGGGATGTTCTGTTAGTCGAATTTTGGTGTTTTCTGCCACACATTCTTCATTGAATAGGAATCCCATAAGAGAGAGCATAGCGGTGAGGATTCATCATTCGTCATAAGGTCCTTTAAAAGTTTTGTTGTGCGACACCAGTAGTAGAAGTATAGTATTTAGTAAATGAAACATGCCAAACAAAAAATTAACCCAAATATTGCGCATTTCTCCGTCTTTGTTATTAATTCTTCTTCTTGAAAAATTGTGAATTTCCTTTTCTCTTTTAGCATATTAATATTAAACTTGAAATTCGATAGTTTTCCTTTTTCTTACTTACGTCATCTCCCATTTAATTGAAAATACTTTTTCTGAAATTTTGGACTTTCTGGAGTGTTGGAACAGCTGAACATATTCCAATGTGTTACATCCGTCTTGCAGGGATGATAGTAGCCTTGTATCTGTGAGCAATTAGAGAAAATTGTAGAAATGGTCATCACCAACGTAATCTTTTAGGACAAATACACCTATGTATATACATACATATACATAAAAAGAACCACCTAAACTCTGTCGCTTTCCAATTGCTAATTTCATGTAAACCTTTAACAGTGATAAAAAGGATAAAAGGATGCCCAACTGCTTTGTTCTTTTAATATTGAATAAACCTTTATGTTTGTATAATTGGAATTGCTATGTCTTACAATTTGTGTTTGTAATTACACGAAAACCAAACTTTCCATAGGTTTTTGACTCACTTTTGACGCTCATAGTAAATAGGTTAGCTAAGTCTTTCATATAAAAGAAGCTAATAGCAGATAAAGAAATGCCCAACTCATCTCTCATTGGAAGTGAGAGAGCAATTTTTAAACGTCAAAACCTCCTAAACTCGATCAGCTGTCAAATTTCAGGAGATTTTGACGTTTAGCAATTGGAAACAAGGGATGGCCAGATTAAAATCTGCATCGTTCAGGACCACTTACAGAAAATGTAAAACAATCAAAATTAAATAAATTTGTGAAATTTAAATGTATTTGATGTAATGTTTTGTAATATGAGGCATCATAGTAATATTTTCATTGGAAAATTATTAAAAACATTTATTGATTGAAAGTTAACAAGCTAAGTCCTCTTATTGGGTAATGAATGGTCAAAAGTCAGTTGTTTTAACAAACCATTAAAATATTTGAATAGTTTCTCCACATATTAAACGACCTCTATATCGTAATTTTAATCGTAATGAATGTATGGTTCTTTAATTTAAATGTCCCTCAAGTAATTATTTTCTCCGATCTGGCCATAATGGGAAATGTTATAAAAAACGCTAATTTTAATACGCTCTCACACTGGAATAAGTTGTGCATCCCTTTATCCCCTGCTAATACCTTAACGTGTTGGTCAAATAAAACACGCCTGTGATAATCTTAAAAAACATCAACTTTGTTTGTGATGCGTGATTTTCTCTGTCCTTATCAACTCAAAACAAGATGCACTGTCAAAAATATTTCGAATGCTTTACGGGATATTATACTTTGTTCATATTCATAGTAATTGACATCATAGACGCCGAAAATCGAAAGCATAAAGAACAATCAAAATGAACCTGATTGAAACAATATTATTGTACGTTGTTAATGAGGGTACAGCAACATAAGCAGAATTTATCACAAAGTTCGTGTGGTAAAAACAATGTTGACCTATGTAAATTTAAGTTGATCAGCAGTGTTGCCGACTTAGTGGATTTTCCACTAGACCTGGTGTTTTAGCGGTACCTTACAGCGAGATTTTTTTGGGTTTAGTTGCTAGTGGATTAGATTATTCCAGTAAGTGGTAATTTACGTAATTTAACCGCTAGTGTGATTCATAAAATGCTCTATATACGTTGTACTTAATTAAAAATGAGCATTTAGGCCCGGAACTTCAAACATGGCTTAAGTGTAGGATGTAGGCAAAATTGCTCAAATCAAATCTGTCGGGTCGGGTATTCCCGAATATTGTCTACAAACTTCTTGAGTAAACGATTATGAACGTTATTTGTACAGTAAGATCAGTTGATCAGTTCAGTGAGTAAAGTAAACTAAACAAACAGTACATTACAGTTTGCTATTGTTATGATAGAGGATACATACTTCTTAATCTTTGTTTATGCGACTTCCTGGTATCTCGCCCCACAACACAACATTCATCCCACAACGCAACATTCATCCCGCAACACGACATTTATCATACAACACAACATTCATCATACACAACATACAGCATCACACCACGCAACCCCACGCACCAAACACCACCATACCACAACATACATCGTTCTCACAACCCAACCGAATAAAAAAGGATTGGCCAGGTCGGGGTGGCCCCCAGTCGATTTTTACGCCCGTAAACTCAACACGCGTCTCGCCAGCTATTTGATTTTTCGCTTTTCGTCGAAGTTGTGGTTCAAATTCCCAAAACAAATTCCGTTCGGTCGTGTGGTTGTGCACCGGCAGCAGTAGCAGTGTATATACATAAAAATACAAATAAAACATATACATACATATTCAATAACAAATAGAAAAACATTGTGAATATACTTAAGTGTCAACCTATTGAAGTTTTCCCGAAAAGAGAAATATATACATAAGTGATTGAATTTTTACTCTTTGATTTTTAAATTATAGCGCTAACAGAAAGGGATACATAACTCAAGGTACAAGTAAGTATACCCTGTGAAACTAAGTGCAACGAACAATCTTACTTGAATGAAAACTGATTTCATAGTAGGTATTTAATTAATTATGCCTAAGCCACAGTACACCCAAAAGTTTCGTGATTTTTGGTTACGTGTACCAGAACTGAGGGACTGGTTGCAAGTAGTAGAAAGCACTGCCGGTCCAGTAGCTAAGTGTAAATTATGTGGTACATTATTAAGAAATCATTGGATTATCTAAAAAGCACCTGCATAATACAAAAGTACGTACATTTTATACGAATTCAGCTTTATGTTAAGTGTATACAGGAAAGACCTTTGCAGGCGAATATTATTTAATGAAGTAACACCTTTTCAATTATATTTGATTTATGTAAGTTCCTTTTCTTTCACAGATTGTAACTAAACAAGCAAAATTGCCTTTCAAAGTTGAAAGCATGGGGAAAAAGAAAAAGAAGACCGGCTAGCATTATATACAGCGGCACATACTAGCATTCGTGTAGTGGATCATTTGGGAGACGTGATTAATCACAGGCACAAGGAGGATGACAAAATTCACCTGCATGGGACTAAATGTACCCAAATTTTTAAAAACGTTCTAGCACCTCATTTTTTTAATTTGATAGAAGATTTGAAAGATCAATCCTATAGTTTATTGATTGACGAATCAACCGATATCGCAGTTCTTAAATATTTGGGAATTGTTATTATTTATCACAAAAAAATTATATGTACATACATGTTTAGATATCCCAATGCTCTACGAGTGTGATGCAGACGGCATTATTGCCGCCATAAAAGCATCACTCACACGATTCGGTATACCCCTAAAACATTTAATGGGCATTGGAACTGACAATGCTGCAGTCATGGTTGGAGTTAATAACGGTGTGTATGCTAAACTGAAAAGAGAACTACCGAGTCTAGTTTTGGTGCTCTGCATTTGTCATTCCTTACAATTAGCAGTCTCCGCAGCAACAAAGGAGTTCTTACCCAGGAATCTCGAATTCATTCTTAAAGAAACAAATGATTGGTTCAACCGTTCTTCATCAAGACAAGCTGCCTATAAAGTACTATACAAACTAATAAATGATGGTCATGACCCTTTAAAAATTGTTCAGTCTTGCCAAACTAGGTGGATTTCTGTAGAGTCCGCAGTTGCACGGATTTGCACACAATGGCTGGAACTGAAAACACATTCTAATATGACAAAATTAAATGAAAAATTCTACACAGCCCAATTGCTGCATGCAATGTACTCTTATGATGTGAATTATGCATACATTTCATTTATTTATCCAATTCTCACTAATGTTAACAGGGTTAATATATATTTGAATCGAAAGACGAAGACCACTCTAAACTGTATGACGAACTGACTAATTTAATTGATACACTTGTTGACAGGATAATATTGCCTACCCAGAAGGTAGATATTTTTACGCAAAATGTTCAAGATTTTATAGATAATAAATGCTATTTGGGGTACAGATTTGAAACTCACTTGCAAACAATGAAAGATAAAGGACTTCCGCCAAATCAAGAAGAAATAATCCGCAATAGGTGCATCCGGTTTGTTGCATCTTTGATTAAAGAATTGAAAAACAGATTGCCCGAAAACTTGAAACTCATGAAAAGTATTCAGAAAATCAGCGCAGAACACGCACTATCTCATAACAAAGAACCGATTACTGAATTGATGTTGCATTTTAACAAAAAACAACAAGATATTGCGAAGATTGACGAGCAGTGGCGTCAAATACATCTACTCAGTTGGAAAAATACAAAGGAATTTTGGTACAAGGTATTGAAATTCGAAGATATAGCAGGAGAAAATAGATTTCAGGATTTGGCGATATTTGCGGTATCTTTATTAGTCTTACCGCACTCTAACGCTGATGTAAAACGATTGTTTAGCATGACGAACGTTGTCAAGACTAAACAGAGAAACCGAATGAAGTTTGATCTCCTTTCTTCAATTGTCAAATGCTGCAATAACTTCTTCTTCTTAATTGGCATTCTGCAATAACTACACATTACCAAATACTGTAATACAAAAAGTTGGAACTAAAGAAATCTATTCTTCCCAAACTGAACAAGCAGATGAAGCAGACTCTTCTGATGATGATCATTTTTAGTTTAAGCTAAATATTTAATGTCATGATAATAACCTATTGTTTGTATTAAATCAGCGTGGCACCATCATTCACAATGAAACCCTTTAATTTTATTAATTTTCTTTATTTAGGATTACCAATACATCTTACATGCTCTTAAATCTATATAACAATCATGATTTATGCATATCTATTTATAGGTAACCATAACTTATATAAGTGTCCTGTACCTGTGAACAATAGTGAACATGTAGTAAACTTATGGTGGCTATATGAATCAAATTGCTGGTCCATTTACATTACATTAACTGATGCTATTATTTGACATCTTAACAATTAGAATGATGTTAAATACATAGTTGATAACAATTATTTACTACTTAAGTATATACAAATATTTCCTATAAATATTTTATTAAGTGTCTGCTACCCTATGGTTGTCTGGAAAAGATCGCTTTTTAGCGATAAGACTGCCTGTTGTTGTTACCTATATTGTTTTCCTTACATATGTATGTTTATGTTAAGACTCTGTGGTGCACAACAAAGAATACTTACTTACTTAATTTACCTAAGTACTTGTATACTATCAAAGCAATATACATATTTGCTGTGTTTTTTTATCATTTGATATGAAACTTTGCAGAATTTACTGATACAATTTATAACATTAGTCCTAGTTAATATTTTATTCGTCTAAGATTTCAACCATAGAATTACTTCAATACAAAACTAGAGTGGTGTTCACTTAATGATTTCCATTTGGTGGAAACAGAAATAAAGATATACTGGTTGCAAAGTTAAACATGGTCCTTCGAGCCATAGTGACAGACACTATGGATTTTTAAACAAAATAAAATAAAAGAAAATCCAGTGCAGTGCGGTGAAGAAGTGGCGAACAATCAAACAAACAAAACCAAAAATGTTCAAACTGTGGTGGCAAAAAAAAAAAAATAATAAACTACATACATAAGTGCAGTGACCTAAGCAAAAACAAAAAACAGGGTGACAAAAAAAAGCATTTCAGTAACAAAGTGAAGTGATGCAAAATGCAGAAACGAACAAAAACAAAAATAAAACTAAAAACCTAATCATAAGAGGAGAAAAATATTAGAAAAACCAGCTCCGAAACATTACAAAAACCAAAACTACGATGAAAAAACAAAGTTATAAAAACAAAATATGCAAAACTGTACAAATACAAAAAACAGAATTAATATATAAATACATACATATGCTAGTGTGGTGAGCAAATAAAAACAGAAACAAAACAAGTAAGGAAGGGCTAAGTTCGGGTGTCACCGAACATTTTATACTCTCGCATGATAAAGTGATAATCGAGATTTCATTATCCGTCATTTACATATTTTTTTATTTTGCTGTAAAATTAATTAGATTAGATCAATTTGTGTACTTTGAGTATTGAATTGTATTTTCATGTATATGTATGTATTATACAGAGAAGGCATCGATGGAATTCAAAATAGCGTTACATTGGAAGAAGGCGTGGTTGTGAACCGATTTCACCCATATTTCAACCATGTCATCAGGGTGTTAAAAAAATATTATATACCGAATTTCATTGAAATCGGTCGAGTAGTTCCTGAGATATGGTTTTTGGTCCATAAGTGGGTGACGCCACGCCCATTTTCAATTTTTAAAAAAAGCCTGGGTGCAACTTCCTTCTGCCATTTCTTTCGTAAAATTTAGAGTTTCTGACGTGTTTTGTTAGTCGGTTAACGCACTTTTAGTGATTTTCAACATAACCTTTGTATGGGAGGTGGGCGTGATTATTATCCGATTTCTACCATTTTTAAACGGTATATGTAAATGCCTGAAGGAAACGTTTCTGTAGAGTTTGGTTGACATAGCTATAGTAGTTTCCGAGATATGTACAAAAAACTTTTTAGGGGGCGGGGCCACGCCCACTTTTCCAAAAAAATTACCTCAAAATATGCCCCTTCCTAATGCAATCCTTTGTACCAAATTTCACTTTAATATCTTTATTTATGGCTTAGTTATGACACTTTATAGGTTTTCGGTTTCCGCCATTTTGTGGGCGTGGCAGTGGGCCGATTTTGCCCATCTTCGAACTTAACCTTTTTATGGAGCCAAGAAATACGTGTTCCAAGTTTCATCATGATATCTCAATTTTTACTCAAGTTACAGCTTGCACGGACGGACAGACAGACATCCGGATTTCAACTCTACTCGTCACCCTGATCACTTTGGTATATATAACCCTATATCTGACTCATTTAGTTTTAGGACTTACAAACAAACGTTATGTGAACAAAACTATAATACTCTCTTTAGCAACTTTGTTGCGAGAGTATAAAGAAAACACAAAAACAGCTGTAATACAAAAAGCATACATACTCACATATGAAAAACTAGGAGAGCACTGTGTTTATATTTACATATAGATGTACACAAAACCAAAGGCATATGTTAACAGTTTTATACAAACAAAAACAAACACTATTCGGAACCTAAAAGCAAACAAAAAAGGAATAAATAAACGCGCGAAACTTAAAAACAAAACATAAATCGGGCGCGAAATCTAAAAACGCCTAAACATTAAAACAACAAAGCATACAAAAAACGAAACAAACGGGAGCGAATATTACAACAAATATACATATACATAACAAAACAACAGCAGAAGGAGGCAGCCAGCTGGAGCAAAGAAAGAGGAACAAAACGCATTAGCGCAACATATGTACATATACCCAGCACACCATATCATACCAAAATACCAAGTGAGCGTATCAAGTCCTTTTAATATATTATATGCACATATGTATATATATGTACATATATAGGAATATAAAACCTATGACAAATTCCATTTAACAATTTAAAGCGGTTATCAAACGGTACTAATTTTTGGGTTTAATTTACCGGGAAACCCGAAAATTGTTCATAAATACAAATATTAAAATTTTCGATGCCTATGTACTAGCTTACGTTCGTGTATTCAAATACACATAATACATATTACCAAAAAAACAAAATTCAATTTACTTCCCATATTTTCAGGCATACCTCTTATGTTTAATAAAACAATAAGCAGGATTGCATAAATTAAGTAAGCAGAGGCACATACAATAATCAAAATTGTAACATCTAAAATAAAACAAAAAACGAGAAAATACAAAAGCAAACATCCATATATGCAAACATATTTCTCTATATATATATTCTCTATTTATGTTCATAAATACATAATACAAAATGCTTGTAAGTGCATAATCTATATGGATATATAAAACCACAAAACAAAAAAACAAATCGCAGAACAAAAATTGTACACGCACATATTCACATATTCTAAGTCCACATTGGCAATTATCTTTCAATACCTCTTGTTCTTTGGCAAACAAAAACAAGCAGGAGTGTATACAAAAAGCGAGTTGATCTCTTTAACGAGCTCTCAATCGCATAATCATAAACACACAACATTTCCTAGCTCTCAATCGCACAAAACATAAGTACCTTAATAAGCACATACATACACACATACAAGTCTAAGTATTAGGGTGTACCTAAATACTAACATAAGGACGTAAAAAGTGTTAATAAATTTAAAGTGCGGATATTTTCAAAATTCAAACTAAAATCGTTTAGCAAGTAAATAAGAAACGGTAATAATAAAAAATAAAGAATCCGTTTTATACGAAAGAAACTTTTATTTATTGGAAAGAGAATTCGGTTTACACAGAGACAAATTTAACTAATTTCGACAAATATTTTACTATACAGTAAAAATAATGAATAATAATAAAAATCAAAATACACCTACAGGAGCTACACTCTCAAAAGAGGTTGTTAAATTTATTTCAGAAAGTGACAGTTTAACAAGATACTGCACTAGATTTGCCTCTTCAGCGATTCAAGAAAACTCTGAATCGTTATTAGAAATCAAAAATCAAAATCTTACAAATTTTTGGACTCGCTTCCAAGCGGCTCATGGCCCCATTCTAGATTCTGACGATTCAGATACACACAATTTCAAATCCTCGGCTTACGCAATATATAAAAACTGCTTGGACCAATATGAAGAAACGAAAGCTATGATCTCCGATCAATTAAAGCTCATTAAAGCAATTGCACTTACTCTGCACAGTAGAGTAGAGCTGCCACAAATAGACAATCAAGAGGCAGGTTCAGGCATCCAACTCGAGGTGCCTGCATGTGATACAGAAACGTTTTACGGAGGTTATGAAGAATGGCCGTCCTTCCGGGACATGTTCACAGCCGTTTACATCAACCATCCACAACTATCAAAGACACAAAAACTGTATCACCTCCGATACAAAACAAAAGGTCAAGCAGGCGAAATAGTTAGTTCGCATTAAATGACGACAATTTCAATTTGGCTTGGGAAGTTCTAAAAGCTAGATTTGAAAAAGAAATAATACTGGTCGATAAGCAAGTAACGACACTATTAAACTTGCCTAAAATTAAGAAAGAAACAAATGTAGAATTCATTAAACTGGAATCCACTGTTTCTAATTGTTCGTCGGTTCTATCGACACTTAATATTCCCAAAGACAGTTGGGATCCTATTCTGGTAAACATTTGCACTGCCGCATTACCAGAAAAGTCGTTACTTCTATGGGAGCAATCGCTCTCATCACGAAAGAAGTGCCCAAAGTGGCAACAAATGAAAGATTTTCTCACCACCCAATATGAAATTGCGAAAAGGTTAGAAGAAAAAATAATCAAAAGTAAGAACACTAAACACAACCAAAATGGAAGCTCAAATAGACCCCAAGCTAGAAGCAACAAAAATTTAAACAAAAGCTTTTACAAAACACAAACGTTCACATCAGAACAAAAAAACAAACGTCATGCGAACTATGTAAAAGAGGGCATAAACTTACATCTTGCGAGAAGTTTAAAAAAATAAACATTAACGAAAGGAACAACTTTATCAGATCAAAAAGACTCTGTACAAACTGCTTGTCCCATACGCATAATCTGAAAACTTGCAAAAGCAAATTTAATTGCTTATATTGTCACAAAAGGCACAATTCTATGCTTCATTACAGCAGATATCCTATCTCACCTCAAAGAAGCGCTTATACACAAAGAACCATGTGTATAATTGCAAAAGCAAATCATGAAACCCAAAATTCGAAACACAAAGTGAACTAGATACAGAACTAGTCACCACCATACCAATTCAAGTTGAGTATGGCACAAACAAATACCTTAATTCACAATTAAGGAAATTTCAAAAGTTAAAGAAACTTCCATTAACAAACCAAACCATAAAAGATCAGTATTGTGAGCACTTCTCTAAAGACACAACTACTCGATCAAATAATAGCCGGTACGTCGTACGACTACCACTAGAGCCACAATTTCCAACACTCTACAAATTGGTACAAAAAATAAAGTCAAAGTTACCTCTGACGGTCCCTATATTAAAAGCTCATACAACATTCGGCCCCGCAGGATGGCTTTCGCCAATAATGGAAAAAAGCAACAATTCTGAACAAATCCAAGAGCGGTGGCGGCCTACTACTTGGAAAATTAGTGCATATGCACATAAACAATACTCATAATAAAATGATCCAAAAAATCTAATCATAATCGCATCTACATAAGCGCTCCTCACATTGGTGATTAATGGGAATAAGATATACAAAGCATTAATTAATTATGAAGAATTCTCTACCACGAATCGAAGCCGTTCTCCATTCACGGCCTTTCTCTCGCAAGATCCCTCTAATTTCGTAGTCCTAACTCCAGGGCTAAGGAGTACCCATTCTGGCCATATCTGAGCCAGGCGTGGAGTTACTATCCTTTATAAACCGATAACACAGAAAAAGCAACTAACAAACAGCTAGTTTACCAAGCCGATGGGAAAGAAATTTTAAATAAAACCACAAATAATAAGCCGCCATTAAAGAAATTGTCAACAACCGCCAATAAAAATGTATATAAACGAGTTTAAAAATAAATCAAGTCGTCAAGTCATAAAATATGAAGGGAATTTCAATATGGCCCGTTCATACATATTGAAGTTACTTGTTTCAAACAACAATTCCCGCCGAAATACCTTGAACATCATATACGTAATACTAAGCAAACAATTTGCCTTGGGGGGCCCAGTATGTTTAAATGACTTAAACATCTCCCCGCATGTATACCTCACTCTACCTGGGAAAAACTGGCGCACCCTAGCAAGACAGATTAATACACCACATCCGATGGCATCATACACTTACATCCCCACGCCACACCAACACAACTCACCACACCTGCACCCACTTAACAAAAAGGATGGACATCGGGATGGGAATTTAATTCATCCTAAACAATTCGACGGGTCATTTCGCTACCACAATTTGTTCGACACCCTGCGCACATCAACAATTTGATATTTTATATACGCATCCGTGCTTACATTGGCATTCAACTCAGTTTCCGTCAACAACACCCGTTCCGCCCGCTATAGTTAATTTTTCGGCAACAGAGATCTGCGATATCTATATACTACCGTTCAAATCGATTGCTTAAATATGTATGTACATAATAAATAAATTATTAAGTAAACAATATTTGTTCAAAGTGAGATATTTCCGTTCTAAATAAACTTATAAATTATAAACATCAGCGAAACAGAGATTTTTATTTCATTTAAGCGGGATAGCCATTTGGTGGAAACAGAAATAAAGATATACTGGTTGCAAAGTTAAACAATAATGAAATGACAATTGCAGTACACTATTTTATTGTCATTAGCAAACCAAAATCTTAGTACTCTATTTTATTATTTTTAATTATTCCTACTCTGTTTTAAATTTAAAATCTAATATTTTCTCGCTTTCCTTTGCCACACCGCGAGTCGAACGCCCTACCGCGTTTGCAATGGGCGAATTAAAGAACCTAGTGATTTTACTATAGCGAGTTTGCAGCTATATAACACTACGCTTAAGCACGCGACGTTTCACAAGTATCGCAGATGGTTGTCGCTCATGAATAAGTAATATTTTGTGTCGCACTGTAATTTCTAGTGGAATTCTGGTGTTTTGAGAGCCCGACGAAATTTAGTAATTTTCTGGTGGTTAATACGGCCTTATTTGGTGGTTTGATAAAAATAAAGTTGGCAACACTGTTGATCAGTATGTGAGGTGTCTCTTTGAAATCAACCCATCTCTTTTCCAGCTAATTGTATGTTGAGATACCAAACATGGATAAAACTGGTGAATACTAAATAATATGCTGAATAATATATGTATATACTTACACTCCTATTTTGTGCACTTGAGAAATTAATAAAACTTAAGTTTTTTTTTTTATCAAAGTAAACATGTTTTGGTATTCTGTGACAGTTTTGATAAAATATAAATCTTCAAAATTCAGAACAATTCCCCACAGGTTTGGTGTACAAAATAAAAAAAAGAAATATTTGATGCCTGCTGAAATGGAGCACCAATAGCAATAAGCGTGCAGTCAATTGCTCCTATTGGGCTATTTATTCCGAATTTTCTAAAAAATATCGATAAATTTTAGCGTAAAACATCAGTACGTTCCTTGTTTTTATAAAAGATAAAGGGAAGGGAGGTGTATTAAGGCCCCTAATACTTTCCTTCTTGTATTAGGGGCCTTAATACACCTCCCTTCCCTTTCACAATAAGTTTTACCGACACCTGCAAACTTCTTGAAAGGGAACGGCTGGCTCACAAGCAAGTTCACGCAAGCTGGAGCCCCAAAGAGTTAAAAACTGCCAGAACTCTTACAATTAAATGCAGGGAAGTTTTTTAATTATCGTGTGAGACTTTCAATAATAAGGCGACTGCAAATTTCGCGAGTTAAGTAAAAATTTTGAACAAACGTCATCTCGCTAAACGAAAATGAATCGCTACCATCACTTAGGCTTTTTAAATGACGCGCGAATTATGTATATATATTTTTTTAAATTTTCAAAGACTAGAATTCTTTTTGAAAGGTACTTCTTTATACTTTGACTTTGGTCTTAAGACTGATTTTACAATTACTTTCTTCTTAAAATGAAGCATTCGATAATGAGTACAAATAAGTAAATGCAAGTAAATAATGTAGAAACAAAAATTACATATGTAGCCTTTCAATACTTTTATAACTTAAGTATCACATGACTTAAGTATTTTCTTAAGTGGAATAAAACAAAACATACAAATATTCTTGAATAATTGGTTATTACTTTCAATTTTTTTTATGAAAGGAAAAGCAATAATATTTCATGTTCATTGCAAGTTCCGTTATTTAATTTTTTATGAAGCAATGTCACTTGTATTTTAATTAGCCAACAAACAAAGAGATAAGGAGCCAACATTAAATTTTGTTTTAAAATTGGTAAAACTTTTACCGAAACGTTTCCAAACATCGATTTATCGCATTTTGGCCGAACATTTGGGCTTACGAAAGGTGTGTGCACGGTTTGTTCCGCACAAATTGACTGACACCAAAAATCCGTCTCATCGATCGACGCTTGTGACCGATTATTTGACCAAAAATCACATTTTAACCATTAAGCCCTCCCCGTTTTCACCTGATGTGGTATCGTGCCACTTCTTCCTTTTCGGAAAAATGCATTTGCCCATGAAAGGAAAGCGTTGTGCCAATAAGGCCGTAAAGGATTGCATCAGCATACTGGCGGCCATACCGGCCAACGAGCAAAAACATTCGTTCGACATGCTTTTGGACAGCGTTTAAAAAACCACACTACTCCCGTAGCATTTCTTTTAGCTCTTGCTACCGTTCTCACTTTGTTGGAAGCCACAGCATAGCCTTAGCATAACAATGTAAAAGTATGTGCTCTACTCTGCTCCGAGTTTTGTTAGGTTAAAACCAAGAATGATAGAAAAAATAGCAAAAAATAAAAAAAAACAACAAACACAAGCGGGAGCTGTAGCACATGAAAAATTTTAATAGCTCTGCTTAGTAAATAACAACCCTGCTTTTGGACCGTGCAAAAAGCTGTATTGAAGCAGAAGGAGACTATTTTGAATAAAATAAATTGATTTTGCCGAAAAAACCATTTGTTATGTTTTTCTTAAAGTCCTGTTTACTTTGAAACACACCTTGTATATACGTACGTAACTCCTCTACCCCTAGACAAAGGAATTTCCTGAACAATGTCTTTATTTCTTTTACAATAATTGCACATTAATATTATTGAAACAGATATTATTACTAACATTGCCGCTATCGGTACACTGTATGTTACAAGTTTATTGTTGTATTTTATTTCTTCAATTTCTTTTAGATAATGTATTTACGTTAACTTTAATTTTACTAAAGTTGGAGTGACATTAAAGTGATATTTTTGAAAGGCGGTAATATAATTTTGTAATGATTTGAAAATTTCTGATTTGCTAATTTTATTGAATAGTTGTTGTATTTTATTACATAATTTCCATTTAATTGTAATATCTTCGAGCCACAATTATTTTGAATTAAGTAATTTTTGCATTTTTTACAATTATAATTTCATCATTAATATTAATTATTTCTAAGTTAACATTTGTAATTAATTCACATAATTTATCTATATATTATACAGTGTTTTGATATTGTACATTCTTTTATGTATTTATTCTCATTGTACTCACATGTATATCCTATCATTATATTTGAATACATTCGGCATTTCAGGATTTCTTTCTCTATTTGAATAAGGGACAGGTATTATAGTTATTACTTGTAAGTTAAAAAGTATTTTAGGCACTTTGATTACAAATATTAATTCTCTTCCTTTTTCAAATATTGTTTTTTTATTAATTTTTTTAATGTTTATATTATAATAACCTATTTAATTTCTTGTAAGGATATTAGCATCACGTATGCCATTTTGTGCTGTAGTTATATATGTTTGAATATACTCAATATACTCAATATGATTTATATGATTTTTAATTGAATTTAACATAAATAATTTTTCTAAATAGGTATTTTGTAATAAAACATCTTTTATAGTTTCATGCAATCTTCCCATCTGATAAGGCTCATTTTTCTGATTCTGGTTTATTGTTTCTTTAATAAGCTGTATTGTTGAGTTAAAGTGATTAATTTTTTATTTTAATTTAATTAAAATTATTTAATTTATTTTTAGTTGCTCATTTAATTCTGTTATAGAATTATGTAAGTTAGAATTGACTGTGTTAAGGTGGTTGGTGACATCTTCTTGGGCAGTATTATCCATCGCACCAAAAAGATATTTACATGCATTGCCTACTATGTTTATTAGTCCCCTATTTTTGGTGTTATTTAGTTTACTTATGAGTGTATTTACTTGATTTATTATATAATTTCTTTGACTTTCGCTAAAAATACTTATCTATGTATGTTATCTTTCATTGATGCGAATATGTTTTTTGTTTCCTAAATATCGATGGCTTAATATAGAAAAGGCGTATCTACACTTTTCGTTACTTTTCAGGAGGAAAAAACTGAATAAAACCTTAAAAGCTTAAGATGCAAAAAACATTTCTATTGCAATTTTTATTCAAAACAGGTAACAAATTCAGTTGTGATATAATTTTGTTATTATTTTTAATTTCTTTAGAGTTATTTGAGATAGGGCTTTATGTTATTATTTTTCTTGAAAATAAATTTAAGTTAGGGCTTTTTGTCGTAAGTTAAAATTAGGACACACTTATATAATAATTCATGTTTGAAGTAAAATAAATAAATAACTAAAACTAAAATATATATTTCAAAGCAGATGTTATTATACTGAAAATAAATTAGGTTTTATAAGGTAAATTATCATAAAAATTGTGGCAATTTGCTGGAAGAAATTTTTTTAGATCTTGCAAATGGTCCCACTTTTTTTTAGATATGGCTATTTTCTCTTCATAAAGACAATCGGGGGACACATTTTCAATCGGAAACCTCGATCTCTGTGGGAGTAACTGATATTCATCTGTTACATTTGTTTTAAAATAAATTGATCCTGACAAGTCATACGCCAAGGCTCGAAGCATGCTTACTGTATGATCTCCAATGCCCCTGCCTGTAATTTAAGAAAAGCTTAAGTATATGGGCCATTCCATCAATTGGCGACATGGTCTTGTACCCGTGGTTCTCCGATTTTGACCAAACTTTAGAATATCATAATATAGACCAATAGAAGAATATCTGTTAACTTTTTAGTGGTCAAAGTTGCTCCGTTGTTTTTTGACGCGCACTTTAAATTGAGATCAAACAAAAAAATGCCTTTTTCTTTTATTTTTTAACGACCTCAAAATTGAGTGAAAAAAATTTTTAAGTTATCCAATTTTATGTAAAAAAATCTCAGCTTTCTGATAAAGAATACTTTCAAAATCCAAAATTATTTTCAAAATCCAAAAAAAAAACATTTTTTTTCCAAAAACCCGGTTTTTTGTGCTTTTCCCCCAACTATTTTTCAAAATTGACCTTTCCATTCGATTCCTCGTTAAATTTTACATAAGAATCAGTGTTCCAAAATATGGGACTCTGATCCCATGAACAGCAAAAAAAATGCAAAGTTGTCGCTCAAAATCCAAGACAAAACATTATTTTCCCAAAAATCCGGTTTTTTGTGCTTTTCCACCAACTTTTTTTCAAAATTGACTTTTCCATTCGATTCCTCGTTAAATTTTACATAAGAATCAGTGTTCAAAAATATGGGACTCTAATCCCATGAACAGCAAAAAAACTTCAATGGCCCATATATATCTAAAGAGTTGTTTCAGTGTGCAATATTTACCTGGTCGTATTGATGTGTATATCTTTGAATGGGTTTCAGGCGATCGAGCATGGAAATTCCTTAAGTGCTTAATAATACATGGAGCAAAAACGGAAGAAACTAAATTTCCATCTGTTTCGTCCCACACATAATTATCTGATTCATGCGTTACAATATTATAGACAGTATAGTTATGTAGTTGAAGCTTCATTTTATAATATGCAGCACTCGCGTTTAGTTGAGGCACTAATTTAACTGCCTGCACATCCATACAGAATACTGCACATAGTCCGGATTCAGCATTTTTGATATCGTTTTGCTTTTCTGCACGCATTTTCCCGATTTCTTCTCTATGTTTTTCGTATAGCTCATCGGAAACATTATTAGCTTTATGTGATACGCATAAATTGCATTGATCTTTTCTTGGCTTAAAAATAGAATAATTTAATTCCTTTATTAATTGCGTAAATATTGGGTACGACAATTTTAGGCGTCCATTTTCTTTTTCGGATTCACACTCCTTGACATAAAGCTTGTAAATCTCCTGATATGAGGAAAAATCCGATTCGAAGTAAAACTTTTTGCTATCTTTTCGACAATAAAGTCACGTCGGTTTTTGTTGCGCTGACCTATAACTGATGATCGCTTAGCATTTTTGCGCAAAATTAAAGCTTTATCGGGACTGCATTGAGTACCGTGTTTACCGGCGCTGCTAATCCAATTTCGAACCATATTTTTGAATAAAACATTTCACGGCACACTTGTAATCGCTTTGAATTATGACTCAAGAAATATGATATGGACTGATTCCGTCTAGAATTTTCAGAGGTTTTCCTTTTTGTTTCAGAAAAGCTTGTAAGACCTGCAACATACTGCCTCTTTTGCTCCCAGGACATTTCCCAAAACAAACTAAAAATTTCTTTTCGCGTGGACTCATTAAACGTCGAACACTTTCTCACCGCACTTTTTACACAAAATCGTGATGAACATGGCTCTCCTAATTGCCTAGAAGGTTTTTGACAAAGTTCTTTTTTTGATATACCCAAATATTCCACGCCTTCCATTCTTTTTCTTTTATTTACATTTTGTTTCCATTCGGATTTGTTAGCAGTATTTTTTCTTTTTGGAACACCATCTGAATCAGAATTTTCTTTTGCACAATTCATGTTATTAAAACTTTCAATCAAAAAACTGTTTCCAACACAAAAACGCTAATTGAACTGACACAAAAAACAAAAACGTACCGACGAACGCAACGTAGCACAGGAAATATGCTTGTACTAGACAAACTCGGCGAAATACCGTTTTCTTTTAAAGTAAATACAAAAGCAAAACAATAGTGCAATTTCTGTTGTGGCTTTGATTGTATGTCTATTTTAAATTCAACTTTAAATGACTTACGGCTTTTTTCTTTCAAAAAAAACTTCGAGTGAGTTAGGGCTTTTTTTATATGACTATAAATCCGTTATTTACGATCATAGCCCACTAATTTTTTAAGGGGAGGAGTATTTGACAGTGGTCTACCAGAATACATTACAAACGCGATTTCGAAAAAAATGTAGATACGCCTTTTCTATATTAAGCCAACGATATCTACTTTATGTAAAATTAAATCAAATTCAATGGTTATGCTTTAATCAATCTTATATATAAAACTGAATCGCAAAATATGTTGCTAAGCGCATAACTCAACAATGTGGCCAATTCTTTTTCTTAAATGTTCGTTGAAGTTCAAAGATGGTTTTTACGTCGAGAAAAAATCTAATATTTGCCGGAAATCCCCTAAAAGCAGCCTTTTTCTTTTTCCCATACAAACGAATGAATGTTTGTTTGTTAGTAACTCTAAGAGAACGGCTGAACCAATCTAGATGAAATTTTCAGAGGTTGTTCGTTGTGGATCGGGGAAGGTTCAGAAATAAAAAAAAAATTAATAAGGAAAATTTGGAAAATTGGATAATTCCAAAAAGTAATTTCTTTCCATACAACTTTCTTTTTTTTTCAATTTTTGTTTGCTTTGTTTTTCAATATTTTGATTTGTAAATTATTTGAATCGCTCAATTTCGCTCGCTTTCTTTTTTATTCCCGCTATTCAAAAGAAAAATTATTCAAAATTATTCAGTAAAAACTTTTTGTGTTTCACAAGTGATCAATTGCAAATTGACGTGGTTTAACCCTGCTGTTAGATGTTGAATATATTCTGCTGAGTAGCAAAAAAGGGGTTTGCCGCACGCACCCAACGCACCCGTCCATCGATGGAAGATTCGATAGGTACTGCGCATGCCACTGAAGTTCGCATACTTTTCGCGATGATAATTTCGACATATCAGTCTTTGAATTCGCGTCTATTATGCGATAAGAAAAAAATCATATTGCCGATGACATTTTACATTGTATTCGCTAAGAATTGGAAATGGGCAAATTTCGGTTGATACTTCCAGTGGTTTCATATCAATTTCACCTGCCTTTTGTCAATTCACTTCATCGAAAAGTGAACTCTTCACAAATGTTTATCCGAACATTGACCAAATTATCGTAACTGCGATTGCTTGAGTGCACGCGCAATTTTAGCCGCCAAAAATACCGATGTTAATGACTTAAACTGAAAGTTTCAAAGTCAAATTCCGGGAGACTTGCGCTCATACAAATCGATCGTCTTGACAAGGAAGGCGAAGCCGTCAATTATTCAGTAGAATTTTTAAATTCTTTCATGGTTGGTATGGTTGGATCTGTTATTATTATGTTTCACATAATATGCGCCGAAACTTTGTAATGGAACCCGACTGATTGTGACGCAGTTATCGAATGCAAGGGGCAGCCATTTCAGTTCAAACGTATTCAGTTTCCAGGGAAATTTGCATTTGCGTGGCGTGTTCACGAGTTGGAAACCCATATTCGCTGTACATTTCCGCATCAGAACAGAAACCAAAAAATTTTGTTTATCAACCTGCGCTACATTAAAAAAATGAAGAAAAATCGCAAATAAATGATTTTCAACACTATATAAATTCAACTTTCTTCTTTTCATTTAAAACACACAGGGCAACGGCTGCGGGATTAGCTAGTTTATTATAAACTTCTATCTATCCGTTAGTGTGTGTTATTTGTTGAGTGATTAAATTAGCTCTTACTCCTACTAACGATGATGAGATTAATAATAATATCCATATTATTACCTGTAAATTTAAATTAATTTATTTTAGTGTAGATGTTCGATGAATAATTGCCAAATTTGATGGGTCTTTTTATGTTAGTGGTATGGATTCCTTGTAAGTTTTTTTTTCCTGAATTTTGGTTCCTCTTTATGTCTTAAATTTTTACAGTGTTTTATGAATCCTTCTTGTCTAATTTCTGTATATTCTTCCCTAATCATTTTTCTTTATTTATTTTTGATTTTTTTATTTCTTTGTCAAATATCACTTATTGCATAATTTATTATTTTATTTTGAAGTGCATTTAATTGTGCTGTTGTATAGTAAGTATCAATGTAGTATGCGATAGCTTCAAAAATTTATTATGTATTTGGTAAATAGTTCTCAAAGGCACGATTTCGATTACTTTGGCGGTAGGGGTAAAAAAGCGAATTTCGGTATAAATGGAATTTGCAAAAATAATGTTGCTAACACTTACATATATTACCGATTAAAAATTCAAAAATTTGTATTAATAATTTATTTATTTATTTTTTAAATTTATTAATTTAAAATCACTTAGCACACTCATGGTTGAAATGGTGTGGATGGTGTGGATGGAGGAAATCATCGTTGAAATGGTTAGATTGCTTACAATTATAAGGAAAACGAGCGTTGCCTTATCTTCAACACCAAATTTTCAACGATTTTTCTTTGTTTGTATTTTCGCGTGATATTTTTTTCTATATTAACTATAATAAAAAAAAAGCTTTCCAAAAATTTTTTAGTTATAATTGAGTTGTGAACGCTTTTTCATTATACATATGTATATGTATAATATGTTATTTTTATTTAATAAACGCAAATAACTAAAACTCTATGATAATATTATAAAATGTATATCATTTCGGGGAGACTGCAGTACTTTCGCGCTTAAAAAAAAAAACCTGGTCGAGCCAATACCCAGAGTGACTGAAGTACTTTCGCGTAGTACTACTTTAAGGGGGAAGCCTGCTTTAGAATCTTCAAAAGGTCGATTTTTTTTACTTAAATCTCTTTAAAAATTATCTAACAATATTTCCCCAAAGTTATAGATTGGAATTCGAAATATTGTCGAAGCTAGAAGGGGAAAAATCACTGAGCGTCTAGCAGATATATAAGCGATTGGGCAGAAAGCGAAAACGTTGACGCGCTATTTCTCGGTTTTTCATTTTTATGATTTTCCTTAATTGGCGAAAAAACCTAAAAGTCGTATGGAATTAGGGCAAAGTTTATTATCTTTGACTTAAATTATCTTCTTCTTTTTCTTCTTAATTGGCGTTGGCACTGCTTACGTGATTATAGCCGAGTCAACAACAGCGCGCCAGTCGTTTCTTCTTTTCGCTACGTAGCGCCAATTGGATATCCCAAGCGAAGCCAGGTCCTTCTCCACTTGGTCCTTCCAACGGAGTGGAGGTCTTCCTCTTCCTCTGCTTCCCCCGGCGGGTACAGCGTCGAATACTTTCAGAGCTGGAGTGTTTTCATCCATCTGGACAACATGACCTAGCCAGCGTAGCTGCTGTCTTTTAATTCGCTGAACTATGTCAATGTCGTCGTATATCTCGTACAGCTCATCGTTCCATCGAATGCGATATTCGCCGTGGCCAACGCGCAAAGGACCATAAATCTTTCGCAGAACTTTTCTCTCGAAAACTCGCAACGTCGACTCATCGGTTGTTGTCATCGTCCAGGCCTCTTCACCATATATCAGGACGGGAATTATGAGCGATTTATAGAGTTTGGCTTTTGTTCGTCGAGAGAGGACTTTACTTTTCAATTGCCTACTCAGTCCGAAGTAGCACCTGTTGGCAAGAGTAATCCTGCGCTGGATTTCCAGGCTGACATTGTTGGTGGTGTTAATACTGGTTCCTAAATAGACGAAATTATCTACAACTTCAAAGTTATGACTGTCAACAGTGACGTGAGAGCCAAGTCGCGAGTGCGACGACTGTTTGTTTGATGACAGGAGATATTTCGTCTTGCCCTCGTTCACTGCCAGACCCATTTGTTTTGTTTCCGTTTCTAGTCTGGAGAAAGCAGAACTAACGGCGCGGGTGTTGAGGCCGATGATTTCAATATCATCGGCATACGCCAGCAGTTGTACACTCTTATAGGAGATGGTACCTTCTATATTTAGTTCTGCAGCTCGAACTATTTTCTCCAGAAGCAGGTTGAAAAAGTCGCACGATAGGGAATCGCCTTGTCTGAAACCTCATTGATATCGAACGGCTCCGAGAGGTCCTCCCGATCCTGACGGAGCTTTGGGTCTTGCTCAACGTCAGTTTACACAGCCGTATTAGTTTTGCGGGGATACCAAATTCAGACATCGCGGCATAGAGGCAGCTCCTTTTCGTGCTGTCGAAAGCAGCTTTGAAATCGACGAAGAGGTGGTGCGTGTCGATTTTCCTTTCACGGGTCTTTTCCAAGATTTGGCGAATGGTGAATATCTGGTCGGTTGTTGATTTGCCAGGTCTAAAACCACAATGGTAAGGTCCAATCAGTTTGTTGATGGTGGGCTTTAATATTTCACACAATACGCTCGATAGAACCTTATATGCGATGTTGAGGAGGCTAATCCCACGGTAGTTGGCGCAGATTGTGGGGTCTTCTTTTTATGGATTGGCCATAGCACACCTAAATTCCAATCGTTGGGCATGCTTTCGTCCGACCATATTTTACAAAGAAGCTGATGCATGCTCCTTATCAGTTCTTCGCCACCGTGTTTGAATAGCTCGGCCGGCAATCCGTCGGCCCCTGCCGCTTTGTTGTTCTTCAGGCGGGCAATTGCTATTCGAACCTCTTCTTGGTCGGGCAATGGAACGTCTGCTCCATCGTCATCGATTGGGGAATCGGGTTCGCCTTCTCCTGGCGTTGTGCGTTCACTGCCATTCAGCAGGCTGGAAAAGTGTTTCCTCCATAATTGAAGTATGTTCTGGGCATCGGTGACTAGATCACCTTTGGGGGTTCTATAAGGGTATACTCCGGTCTTGAAACATTCTTTAAGCCGTCGCATTTTTTCGTAGAATTTTCGAGCATTACCCCTGTCGGTCAGCTTATCAAGCACTTCATACTCATGCATTGTCTAGAACACTGGAGACGTGTCTTCCATCTATCACAACATGATCAATCTGGTTGGTGGCTTTTCGATCCGGAGACAGCCAGGTAGCTTGATGTATTTTCTTGTGCTGGAAGATAACCATATTTCGGGCCCGGCGAAGTCGATCAGCCTCAACCCGTTTGGGGATGTTTCCTCGTGGAGGCTGAATTTACCGACCGTCGTACCAAAGATACCTTCTTTGCCCACCCTGGCGTTAAAGTCGCCAAGAACGATTTTAACATCGTGGCGAGGGCAGCGCTCATAGGTGTGCTCCAAGCGCTCATAGAAGGCACCTTGGGTCACATCGTCCTTCTCTTCCGTCGGGGCGTGGGTGCAAATTAGCGATATGTTGAAAAACCTCGCTCTGATGCGGATTGTGGCTAGATGTTTGTTCCCCGGAGTGAACGATAGTACTCGGCGACGGTGTCTCTCTCCCACCACGAATCCCACACCAAACTTGCGCTCCTTTATATGGCCACTGTAGTAAATGCCACAAGGATCTACTTGTCTTTGTCCTTGTCCCGTCCATCGCATTTCTTGGACGGCGGTGATGTCAGCCTTTATTTTCACGAGGTCATCAACCAGCTCGGCAGCGGCGCCTTCCCAATTAAGGGACTGGACATTCCAGGTGAGCTGCTTGAGTCATATGTAAAAGAATCGTTTCTGGCCACCCCCACTTGAATGGCGATCAGAGAACTTTCCTCACTTGCGTGAACATCTTCACATGACTCCATCCTCCATTTATCTTTTATTTAAACTAAAAAAAAACTCAGAAAAGTCAAGTTTGAACATATTTTTAAACAACATAAAGTAAAATTTTTTTTGTCAAAAACCACTTCTTTTCAATTTTTAAAAAATTGTAGAATTTTAATTTTTTTTAGTTTTTTTAGTTTAACTAGAAGATAAGTTATTAAAAAATATGAATCTCTTTGAATTCTTTGTTTCCGATAGAAATTGCGACCAGCGTCCAACAAATGCACATGCGACATGCATCGGGCCCTTGCTTCCCAAAGGCAGAATATCAAAGATTTCGTATCCAAAAAATTTTCGGAGGATATTTAAATATATTATATAACTATAAACCAGTGGCGCTCATTTAATACCAACGCAATAAAAATCCAAACACGCGTGTTTGACTGATAATTCTGCTACTGCGAAAAATATCACACGCATACGAAAGCGGCTGAACACGTACGCTAGGTACGTACGAAAATCTATAGCAATGTTTGTGCAGCGCAAACGTAAAATGTAGTAGTATTGAGGCGTGCGCACCACTGTTATAGACCCTTGAAATTTCGTTTTAATCAATTATTTCATTCCCTCCAAAAATTCTCAAAACATCGATTTTTTCTTGTCTCGGGTATAAGATTGTTTGTACTCATTATAATATGAAATATAATTTATAGACACTTGTTTTATTAGAGCTAAGGTTGCTAAATAAAGAAAGAGGAATTATACCGAAATAAAGAAATTTTAGCGAATTGCTTATGTGTATTTGCTTATTATCATATGGCAGTGCTCAATTTCCTCAGAATCAGAAAAAAGTAATTAAAAAAATATAGATTTCTTGCTTATAAAACATGCAGAAAGGGTAAATTGTAAATTTATTTAAATGTTTACAATTTAATTTAATTAATTTGAAGTGAAAAATGTGCATAAAGTGTGTTAAACGTAGTGAAATAGCTTGTTGTAATGTTCGAATTTTAAGAATTTTTGAAGTTTAAAGTCCAATATCTCGTAAATTAAGCGTTTGCGGTACCTACATATACATTTTTTAATCAGGAGGAGTTCCTTTTCCAGTGTGACTATTCGGTATATATGTGGTATTGTATTCCTTCTCTATTTAGAAAATCTTCAATATTTTAAGTCCTAAATTCATTGTCGAATACCATTTTCTTCCCTTTCTTTTTATAGATAAGAACATGTTACAATTGACTTACAATGTTTCCGCTATTCCTATCCGTAAGTGTCAGGCATTTAGCATGTTTGGAAAATTTGTCTATGAAGATGATAAATGAATGTTTGCTATTTGCTAGGTATCAACATGAATTACTTCATTAGTAGTTTTGGGTGTTTCAGTAATAAAAAATTAGTTTTTTATGGGATTTCGATCATATTTGCCGCCGGAACATATGTTGCAAATTATTTATTATCCGATGTATTTGCTCTTTAATATGACGATTATATAGTTTATTTTTTAATTTTTACGTACATTTACATAGAAGTTTCGACGGCGGTTTGTTTCCTTACATTATTATTACTTGCATGTTAAAAATTGTATCTATTATTGGAATTTCAAATCTTGAAAAAAGACTTCTTTTGAATGGACAGTTTCCGCTTCTAATGACATGCTGCTAACTTCATCCCCTTGGAAAATTTCTATTTGGGAAATAATTTCATCGCTTCTTATTCTGTTCAAAAATTCTGCTATACATATAATTGCTTTTCCCTTTAGTGTATTCGATATAAAATTATGTTCGCCCAAACTCACTAACCATCTTTGAAGTCGGGGACTTAGTCTTTCCCGGAATATTTTGTCTTCAGCCATTTCAATGGTTGCCTTCCAAATCAAATTGTCTAATAAAACCTATAATATTTCAACGTCAAGAGTTCTTTTTCGATAGTAGCATAATTTTTTTCGTGATTATTTAGAGATTTTGATGCATGCAATGGGTGGTCATCTTGAGACAGAACTGCTCCTATTGCAAAATTGGTAGCATCAGTTGTCATTCTACATTTTTTATTAAAATTAGGATATCGTAATATAAATGAATTTGTAAATATGTCCTTTAATTTTTCAAATTTAATTTTTTTGTATAATCCTTAACAAATTCCCTATAAAATCCTGTCATTCCTACAAATGATTTGATTATTTTTGTGGTATTAGGTATTTTTAGGTATTGTAGGATTTCAACCTTGGCAGGATTTGGCTTAATTGTTTCTAATGTTAAAATGTGGCCCAAAAATTGAGTTTCTTTCTTCAGAAATTCACATTTGTCCATTTTTTTAACTTAGTTTCAACTTTGCTAGCCTTAGGGTTTTAAATATTAGTTAAACGCTCTTCTGAACAAGTACCAAATACTAATATATCATCCATATATACGACGCATATTTTATTAATATGCTCGCTAAGGACTCTATTCATCAATCTTTGATAAGTTGATGGAGCATTTTTCAATCCAAATGGCATTCGAGTAAATTCGTAATGCCTCCTCTCTAACTGAGATTTGGTGAAAACCTTTGGTCAAATCCAGGGTGGTGAAATACTGTGATTTACCTAGTTTGTCTAAGATTAAATGTAAGTTTGGAATTGGAAATTTGTCTCCTTGAGGGAGAAATTGAGAGAAATTGAATTTATCTTTTACATGATTATGTTCAGTATGTTTCCAATTGCAAACATTCTCTATGTATTGAGAATAACTAGATTCTTCGAAATAAATTTCATTATTTTTTTAAATTTCAACATAGTTTTCCGCACAATTAATATTGGCCTATTATACCTAAAAATTTTGTGTTTGAAAAGTTCAAGACTTTCTGTTGAAGGGTACCAAGCTATCAATGGTGTGGTTACTACATTTTTTATTTGATTTATCCCCTTTAAAATTTAGTATTTTATAGTATATTTAATTGTTAATTTGGGATAGTTTTCCGATAATAATAATAATAATTATGAGGAGATTTGCTATTGAGGCGTTATTAAAAATTTACTTCATTTTCGTCGAGTACACCTATTTCCATTGGTTCAGGTGTCAATGTGATATTATTGTTGTCCTTCTACGCGAAAATCTGGTATTATTGCTACTATTTTCTCTGCCATAATTTTGTTTAAAATTGTGTAAACACTCTTCATTTTGGCGTGTGATAGTATTTTGTATGTTTTTAGTTATTATGGTTATACCTATTAGTATTTGGTTTAATTCGTGTAACTGAACTTTTTCTTTTTTTGTTTTGATTAGTGTGAAAATACTGCGTTTTATTCGTAGTAACATTTTGTTTGCTTAGGTTTTTTGTAATATGTATGGTTCTTATGTCATCTAAAGCTTTAATTTTAGAACATTTATTTATAATATCGTTAAGTGAACAATTTTTTAATGTGTTCTCATAGGTACATCAATTTTTTCAATTAATAAGCTAACTAAATATCTGTACCCTATTTGGCTTATAAATATAAGGCTTATCCTCATCAAATAAATAAATATTATTTATCTCAACTTTAGCTTTTTGAAAATTGTCAAATTATTATTATTAAATTACTTACTTTTATATTTCTGCATCTGTTAAATATATCTCCGTATGTTGTTTTCGGTCTTCCCTGCTGTATTAATTTGGATTTTATTTCCTGCCGCGTTTAGTTGCACTTGATTTATTGTAACCTAATTTGGTAATAGCTTCTTCCTGCTGAGTAATCACTCTAGCCATCTGAGCCATTGGTTGCTCCTGGTCGGTTAATTATCTTTCTCATCAATTTCCCAAATCCCGGTTAGCATCAAATCGACTCATTTTATTTTTTTTTTAATAAACAATTTTTTGTTATTCCAAGGTTTCAATTATTTAACGTTTTAACACTGTGATTTCGCCAATTATGTATATATAATATATTTATATTGTATACATAAGTATATATTTTTAAATTTTCAAAGACTAGAATTCTCTTTAAAAGATACTTTATCATTAATTGACTTTGGTCTTAAGATTGCTTTTTTTTTGATAATTGGTTATTACTTTGAATTTTTCTTATGAAAGGAAAAATAATGGTTATAAAATTCAAATTGTTTACATTGCAAGTACCGTTGCATTTTTTATGAAGCAATGACACTTTCATTTCCGTTATATATACTTATGTGAGTGTCAATTTTAATTACCCCAACAAATAAATAAATGTTTTACACAGCATTTTTGTTTGTTTGATTTAAGTATTTTCTCATTATTTCTTCTACGTTGGAGGAATTATATATGTAACTCGCGAGTTATGGTTTAGGAAAAAATAAAAAAAGAGCTTCGGCATTTTTTTTTCACACAACCGTATTTATTAAAGTGAATCTTAAGACTAACTAACTTTATATTTCTTATTAGTTCTCTTCTAACATTAGGATTAACCGTTTTATGGTTCCATGTTAGCTTGTTTATATATATTTATGTATATATATATTATATATATATATATATATGTATACATATATATATATTTATGTTTTTAGTTGAGTTGGCGTTAGCATTCCTGAAATACGCTCACTTTCTTATTCCACAACTAAGCCTAATGTGGAACCCAATTCTATGTTGGTACTACTATGTTCGGACCGACAACGAAAACATGTTTTCGTGGGAAAAACTGGTTTTCGCACGAAAACTTGTGTTTTCGTCCATGTAAAATCTGTCAAACGAAAACACAGTTTTCGCTGAAAACTACTTGAAAACTTACATTCCACTCAATATAATCGGTGCCTGCTCTAGTTTAATCGATTTTTTTGGAAGACATATTTTGCCGGCCCTAAATTGTCACTTGATATTTGATTACATTCCATATACAAATACAGCTGCTCACTGTTAAGGGGATTCTCTTGTTCTTGTAAAACCCTTCGCCGGTGCACCAATTGCAGAATTTTCTTCTTGGTGCAACGGCCGTCATATATCACTAGATTCGCAATGGGTGCTCTCTTAGCCTTGCATATTTCGGTATAGGATTTTTGCATTTTGTGTCATCTTGAAAGAGCAAGATATTGATAGTTGTCAGTGAAAACTCCTCGAAAACACACATGGTCGGTCCGAACGACTTACATTCCACAACATACAAATGTTTTTCAAAATGTTTTCAATGTCGGTCCGAACATAGTATACGACAGTAAGCATTTACTATATATGTACACACATTATTTATTATTACAGCATGTTTAGAGTATCGGAATGTAACTCCTCCACCCTTTGATTTGAGATTCTCCTGGATCTCTTACAAAAATATATAATAATTTTTATTAAATTTTAATTAATTCAGTAGTTTTTTTTTATAAATGTGTAATTTGTAAACATTTTTAATTTGGAGTTGTTTTAAATATGATTTTAATAGCTTAGCGTATCTATGTATAGTGCTTAAACAAAAGAAACGTTGTTTTACTTAATATAATATATACAAATTATGATAGGTTCACATTTTTACAATTTTATTTTCAACAATGGTAAGTATATATTTATTAAAATTGAGACGATCGATGGGAATATAGGTTATATACATATATTCGGAATTCAAAAAAAAAGGATATATTTTGTTTTTTTTTCTTTTAAAAGATATGCAAGTATATTGTGCATTACACTGAAGGGAATAGATTTGTGTTTTAAAATGGGTTAATTGTCGTTGGAGTTTCTATTGTCATTGTTGTCATTTGCAAATTTAAAAGGACGTTTAATATTTGAGGTATGTACGTTTTCTAGATATCTTTTAATAAATTTTGGTTCTTCTTTGTGTCTAACGCTTTTGTAATTTCGAATAAAACCTTCTCTCCTTTTTTCTAAGTAATTTTCCTTTCTTGTGTTATGTTTAGAAATGATTTTCAATTTTGCTACTAACCAATTTTTAATTATGTTATGGTTAACTTTGTTGCTTTGAACATCTAAAGGAGTAGCTTTTATTTTGGTATGAAATGAATTGTTATAAAGTTTTACGGCTTTACACATTTCAAAGGTAATTGGAACTTTTTCTTCTAAATTTAGGGTACTGATACGTGCGGTAAGAGTATTATTTATTCTTTCTACATCTGAACTTCCCGTATGGCTATGTGGTTTAGTGGCATGAAATTCTATATTTTCTCTATTTAAAAATTCCCGGATTGGTTTTTTATTAAATTCATTATCGAAAACAAACTTTTTTATATGGCCCTTAATTGACAAAAATTCATTAATTTTATTTATGATCGTTTGATCAAATGATATGCAAAGAAATTACATGTTTTGAAAATTTATCGATAAATATTATAAATGACTGTTTATTGTTAACATAAGTATCTATATGAACAATTTCATTAACTGTATGTGGTGTTTCGGTAATTTGAAATTTAGCTTTGATCGGATTTCTATCATATTTTCCACCATTATATATATACTTTGAATAAGCAAACATTAAAAACGCATACGCATTACATATGTCGCAATTATTTATTATTTCATGGATTTTAATTTTTAGTTCTGGATGATATACTTTATGCTTCATTCCCTCGTAAGTTGGAATAATGCCTGAATGTCCTACTTTAGTTTGTATTCATCTTCGATGCCTTTGGCACAGTTAGTATAATTTACAAAAGAAATATTTTGATTGTTTGCGAAAGAATTCAAAAGTATTTGTTCCACTTCATTCTGTTTTTTTTTTTTTATTAAGTTCAAAATATATAGCGATCTTACCTTTTTCAAAATGTTTATTTACAATATTAATGACGTTGTGAGAGTTAATATCTCTTATATCGATGAAAATGCGTTTGTTTTTGAAAATATTTTCTACTTCTTTTTCTTTTGTTTCGACTAAAATTAATTGCTGTTTGAAACGATTTACGACTGTATTGAGAATGTTAAAGTGATTACAGAGATTTTCTTCATGAGAATGGCTAGTTTGGACTTCTATTGAAAGCATTATTTGGTCTTCTTGTTCACCGCTTAAATCTTTTCTTTGCAACATTTTGTTGAGGCTCATTCCCAAATTTTCGGAATTCACCATGTTTATTTCATCACTGTTAATTCGACTTAGGAAATCTGCTATTTTATTTTTATTACCGGTTATATAATCGATTTTTGCATCGTACTCTCCTAATTGTACTAGCCAACGTTGAAGTCTTGGATTTATATCGTTACCAGAATTTTTCTTCTGTAGCCATTTAAGTGGTTGATGATCTGTTTTTAGATCGAATTCTCTTCCATATAAGTAGGGTCTGTAGTATTTTACTGACCACACTATTGCTAATAGTTCTTTTTCGATGGTTGAGTAGTTTTTCTCGTGAGTTTTTAATGTGCCTGAAGCATATGAAATTGGGCGATCGTCTTGTGTGAGAACTGCACCAATAGCAAAGTTGCTAGCGTCTGTAGTTAATTTAAATCTTTTTGTAAAAATTGGATACCTTAAAATGGGGGGATTTGTAATAATATTTTTTTAAATTTTCGAAAGCTGTTATATAACTTGGGTTATTAACGTTAATTTTTGCATCTCCTTTCAGATATACGACCATAGGATAAGTTATTTTAGAATAGTCTTTTATACATTTTCTATAGAAACCGGTAATGCCTAAGAAAGATTTTATTTGCTTTTGCGAAATTGGTAACTTTAGTTTTTGGATAACTTCAACTTTATTTGGATTTGGTTTTATTCCTTCAGGAGTTAGTATATGGCCTAGAAAGTCTGTTTCTTTCTTTAAAAAACTGCATTTTTCTAAACGTATTTTAAATTTTGCTTGTTTTAGTTTTATAAAAATTTTCCGCATATTATTTATATGTTCTGACAAAGAAGTACTAAAAATCAAAATGTCGTCTAAGTATACAACGCATATCTTGTTTATAAAATCTCGAAGTACAGAGTTCATAAGACGTTGGAATGTCGATGGAGCATTTTTAAGACCGAACGGCATTCTTAAGAATTCATAATGTCCTAAGGGAGTAGAAAACGCTGTTTTCTTCCTATCGTTTTCATCTACCAATATTTGATGAAATCCTTTCGCGAGATCGATAGAGGAAAAATATTGTGCTCTTCCCAGTTTATTCATGATACCATCGATATAAGGTATCGGGAATTTATCGCTAATAGTAATTTCGTTTAATCTCCTGTAATCGACGACGATACGCCATTTTTTATTTCCGTCTGCATCCGCTTTTTTGAGGACTATCCACAAAGGGCTGTTGTAAGCGGAGTTGCTTTCTCTAATTATATTATGTCCTAACATTTATTTTATTTGTTTTTGTATTTCTAATTCGTGAGCTTGTGGATACCTATACATTTTCAAATAAATGAGTCTATCGTTTGTTGTAATAATTTGATGTTTCATTTCATGCGTAAAAGAAAGTTTATCTCCTTCTTTGAAAAATAATTCGTTAAATTCTTGTAATAGATCTTTTATCGATTGGCTTTCTTCGATATTTAAATGATTCAAGTTTAAGTTTTTCATATCAATGAATTCGAGTGCGCAAATTTCCGTTTTTTCATAAGGAATTCGTTGATCAAAATGAATTATGTTTCCTAATATATTAATAAATGTGTATTCTATATCAATTTTAGCTTTAAAAGGAATAAGAAAATTTTGTCCTATAATAGCTTCGTATTTGTTGCTGTTAAAATTTATTACTTTCCATGATAAAATACCTAAGACGTTAAATTCTTTCGGAAAAGGTGATACAATTTTATATTTCATTTCATTAAATCCGTTAATAGTTCCATAGCATAACGGTTTGAAAAGTTTTTCCTTCTGAAAATTTTCGAATAGAGCGTTTGGTTTTATAATGCTAGTTGTTGAAGCTGTGTCTGTTAGGCATTTAATTCTGTGATTTCCTATTGTTACTGTTATTATGGGGAGTTGAGGGTTTGAGGCGGTGTAAAAAAATTTACTTCTTTTTCTTCACCATTGCCAATTTCCATCAAATTTGAATTATTGGGCAAACGGCTTGTACTCGGATTGCAATCGACGCTCATACGAGAGCTTTTAGTTTGTCTCGGAAAATTTGGTTGCATTTTATTTGTAGAATTGTAATACCCGTAATCGTAATTATTCCGATTGTTGTAATTGTTACGATTAAAATTTGTATTACGTATGTAATTTTTATTGTTCCCGCTTTGTTGTCTATTGTCGTTTGTTGGTTTGGTTTGTCTATTGTCTAAAATTTTATTATGTTCGTAAAATCTATAATTTTTCTTGAAACCTTCGTACCTTCGATGTCTATAATCTATGGCTCTTTTGTCCTGCAGCAATTTTAATTTTGAATATTTTACGGTTATATCATTTAGTGTTTCCGTTTCGGTTACATGTGCCCTTATAGGCCCATCGATTTTTTCTAACATTATTTCAACAAGATCCCTGTCTACATTTTCGGGTTTGTAAATGCCCGGTTTTAAAGGGTCAAATATGTATATTTTATTTATTTCTGCCTTACATTTTTCAAAAATTATAAATAATTCATTAAGATTACTTACTTTGACCGTCCTACAAAAATTGAATACCTCTGCATATGTCTTCCTTGGACGAGATCCTTGTAGAATTTTGGCCTTAATTGCTTCCCACGATGAGTTGTCCTCCAGCTCTCTCGTTCTTTTTCCAGCGGTGCCCAGTATTTTTTCGTTTGCTATAATGTTGATACAATGTTGGATGAGTTTCTGGTCTGTGCCGCAGAGAGAAATGTTGGTTTCGACCGCTTTAATAAACGCATTTGGATTGTGATGGTCGTCTAGTGGCTTCATTCTCCGGAATTGGTCCATGATGTCCCTTGGTGACATGTGAAATCTGTAGAATTGTGGTTGTTGGTTCATTTGTAGTTGTAGTAGATGTTGAGCATGTTGTTGTTGCATTTCTTGTTGTTGGGTTTGTAGCAATTCTTCTTGCCTTGCGATAGCCCTCTCCAGCTCGGCGATGGTTTGGTTTAAATTCTCCATTGTTGTAGTAGTAATCGTTTTAGTTGTGGTTTGAAGATGTGGTCCGCGGAGTATTTTTTTTTTTTTTTTGGACCAGTTGCGTAAAAATAAAGATGTATTCTCCTTTTATTTAGAAAATTTTAAACGTTCTAGAAACTTTTAGTTGTATTTTCTTTCTATTTCTGCATACACATGAACTTAGTTAGTTCTAGGCCGCTGTCCTTATTATTTTTTCGCGTAACAGTATATATAATCTTTGCTTTTAGAAATTTTTTTTTAGCTTTTTATTTTTATTAGCTTCTGCATAGCGCATAAATATTTTTTTCTGTTTTCAATATTTTCACTATAACCAGTATTCTTTGCCTGTTTTGTTTTATTTTGATGATTAAATTCGATTGTCCGTAGCTGTATATATTTTTATGTTTTAGAGATGTTTTTTTTTGCATTACTTGTTAAATTGTTTAATTTTTACAAAAAAATATTTTAACTCTTTTTCATAATTTTTTTTCGTTTTCGTTTTATTCCATTTGTTTTATTTTTTTCCCAATATATGTATATGTTTTTTAACACATTAATAATATTTCAATCCTTTTTCTATTTAATATTTTTCGCATGTTATTATTATTATTATTTTTTCTTTTTACTGTGAATTGGTTTCGTTGGTTCCGCAAAAATATTTGTTTTAACTTGCTTTTTTCACAAAACGGTTGTGAAAAAAAATTTTAAAAGCTGTGCTCTATATTTGTCGGTACTGTGCTTTTCAAACAATTTTGTTTTATATTAAACATTATTATTTTACTGTTTGTTTTTCCGAAAATGTACTTTTTATATACATATATGTATATACGAATATACCGCAAGTTCCGTTGTTACTGTTTTAACGCGTGTTGCAAGCTGTACATTTTAGCTTTGTCGATACTGTACTTTTTACAGCAAACAATTTTGTTTTATATTAAACAGTATTATTGTACTGTTTTTTTTTTTTTGAAACTGTGTTTTATATATGTATATACATATACGTATACTGTACTTTTTTTGTGATACGGGACACTAGCACTTTTCAGCACGACTTGCAACTTTTTGTAAATTTTTTATCGCTTTTAGCACTTATTTCACTTCTCTTTTCCTTTAAGATTTTAATGCTTTTTGTATAACGCTTGATTTTCACTAAATATTTTTCATGTAATTTTTTATAAATTTGGGTTTGATTTTCACCAAAAAATTTTCTGAATTTTTCCCACTGTAGCTTTCGTGTTTTTTTTTTGTTTTTTAGAAATTTGAGTTCGATTTTCACCAAAAAAAAATTCTTTTTTTTTTTGTCGTCATATGGATCCACCTTTCCTTTTTGGTTTGGGTTTTTAGTGGACATTTATTTATAGTGGGTGAGTTTATTATTATCTATATTTTTTTCTTATCTCTTTGTTTATTAGTTGCGGTTACGTTTCGATTTTAACTGCGGTTGGCAAAAAGCATAATTTAACGAGCGGTCTAGTTAGCGTTCCCGATAGTATACGGAGATCGACTACGCGAATATGACCGTCGGAGCCGTAGTAGAGCTTCTCTATGCGGCCAAGCCGCCACTCGGTAGGGGGAAGGCAATCGTCGTTGATTAAGACACAATCTCAAAGCTTAGGCGCATTTTCTGTGATTTTCCATCGGTACCTTCTGTGGAGGTCTTTCCATCAGCGACTGAAGTCATGATGGAGAATCTTAATTCTTTCCCAACGGTTTAATAAGGAAAGCGACTCTACGCCTGGCTCAGGTGTGGCCAGAATGGGCGTTCCTTTAAGAAAATGCCCTGGCGTGGGGGCAGTAAAGTCTGAGGGATCTTGCGAGAGTGCAGCGAGAGGCCGTGAGTTAAGAACGGCTTCAATTCTAGTTAAGAGTGTCGTGAACTCTTCATAATTGAATTTATAGTTGCCAGCTAGCTTTTTGAAATGAGATTTGAAGCTTTTTACAGCTGACTCCCATAAGCCGCCAATGTGAGGGGCGCTTGGGGGGATAAACTGCCAAATGATACCTTGGGAAGCGTATTTTTGGACAATGTCCGGTGAGACTTGTTTTGTGAAGTCCACAAACTTTTTTTCGGTAGCTCTTTGAACTCCGATAAATGTTTTACCATTATCGTTCATGATTTTTGATGGAAAGCCTCGTCGCCCGACGAAACGAGCAAAAGCTCGTACATAGCTCAAAGTGTACTGCTTTTGTCGTGAAACAGACAAAAACAGATTTTGCACATGAAAATGCACTTCTTTATTCGGGGCTTCAGTCGGGATATGTACAGCTCTTGGCGGACCATATGTTGCATGAGGCGATGTTCGGCGTGGAGCATTAGTATGTGGATATATCTAATAAATAAAGTGGCAAACGGACACCTCCCTGGTATGATTATAGGGTGGCGTTCATTGTACGTTAGACTTGAATTAGCAAGCCGACCATTCGCACGAAGTAGATCCTTCGTATCTAGAAATGGGTTTAAAACTAAGAGTGAGCTCTTTTTATCAATAGGCTTCGATTCTCTTAGTAATTCTATATCGCGGCTGAAGTAGCGCGTTTGGGTTGATGCGATAAGAGCGATCTTCGCTTTTTGTAAGTCTTGGTGCGTCAATTTATTGCAATGGAGGTAAGTTGCTCCTTTAACTTTAAGTTTAAGCCGCTCTAAAAACTTGAGCATATAAGCAACTACCCGGAGTGCTCGGCGGAACGATGAAAATCGCTCAAGGATGTCAGTGTCATCCAGTGATGCATGATAAGTGTCGATTTTACGACGTTCTGGGGCAAGTATGTTGCGCATGGGCGATTGTGGCCAAGAATCGGGGGATTCTGTTAACCATCGGGGGCCATTCCCCCAGAGGGTGGAGGTGGCGAGATGCAGAGGTTTGCATCCTCTTGTACCTAGATCAGCAGGATTGTCAGCACTGGCTACGTGACCCCAAGTGGCTGATCCTACTAGGTCAAGTATTTCAGATGTTCTGTTAGAAATATAAGTTTTCCACGCATGTGGTGGTTTTTCTAACCAGGCTAGAACTATCTCGGAATCGGACCATAAATATAATCTGTATTTCGCCATATTTAAGTTGGTCTGCACCATTGAAGCTAGCTTTGCTAGTAGCAGAGCGCCACAGAGTTTAAGTCGTGGGAGACTTAGCGTTTTTAGAGGCGCAACTTTTGCTTTTGCCGCTAACAGTTGGCTTGTAGTTGCGACATCGCTTTGTGCACGCACATATATAGTGGCAGAATATGCCTTTTCAGAGGCGTCGCAGAAGCCGTGTAGTTCCACTTTGTATTCGGGGGAATAGTTTACCCACCGTGGAATTTGTATCTTCGAGATGTCCTTCAAATTATTAGCGAACTGGTACCATTTTTCTAAGCGAAGAGGTTTCACTTGTTCGTCCCAGTCGGTTCCGTCTAGGCATAAACCTTGGATCAGGATTTTCGCTTGTATCATAATTGGCGAAAGCCATCCTGCGGAGTCAAAAAGTTTTGCCACAGAGGAGAGAACTTGGCGTTTTGTAATGGCGGATAATGCGGATACGGACTCAGTCGTGTATGAAAACTGGTCCGACATCGCATTCCATTGGATGCCTAGTGTTTTTGTTGTACTTTCCTTTTCAAATATAAAGAAATTAGTATCCAACAAATGGTCTTTAGGAATATTTTTTAAAATATTTGGGTGATTGGCTGTAATCTTTTTTAAAGATAACCCTGCGGTATTGAGGGCATTTATTACCTGTGATAAGGTCTCGTATGCTTGTGGAAGACTGTGGGTTCCAGACAAGATATCGTCTACATACGTTTGCGTTTTTAAGACTTGTGTTGCCAGTGGAAATTCTGGCTTTGTGTCTTCTGGCAGTTCGTGTAGTATACGAATGGCTAGATATGGGGCACAGTTTATGCCAAAGGTAACTGTTTTTAATTTAAAGTCGCGTAGTGGACTATTGGCAAATTTTCGGAAAATAATCCGCTGAAAATCTTGATCACATTTATGTACGAGTATTTGTCGATACATTTTTTCGACATCCCCATTGAATACGTATTTTTATATACGCCAGTTCAACATGATGAGCATTAGATCTGGTTGGAGTGTAGGTCCCGTAAATAGAGTATCATTTAGGGAATTCCCCGAGCTAGTGGTTCTTGAGGCATTGAAGACAACTCTGACTTTTGTTGTTTTTTTGTCAGGCTTTACTACTGCATGATGTGGCAAGTAGAATGAGTAATATTTGCCGTTTGTGATTTTTTCACATGGGCTTACTTCCCCCATGTGATCTAAATGGAGATATTCTTCTAAGACACCATCATAATCTTGTTTAAGCTCACCTTTTCTAAGTGTGTCTGGAAAGTGTTGTTTAAGTGGTAGTCGTACGACATACCGACCATTATCTGAGCGCGTAGTTGTGGCTTTGTAAAAGTCTTCACAATACTGATCTTCTGGTGTCGTATTTGAAATGGGGGGGAGTTCTTCTAACTCCCAAAACTTTCTCAATTGTGAATTGAGGTACTCGTTTGAGATTTCCTCAACTTGAGTTGTCATTGCTGTGACTGGTTCCGCAACTAGTCCACTTAGGACCCACCCGAAAATGGTATTTTGCGCCAGTAGTGTGTTCGAAATTTTTTCAACACCTTCTAGTATAATTTTCGATATAAGATCGCTGCCTAATTGAAGGTCTATTTGAGCGGGGGTGTTGCAGTTGGGATCTGTTAGAGTCAGATGTGAAATTTTATCCCAATGATTGCTATTTGTTTGATAGCTTGGAAGCATGTTTGTTAGTTGCGGTAAGACAATAGCATTTGCTTGAATGCGCTTATCCGCTTGAGGGGAAATTAAGGTAATGGGGCAGATTTTATTTTAGTTTTGTACTACGCGTCCGCCCATTCCCGTAATTTCATAGTTGGCATGTTTTGTTGGCAGTTTTAGCCTATTTTGTGCCCTAGACGCTATGAATGATCGTTGTGATCCTTGGTCTATTAGAGCTCTTAGTTTGAACAGTTCTCCTCGATGTTCCATGGAGACAACTGCTGTAGGTAGTAGTACTCTACTATGATTTTCGCTGTGTAGCGTTTGAGTTTTTAATGCCTTTGAGCAGCATGGTGTCTCTTGGCAATTTTCTTGAGTTTTTGTTTCGGGAGTTGCTGTTTTGAAAAAGCGCTACTTTGAGATGTGTTGGGAAAGTGATTGAGATGTAACATAGAATTTTGACCTGACAAAGTTGTTCCTTTAATTGACATTAAATTTTTTAAATTTCTCGCAAGCTTTTAACTGATGCCCTCCAGTACATAGTTCGCATGACGTGAATTTATTTTGTTCAGATGTGAACGATTGGGTTCTGAAAAAGCTTTTGTTTAAATGATTGTTGCTTCCGGCTTGGGGCCTATTGAAGCTTCGATTTAGGTCTTGTTGAACGTTTTTAGTTCTGACTACTTTTTTGTCTACCCTTCCCGCAATTTCGCATTGGGTAGTTAAGAAATCCTTCATCTGCTGCCACGTTGGGCATTTTCTTCTTGATGAGAGCGATTGCTCCCACAAAAATAATGATTTTTCTGGTAATGCGGCGGTACATATGTTTACCAGAATAGGATCCCAATCGTGAGTGGGAATATTTTGTGTCGATAGAACCGACAAACAATTTGGCACAGTGGATTCTAGTTTCATGCATTCTTCACTGGTTTCTCTTTGAATTTTAGACAAGTTCATAAGTATCGTCACTTGCTTGTCAATTAATATTCTCTCATTTTCATATCGTGATCTTAGAGCTTCCCAAGCTAAATTGAAATTATCGTCATTTAGTGCGAACTGCTTGACTATTACGCCTGCTTGACCTTTAGTTTTGTATCGGAGATGATACAATTTTTGCGCTTTTGATAATTTTGGATGGTTTATGTACACGGCTGTAAACATATCCCGGAAGGGCGGGACGGGACTGGCACTTTGAGCCTGAACTTGCCTCTTGGGCTTGCAATTGTGGTAACTCTACTCTACTGTGGGGAGTAGGTAAAATTGACTTAATAAGTTTTAATTGCTCTGATATCATTGCTTTTGTGTCTTCATACCGGTCTAAGCAATTTTTGTATTTGACGTAAGCTGAGGATTTGAAATTTTCAGGTAGATCTGAATCATCAGTTTCTACTATTGCGTCGTATGCAGCTTGGAGGCGTGCCCAAAAATTGTCAATAGATTTATTTTGTATTTCCAGTACCGATTCAGAGTTGTCCTGAATCGGTGAAGATGCAAATCGAGTGCAGTATTTAATCAAGCTTTCACTCTCAGAAATGAATATAATATAAGAAATGTCCCTCCCCCTTTTTTGCTTTGTAGCACCTTGCTTAGAGCGTGTAGCTTCAGCAGGTGTACATGGGCTTTCTTAAGAATTCTGCTTTAGATTCTTTTGAGTCAGTGCTCATTCAGAAAATTTTAATTAATATATAATATATATAATAGAGATATATGGTACCGAAAACTCTTTTCAACAAATAAGAGTTGATATTGCCGAAAAATTGGATAAGTAAAATATACGTGTGACCGAAAGCTATTTTTAATAAATAAGAGCTGTTAGTTCAGTAAAAGAATTTAAAAATGCGTTTATCGCTTTTATTTCTTTCGTTTGTATTCACTTGTTTTTTTTTCGGAAAAATGTTTATTACGGATTTATTTGTATGCCCTTGTTGCAGCGCGCACTGATACGCTGAACACAATGGTTGCGACAGACGACAAACGACATCTGTTAAATATTAAAATACACACGTTCTTATGGACACTGTTATTTTGACAGCTGCTTTTTGCAGACTACACGACGGTAGACCGACAGTTGTCGTTCTCGCTAACTTCAATATTCTCCTATATTTGCCAACGACAGTAGAGTTGACAGTAGAATGGAAGATAGAGAGATGAGGAAGAGTGGTGGTGCCACTAATATGTAAAGTGTAAAATTATTCACAGATCTTACAAACTTAACGTTATTTTACAAATAAAAGCATAAAATAGCTCTATTATAGCTCTATTATACATTTCTAATAATTTAAAACGAAAATATATACCTATTTACTTATTTTTGGCATAAAAAATTTCACTTTGAACAAAATATTAAAATTTCATTGAAGTGCAAGGTATTAGTATGGCCACAACGAAATTGTGTGAATTGTCTATCCAAAGTTGTTTTGGTTCACCGCACCGTTTCTGTATATTCTTAATTTGTGAATATTTATTATTTGAAAATATACGGCAATCTATATAATTCGCGTCCATGTATATGCGCTAAAGCGCTAATGTATAATATTATGTATTTACACGGATATGCATATATATATTATGTAAATGTATATATTATATATATAAACAAATTTTCCTTTTGTTCGTTATATTCATCCGCTTGAGGGTATGTACATATATATGTATGTACTGCTATTTTCTTCTTGCTATTTTTTGCTTACTTTTTTGGAAGCAATTCCTCTCACAGCTTAATAAGATGAAGAGGTATTGTTCGTATAGTTTGCAAGTATCCTTCTCACAGTTAATGAACTGGAGCGGTATTGCTAGAATAGTTTGAAAATAAATTTTTGTTGAATTTTTGTTGTGGATTGTTTGTATTTTATACACGAAGGTAAGCTTAAAATGCAAGGAATAGTAATTTATTTAGTGAAAATTATTAAATATATATATATATATATATATATATATATATATATATATATACTGTGGATATATATATACATATGTATATATTGTTTACCGTATTGGTTTGTATCGGTACTTAAATTTCCCGCCGAATTAGAACTTTTACTAACCGTTTTTATTAAACGGGTTTGATTTCTATCGGTTCTATTAAATTGACCGTTTGTGCAACGTTACATACATATATACATAATAAATAAAATCAAAAGTGGAATGGATACACTCACTCTGATTTTCCTCAGGGGCTTTGTGTTTGGATTTTCGTCAAACGTGGTGTGATTCCTTGTTTGGATGAGTGGGAGTTCCTTCCAACGCCGGCGTTCCGCTTGTTGTGTTGGTTAGTTTTTTTTTTCAATTTTGTTTTATTTGTATTTTGGCTAATTTATTCATTTGTTTGTTAAGAGTTCGCGCCCGTATTTTATTAATTTATTTTATTTTCGCGCCCTTATTGTATATGTTAGTTTGCACCCACTTTTGGTTAAAGCTTTATTTGTTAATTTGGAGTTATCACAATTTTGCACATATATTAGTTTTAGTATGTATTATTATTATTATATTATTTCACTGCACTGCTTCCCGGTTTTTAAATTAATTTTTATTTTATTATTTTTTTTTTCACCACCCTTTTTGGTTTGTTATATACAAGAATGTATGCATGTATGTACATATGTATGTAGATTTCGTGCCACTTCGTTCTTATATATTTTTCTTGGTGTCACTGCACTTTCATATGTAAACCTTTTTTTGTGTTTTTTACATATATATGCACTTATATATATATATGTATATATATATATATTTTTTTTTTCTTAATGTTTCACCAATGTGCCGTTCGTTTTGCCTCGAAGGACCATGTATTTTTCACTAACTCACCATTTTTGCTGTGCACTGCAAATTTTTCATATTTTCGCACGCACTCACCTTCACGATCACTACAAAATTTGTTTTGTAAAAAAATGAGAATGGCGTATTGACGAATTGTTTTTTAAAAATGGGTATACGCGTGTATATTTATATGTATGTATATTATCAGGATCTTCACAATTTGAATGTTAACGTTATAAAAAGTAATAGGGAAACAATCTTTATAACTCCGACACTATGAACTGCCGAAAACTGGAGGAGGAAAAAACGCTCGTTCACGATGTTCGCACACGCGTGCAGATCGCTGTTAAGATCGAAAGCGAAGTGAGTTGCTGATCTCCTTGTGGTTCCTTTTCTTAATTTGGTGTGGACGCAGCTGGTGTGATGTGGTTGGTTCGTGTGTATTGTGGAATGTGGGTTGTAAGCCCTGATGATTTGTGAAGTGAGTACGGTGAAGGTGCGTGTCAGTGTTGTGAAGTTGAGTTGATGTGGTGTGATAGTGTGGTTTATGTGTGGATGTCCGGGGGAGGATGCTCATTTATACACTTTTAAACTTCTTGCACTTTTGTTTCGTTTTTTATAGAATTGTGAACTCTTCTTTTTTTTAATGTGTATTTTAGTATTAATTTTAAACTTTTTGCACTTTTGTTTCGTTTTTTATAGAACTTTTTACTTTTTCGCACTTTTCCTTTTTTTTTTGTAAAATGTCTATTTAAGTATTTATTTTAAACTTTTTGCACTTTTGTTTCGTTTGTTATAGAAATTTATACTATTTTCGCACTTTTATTTTTTTTGTAAAATGTACACTTAAGTATTTATTTTAAATTTTTTCCATTTTTGTTTGTTCTATATATCTCAGTAATTTCACTTATTTATGCATCGTTAAATTTTTTGTAATATTAATGTTGATTCTTTTTTCCTTTCCGGCATAAAACTTTCGATTCTTTTTTTAATTAAACTTTTTAGATATTTTCGGCAATGCGTTTATTCGATTTCTTTGATCTTTTGATCAAAGTTTACCCGACTGCGCCAGTTATGGTTTAGGAAAAAATAAAAAAAGAGCTTCGGCATTTTTTTTTTCACACAACCGTATTTATTAAAGTGAATCTTAAGACAAACTAACTTTATATTTCTTATTAGTTCTCTTCTAACATTAGGATTAACCGTTTTATGGTTCCATGTTAGCTTGTTTATATATATTTATGTATATATATATTATATATATATATATGTATACATATATATATATTTATGTTTTTAGTTGAGTTGGCGTTAGCACACCCGAAATGCGCTCAATCTCTTATTCCACAACTAAGCTTAATGTGGAACCCAGTTCTATGTTAGTACGACATTAAGCATTTACTATATACACACATTATATATTATTACAGCATGTTTAGAGTATCGGAATGTAACTCGCGCGATCCCTATTTCCACAATTATCCTCTTCTTTTAATAATAACATCAAAACAACTTTCATTGCAACAAATTTATTTTCACAACTATGCACAATCAGATGTTTTATTTAAAAGAGTAATTTATCAAGAAAACAGCTTTTTTATTTTTGACGCAGAATACGAAAATCTTGCTGAAATGGTCTATCTCGATAGTAGGGCCCATACGCGACACACATGTGCGTTCGATCTGTGTGAATTCGTTTCGCCCATACACGACACACAAATCCTTTTTGCGTTCGTTCTTCACACAGTGAACATGTGCGATAGGCAAACGGAACATTTCTTGGAATTTATTTCTAATGTAGTACATTTATCTATTTTTCTTCAGTTTTTTTTTTTTTTTTTTAATTTTATTTTTATATTTATCACTTTTCGTTTGCCAAATTGCCAATTCATTGTTTATAAGATCAATAAATTCTGATACGAAATCTTTATTGAAGGGGGAGCTTGCTTAAGAAGCTTCCAACAATAATTTTTTTTTGCTTAAATCTCTTTAAAAATTATTTAACAATATTTCCCCAAAGTTATAGATTGGAATTCGAGATATTGTCGAAGCTAGAAGGGAAATAGTGACCGAGCGTCTAACAGATATATAAGCGCTTGGGCAAAAAGCGAAAACTTTGAAGCGCGATTTCTCGGTTTTTCATTTTTACGAGTATTCTTAATTGGCGGGCAAAATAGAAGTATGGAATTAGGGCAAAGTTTATTATCATTGGCATAAAATTATCTTCTATTTAAACTATAAAAAATTAAGAAAAGTCAAGTTGGAACATATTTTTAAACAACATAAAGTAAAATTTTTTTGTTCAAAAACCACTTTTTTCAACTTAAAAAAAAATTGAAAATTTTTTCACTTATTTTTAGTTTTCTTAGTTTAACTAGAAGATAAATTATTTAAAAATATGAATCTCTTTGAATTTTTTGTTTCCGATAGAAATTGCGACCTGCATCCTGCCCGCCGTCCGAAAAATGCACATGCGAGACGCATCGGGCAATTGCTTCCCATCAAAGATTTCGTATCTAAAATATTTGTGAAAGATGTTAAAATACCTAACTATAAAACTTAAAAATTACGCTTGAATTAATTAGTTCTTTCCCTCCCAAAAAAATCTTCAAACAAATCGATTTTTTAAGCCTCTAAAACAGGCTCCTTTAACACTTGTCATTGTTCGTCGGCGATCTTCACTGTTCGGCGACACGAGAGAAATCACATTTTGTGCGCACACAACGCCATACACGAACACATGTGTGCACACCGATCGTAAAAAATCAAACATTTTCGCGAACATGGATCGGTACGCGCACACATACCAATCGGACGCACGTGTGTGGCGTGTATGCGCACTTTAAATTAGTAGGATGTTGAATTTGTCAAGTGCACATATTAGAGGTGTTAATAAAAGAAAGGTGTTAAAGAAAGAAGAGACGCGATCTGAAAGTACCGTCGGAAAAAGGAAGATTCCCTGATTAAAAAACATATAATGTTAAAGATCAAAAACACCAAAAATTAAACCGTAAACATTTAAACAAATTAACATTATACACTTTTTGCATGTTTTTAGTAAGTAAGAAATCTATATTGTTTAATGCAGCAGTGTTCAATTCACCTTGCTCTTTTGCTTACCACTTTAATTTTTTTAAATAAAAAACACTCGGTTAACTTATTAAAATAACTCCACGTTTTAATGATATGTACATAAGTGAATGGTTTACAAATTTTGTAAATGAGTGTAAAGGCTCTTTGCACAATATTGCCGGAACTAATGCAATTTTAACTATTGTTGGATGTGATGTGCGAATATCGATAAGGCGCGAGGTCACAGCGGCGATGCGTAAGCGTTATCTATGGCGTGAGCTACGTTTGCAGATCGTAACGAGACTGAAGAAAAAAAAACCTTTTAGTTGACCCTTTTGACAGTTAATATGTGTTTTCGTGTGTGGATGTCCTCTCGCGTGTGGGTGGTGGAATGTGGGTTCTGTGTGTGTGGTGTGTTGGTGTAGTGACATTAGGGGAGGGCGGCTTATCTCATTTAGCCATCCCGGCCCCCCTAGGCGAATATTCAGCCTAGCAATCTCTGCAATTGCTGGAGTGTTGCCACCACGTTGCTGAGTCCAGTAGCGGGGCGATGCTGTGGCGCTTTCGGACGACGCCTGGTTGGTGCAACATAGTGCGGACGCCATTGATGGGGCTCAGGCCGGGCTGCAGTGGTTCGACGTCGTACCGTCCGGCTTGCTTGCCTGGATCTACCCGTGCTTGAGGCAGCTGGCCGACCTACATCGCGTCGTGGGGTCCTGTGCAGCAGCGTGTGATGAGGTCTGCCACACGTGTGGCATAAGTCGGAAGAAGCACACTCCTGCGTCTCATGTGTGTGCGACAGGCAGTTGAGGCAGTGCTCATGTGCCTGGGCAACACGCTGTCGTTGAGCCGGTGTCAGCTCCTTAAAGAGCCCACAGTGTTGCAGTCGATGTTTCCGGCGACATAGCGGGCATCGGATGCGACGCGGCTCGACTTGAGCGGATGGCGCTGATGGGGCTTCTCGTGAGCCATTACGACCGAACAGTTGGTGTTGGGATTGTCGGCATGTCCACGTCCATCTTGCTCTCTCTAAGAAATTGTATTTGAATATACATGGTAGTATATAAATAGAATGTGATTGGGCCACGTTATATGGCATGACTGGGTCGTCGTATTGACCGACCATTCTTTTGTTATTTTTATTGTTATTGTTAACGGTTGGTTGCGGGTTGCGATTTTATTGATTTATTTTCATTTGCGTTACGGCATTATGTTCGGATTGTTTAGTATCGGATTTTCGTTATTATCCGCGATTGGTAGAAAGCATAATTTGACCAGCGGTCTGGTGAGTATTCCGCTTTGAGTACGGAGATCAACGACGCGGATGTGACCGTCTGAGCCATAATGGAGCTTTTCTATACGGCCAAGTCGCCACTCGGTAGGTGGGAGACAATCGTCGTTAATAAGTACACAATCTCCAAGCCTTGCCGCATTTTCTGATGTTTTCCATCGATACCTCTTGCGGAGGTCCTTTAAATAGTCTTCTTTCCATCTGCGACTGAAATTATGATGGAGAATTTTAATTCTCTCCCATCGATTTAATAAGGATAGCGACTCCACGCCTGGCTCAGGTGTGGCCAGAATGGGTGCTCCTTTGAGAAAGTGCCCTGGTGTTAGGGATGTGAGATCTGAGGGATCTTGCGAGAGTGTTGTTAGTGGCCGTGAATTGAGAACGGCTTCAATTCTTCGTAATTAAATTTGTAGTTTCCAGCTACCTTTTTTAAGTGGGATTTGAAGCTTTTTACAGCTGATTCCCATAAACCACCCATATGAGGAGCTCTTGGGGGGATGAATTGCCAATTAATGCCTTGGGGGCGTACTTTTGTACAATCTCAGGGGAGACTTGTTTAATAAAGGCCACAAACTGTTTTTCGGTGGCTCTTTGAGCTCCGATAAAGGTTTTTCCATTGTCGCTCATAAGTTTGGACGGAAAACCGCGTCGTCCGACGAAGCGAGCAAATGCCACGAGAAAAGCCTCTTTTGTCAGATTAGTACATAGCTCGAGGTGCACTGCTTTTGTCGTAAAACAGACAAAGACAGCCACGTAGCCTTTCATTAGGGTAGGAGACCTTAGCATGGACGCCTTTATCTAAAAAGGCCCAGCAAAATTAACACCTGTGATAGTGAAAGGCAGAGCGAAGTTGCAGCGTTCCGGTGGAAGTGCTGCCATAATCTGCGTCCTCATCTTATGTTTATGCATAGTGCAGATCTTGCATATGAAAATGCACTTTTTTATTTGAGGCTTAAGTCGGGGAATATAGAACTCTTGGCGGATTATATATTGCATTAGGCGATGTTCCGCGTGCAACATTAGTATATGTACATACTTGAGTAGCAATGTTGCAAGTCGAGACTTTTCTGGTATTATTAGAGGATGGCGTTCGTTATATGTCAGGCTTGAGTTAGCAAGCCGACCATTAGCACGAAGCAGACCTTTCGTATCCAGAAATGGATTTAGTACTTAGAGTGAGCTCTTTTTGTCAATCGGCTTCGATTCTCTTAGTAGAGACATCTCGCAGCTGAAGTGACGCGACTGAGTATAAGTGATAAGAGCGACCTTTGCCTTTTCTAGGTCTAGGTGCGTCAATGTATCGCCTTGGGGATATACTGTGCATATTCCCTTAATTCTAAGTTTGAGACGCTCTATGAAGTTGAGCATGTAAGCGATTACCCTGAGGGCTCGAGGGTATGATGAAAATCGCTCAAGGATGTCAGTGTCATCCGATATCTTGTGAAAAGAGTCGATTTTTCGACTTTCGGGGGCAATTATATTGCGTATGGGCGATCGTGGCCAAGAATCGGGGGATTCTATTAACCATCTAGGGCCATTCCACCAAAGAGTGGTGGTTGCAAGGTGCAGAGGCTTGCACCCCCTTGTACCTAGGTCAGCAGGATTGTCAGCACTGGCCACGTGTCGCCAAGTGGCTGATCCCACTAGGTCAAGGATTTGAGACGTTCGATTGGAAATATACGTCTTCCATGCATGTGGAGGTTTTTCTAACCAGGCTAATACAATTTCGGAATCAGACCAGAGATACAATTTATATTTGGTCATATTTAGATGCGTTTGCTCCATGGATACTAGTTTGGCTTGTAGTAGCGCACCACATAGTTCCAGTCGTGGCAGACTTATTGTGTTTAGCGGAGCCACCTTTGCTTTGGCTACCAGTAGGTGACTGGTGGTCGCTGTGTCGGATTGTGTGCGCACATAAATGGTGGCACAATATGCCTTTTCAGAGGCATCACAGAAGCCATGTAGTTCGACTTTGTGCTCTGGGGCATAATTTATCCATCGTGGGATTTGTATCTGTGAGATATCATTCAGATTACCCGCGAACTGGGACCACTTTTCTAAACGAAGCGGTTTCACTTGTTCATCCCAGTCAGTTCCGTCTAGCCACAATTCTTGTATTAGAATCTTTGCTTGTATCATAACTGGCGAAAGCCATCCTGCGGGGTCGAAAAGTTTTGCCACCGAGGATAAAATTTGCCTCTTACTTATAGCTGATAGTGCGGATATTGACTCATTAGTGTATGAAAACTGGTCAGATATCGCATTCCATTGTATCCCCAAAGATTTTGTTGTGCTTTCCTTTTCGAATTTAAGGAAATTAGTATCTAATAGATTTTCTTTAGGTATGTCCTTTAAAATATTAGGGTGGTTCGCCGTTATCTTTTTTAACGGAAACCCTGCTGTATTGAGCGCTTGTGTCACTTGTGCTAGTGACTCGTATGCCTGTGGAAGATTGTGGCTTCCAGACAGAATGTCGTCTACATACGTTTGTGTTTTCAACACTTGTGTTGCCAGAGGAAATTCTGACTTTGTGTCTTCTGCCAGTTCGTGGAGTGTACGAATGGCGAGGTATGGGGCACAGTTTACGCCAAAGGTAACTGTTTTTAATTTAAAGTCGCGTAGTGGACTATTGGGAGATTTTCGGAAAATAATTCGCTGAAAATCTTGATCATCTTTTTGTACGACTATTTGTCGATACATTTTCTCAACATCCCCATTAAACACGTATTTGTATATACGCCAATTTAGTATGAGGAGCACTAAATCTGGCTGAAGCGTGGGTCCCGTAAATAAACCGTCATTTAGGGAATTCCCCGAACTTGATGATTTTGATGCATTAAAGACAACTCTTACCTTTGTGGTTTTTTTATCTGGCTTTATTACTGCATGATGTGGCAGGTAAAAAGAATTGTATTTACCCTTTATAATTTTTTCGCCAGGGCTGACTTATTCCATGTGGTTTAAATGGAGGTATTCTTATAGAACCCTATCGTATTCTGGTTTTAGCTCGCCTTTTTTAAGTAGGTTTTTTTCCATACTTAAAAACTGTTGGATAGCAGAGGTACGAGAATGACCTAAGGCGAGTGTGTGGGGAAATTCTGGCTTTAGTGGTAGTCGTACGACGTACCGGCCATTATCTAATCGAGTAGTTGTGGATTTGTAAAAATCCTCACAATATCGATCTTCTGGGGTTGTGATTGACATGGGGGGAGTTCTTCTATCTCCCAAAATTTCTTTAATTGAGTATTGAGGTACTCGTTTGAGATTTCCTCAACTTGAGTTGTCATTGTTGTGACTGGTTCCGCAACTAGTCCGCTTAGGACCCATCCGAAAATGGTATTTTGCGCCAGAAGTGTTTTTGTAATTTTCTCAACACCTTCGAGAATAATTTGAGGTATGAGATCGCTGCCTAATAGAATATCTATTTGAGCGGGAGTGTTGCAGTTGGGGTCTGCTAACTTAAGGTGTGAAACCTTTTGCCAATGCTTGCTATTTATATGATAGCTTGGAAGCATGTTCGTTAGCTTCTGCTTGAATGCGCTTATCCGCTTGGGGGGATATAAGGGTAATGGGGCAGATTTTGTTTGAGTTTTGTACTACTCTTCCGCCCATTCCCGTAATTTCAAAATTAGCTAGTTTTGTTGGCAGTTGTAGCCTACTTTGTGCCCTTGACGATATAAAAGATCGTTGAGATCCTTGGTCTATTAAGGCCCTAAGTTTAAACAGTTCTCCTCGGTGCTCGATGGAGACCACTGCTGTGGGTAATAATACACTGCTTTGGTTTTCGCTGTGTAGCGTCTGAGTTTTTAAAGCCTTTGAGCAGCATGGTGCTTTTTTGCAATTTTCTGAAGACGGGATTTGCTGTTGCAACTAATCCCGCAGCTCTTTTAACATTAGCGTTATTTTGAGCGAAGCTGGAAAAATTTGTAATGTGAAGCATTGAGTTATGTCGTTTATGGCAATAAACGCAATTAAATTTGCTTTCACAATCTTTGAGCGCATGCGCATGAGACAAACATTGGTAAAAAGTTTTTTTGTTCTTACGAAATTGTTTCTTTCGTTAATGTTTAGTTTTTTAAATTTCTCGCAAGATTTCAGCCTGTGCCCTCCTTTACACAGTTCGCATGACGTATGTTTATTTTGTTCGGAGGTGAACGCTTGTGTTTTGAAAAAACTACGATTTAAGTTGTTGTTGTTACTCGCTTGGGGCCTACTGAAGCTTCGATTTAGGTCATGTTGAACGTTTTTAGTTCTGACCATTTTTTATCTACCCTTTCTGCAATTTCGTATTGGGTAGTTAAGAAATCGTTCATTTGTTGCCACGTTGGGCACTTTCTTCGTGATGAGAGCGATTGCTCCCACAAAAGTAACGATTTTTCTGGTAATGCGGATGTGCATATATTTACCAGAATGGGGTCCCAATTGTCTGTGGGAATATTCTGTGTCGCTAGAACCGACAAGCAATTAGAAACAGTGGATTGAAGTTTTATAAATTCTTCACTTGTTTCTTTTTGAATTTTTGGTAAATTCATCAATATTGTGACTTGTTTGTCTACTAATATCCTTTCGTTCTCGTAACGAGCTTTTAGGGCTTCCCAGGCATAATTGAAATTTTCGTCATTAAGAGCGAACTGTTTGACTAATACCCCTGCTTGACCTTTTGTTTTGTATCGGAGGTGATACAATTTTTGTGCATTAGATAATTTTGGGTGGTTTATGTAAACGGCTGTGAACATGTCCCGGAAGGACGGCCATTGTTCATAACCACCATGAAAAATTTCAGTGTCACAGGCGGGCACCTTGAGGTGGATGCCTGAACTCGCCTCTTGGCTTTGCACTTGTGGCAGCTCTACTCTCGGTTGTGGAGTAGGTGCAATTGCTTTAATTAATCTCAATTGATCGGAGATCATAGCTCTCGTTTGCTCGTACTGGTCTAAGCAGTGTTCATATTTGGAGTATGCTGAAGATTTGAAATTTTCAGGTAGATCTGATTCGTCAGATTCTACAAATGCGTCATACGCAGCTTGAAGACGTGTCCAGAAATTGCTTAGATTTTCTTTTTTGATTTCTAATACCAATTTAGAGTTATCTTGAATCGGTGAAGATGAAAATCGAGTGCAGTATCGAATTAGACTGTCACTCTCAGCAATAAACTTAGTATAGGAAATATCTTTCATTTTTTTTTGCTTTGTAGCACCTTGCTTCGAGCGTGTAGCATCAGCAGGTGTACATGGGCTCTTTTCTTCTGAAGTCATTTTTTTTACTTTTAAATACTGTGTTGACTTAGATTCCTTAGAATCTCCGTCCATTTAGATAATATGATAAAATTGAAATATATATATGAGAAAAGAAAAATTCTCTCAGTGTACTTATGATAATAAAAGTACGCGTGAAATCTTTAAGATAAAAGTTTTTTTTTGTTGTTTTATACGCAATGTATCAACTAACGAACGCGTATTTCGTTTTACTTATTCCCGGTGCTTATGTATTAAGCTACTAGTTTGTTATTGTTTTTGTCTTTTATTTTATTTAATGTTTCGTACTCGTTAGCAAATACTTGCGTATACGAGCGATAATGCAAGAAGGAGAAAAAGGTTGATGACCTTTGTATATAAGTTTGCACAATATGTGCTTGTTTATGTGCATACGTAAGATGCAAAAAATTTATATTTTTTTTTTTGTTTTGTTTGCAATCCTGCTTGCTTGTGCTTTAACAAGAACAAGGGGTATTGCTAGACAGGTGCCGATTTGGTCTTTGAACATAAGTTTGTGTGTGTGAACACTTGAAACTGGCAATACTTATGTATTTGCTTTTCCTTTCTACCAACTCTTAAAATTTTTTGTTTTATTTTGACCGTGATTATTATTATTATTTTTTTTTTTTAATGACGAATTGTAAAATTTTTAATAAAGTAAAATTTCGAATTTACGGCTTAATTTTTTCGGAATTTTGTAAAATTTGTAAATTTTTAAATTAATTTTGTACCCTATGTACGTTGTATATACCGGGATAGGCTAATTGTATGCCGTATGTATGTATGTATATAATATTTGCCGTACGGATACCGCGGGAATAGAAAATCGGTGAAGTGCAGGTATACACTTTTGTTAATATGTAAAATTTAATTTTCGTTATGCTTATTCTACATACATGTGGGTGTATGTCGCATTAATTTTGTTTTTCCTCACTTTGTTTCGATATGCAAGGTATGTACATATAAAAGAGGTGACTTTTGGCATATATGTATGTTTGGTTTTGTTATTTTTCTTTTTTCTTTTTAAATTTCGCAATTGCCTTAGCTTACTTTTTGCGCAATCCTGCTTATACTGTTGCGTATAAGGGGTATTGCCTGAAAATGTTGTCAAGTGAATACTTGAAAATTTTTTTTTTTTTATTTTTAATGTTGTGTGTTTAGATACACAAATGTAAGCATAGTAGGCCTGTTATCAGATATGTATATGCCAGTATATATACAATCACACACATATATATATATATATATATATATATATATATGTATATATTATACCATATACTGTTCATACATATATTTGGATGTACATATGTAATGTACCAAACTGTTTTCGGTTTCCCGGAAATAAACCGCAAGTTCGGACAGTTTGGTAGCAACCGTTCTATTAAAAGTGTAACTTTCAACATACATATATGCAAATAAGTTCAAATAATTTAAAATAATAAATGAAGTTGATACACTCACTTTGTGCCGCTTCAAGGGACTTTGAGGGCTTTATATGCGGTTAAAAAGAGGGCGGGGGGGGTTAGTATATGCCACTGCGTTCAATCTGCTTCCTGTCCGTTTCCTTCCTTTTTGGTTGCTTGTTCCGCAGGTTTAAGTTTCCCTTCGTTGGTTGGCTTTCCCCCGTTGGTTGGATTTCCTTTGTTGGTTGGCTTTTCTTTTTATTGTTCTTGGTGCTTTAATTTCACGTTTATTTTGGTTTTTCACAAGGACATTAATTTTTAATTTAAATTAAATTTTTTTTTTTATTTATTTTTTTTTTTTTTTTAAATGTATGTATGTTAAGTTCGCGCCCGGTTTTTGGTATTTTTTTTTTTGTTTTTAAGTACTGTCTTGTATGTATGTGTATATTTATATGTATTTTGCACCTTTTTTTTTGATTTAGATTTGGGTATCACACAACGGAACCGTTTCGTGTCCGTTTTTCAAACCGTTTTTTTTTTTGTTTTATTGTATATGTATGTATATGTCACCTCACGGAACTTTTTTTTTTTGAGAATTTTGTTGTTTGTTTTTTTTTTTGTATGTGTATATGTATGTATGTATATGTCACCGCACCTTTTTTCTTTATATATATATTTTTTGAAAAAGAAAACACTTTTTTTGTATATTTAAACGCATGTATATGTATATGTCACCGCACCTTTTATTTATTTTGCCGCTTGAATATTTTTGGTTTTTTTTTCTTTCCAATAGTGCCTTTCTTAGCGGCTCGAAGGACCAATGTTTAATGCAGCAGTGTTCAATTCACCTTGCTCTTTTGCTTACTACTTGCTTACCACTTTAATTTCTTTAAATAAAAAACACTCGGTTAACTTATTAAAATAACTCCACGGTTTTAATGATATGTACATAAGTGAATGGTTTACAAATTTTGTAAATGAGTGTAAAGGCTCTTTGCACAATATTGCCGGAACTAATGCAATTTTAACTATTGTTGGATGTGATGTGCGAATATCGATAAGGCGCGAGGTCACAGCGGCGATGCGTAAGCGTTATCTATGGCGTGAGCTACGTTTGCAGATCGTAACGAGACTGAAGAAAAAAAAAACCTTTTAGTTGACCCTTTTGACAGTTAATATGTGTTTTCGTGTGTGGATGTCCTCTCGCGTGTGGGTGGTGGAATGTGGGTTCTGTGTGTGTGGTGTGTTGGTGTAGTGACATTAGGGGGGGCGGCTTATCTCATTTAGCCATATATTCTAAAAAGTAAGAAAAAGCAAAGTTCGGACCGAACATTTTATACTCTTGCAACTCGAAGGAATCATAACCGGGTAAGTACCTTACGATATAAAACCAACCAGAGGATCAGAATCTAAGCAATTTTATATATGTATGCATACAACATACATATGTATATAACTTATTCTCTGACCTACACATATATTCGGCATAAGATTTGTTAGAAAAACTAAAAGCATTATACATGGTCATTATACAAAATCAGCCGGATGGTCGAAAATCCTGGTAATAGTTTTATGAGGGCTAGGTCAAGTTTTCGCAAAATTAAGTATATCCATTTTAGGCGCAATGATATACTGTTATGCGTAAAATACGTTTTGATATTCTCATTAAGATAACTCAAGTATTGGCCGATATATCCGGCAGAAAGTCAACAGGAAGTTCTAAAATTTTTATATTAGGTATAAAAGGGCTCTGGGAAGTATTGACCCGATTCCTTTCATTTTGGATACACAGAATTACTACTAGAGGAAAAGGATTCTGTTTGAATTTCTATTGCATATCTCACACATTGACCTAATTTTCGGACAAAAGTCACCTATAGGTACTGGGGTCCACATACTCGGTACCTAGGGTCTTGAACAGTTTTGGTTGGATTTAATCAATTTTTTGTCATACTTTAAAGGAATTATTCATGCCTAGTTTAATCCCGTTATATTAATTGCTTCTTGATGTGTGTACTTGAAACTGAACGAATCAAGAGGAATTTAAAACTGTACCATTTGGGAAATAGGCGTGGCTGTTGTCCGATTTCGCTCATTTTCACGACGGGATATGGGACTAAATAATGCCGCGTACTGGTCGAAATCGGTTTGGTCGGGTCCCGAGACATAGGATTTCACCAAAAAGAGGGTGATGCCACGCCTTTCGTCCAATTTTCACACCGGCTCTCATAAAGCTCTCTTGTACCATCTCGGTGGTAAAATTCGATGTCTTTGGCATATTTAGTTTAGTTTAGTAGTTTTCTACAGTACCGTTATGTCATCCCTTTCTTGTAATATTTATGCTGTATGAATTTGGTCGGTGTAGCTTTAGTTGTTTAGGAGAGTACATGTTAAACATATTAGGGGACAGGGCCACGCCCACATTTTCAAACCTTTATATCCACAGGTGGCTCTTGCCACTGCGATCCCCTGTGCCAAGATACAGTTTTATATCTTAATTTGGTCCTTAGTTATGGCCTTCGGTTAATGGTGAGTTGTGGGTGTGGCAGTGATCCGATTGTGCCCATCTACGAACTCGAATTTATTTTTATGCTAAGGAACACGTATACCAAGTTTCATCAAAATATCTCAATTTTTACTCAAGTTACAGTTTGCGCGGATGGATGGACAAACAGACAGCCAACCGGATTTCAACTTTTCTGATCAGCCTGCTCATTTATATACATATATGTAACCCTTTATCTATCTGTATTAGTTTTAGGTGCTACGTACAACAGTTAAGTAAACAAAACTATATTACTCTGTAGAAGTGGTTGCAAGAGTATAAAAATTACTTTTTACACTCATTGTAGCCATCATAAAGTGTAAAGTATAAAGAAAGGAGTACTATGCGAAATTGCTTACCGAAGCCCGCCAACTCAGGAGGTTGTACGAAGCGAAAGTTCTTCATTCAGGCAATACCTTGGACGTAATTCTAAATTAAAAATTATTATTATAATAAACTTTTTATAATATTGTGAAACGATTTTATTATATAATAATATAAAATTGTATTATATTGTTTAGATATATTATATTTCAATCACATATGTGGGTTCGTTACAAAGTTTCTGCGGGTTCGACCCTTATTGAAACACGTACATTTTATATCAACATTTATTTTCAATATAATTATACTAGTCACTTAAACATTCGTTGTTTTAACTTAGAAACTATTTATCTGATTTCTATTTTAAGCTAAGTTTTCTTTTAGTAAGCGAAAAGTGTTTTCAATAGTACACGCTGTTTAATATTTAAATCTAAAATTACACACTTTATAGTTATTTTCAGTAAACGAAGATATTCAAAATGAAAGACACAGCTGCACGCTGCTAAGCTCAGAACCAAAGTGTGACCTGTCAGTGTCCGCGGATTGGCTATCTAGTTCGAGTCAGCGTTGTTTATTTTGTATTAGGTACGGTTGCTATATTTAGTACGGTCGCATTTTGTTCGTACACGATCTTGTTGACCGTACGGTCGAGTCTACTCGCACCACTTTTTCATGTATTCCGACACTGTGATTGTTTTGTGCGGTCCTTCGTGGTCTCCCATTTTCATTACCTCATACCTGCCATGTTTAAGCGTAGCAGTCACCTTATAAGGACCCAAGAATTTAGGTTTCAACGTTAACCCCGGTCCGAATTGAGTTCTCTTAATTGCGACTAGGTCATTTGTTTTATATAGAGTTTGAGGTCTTCTCTTAGAATTATAGTTCTTACAATTTTCTTGTTGCAGTTTTTGAATGTTATTATATGCTTCTTTTCTCAAACTATCTCTTTCTCTATCAATTTCTTCCACTGTCTCGTTTCGTAATAATTCTCTTAATTCTAAGTCGTCAGTACTGCGCATATCTAGCCTCATCAAAATTGTAAACGGAGTGATTTTTGTACTTCTAGGGGGTGTGTTATTAATAATTTTCTGAATACGTCCTACAAACTTATACCATTGAGATGGATTTTTTTTGTGATAGTTTCGCTAGCATCGGAACTACAATCTTATAGATACGTTCGACTTGTCCACTCCCTCTCGGTACTCCTGTTGCTATAAGGAAGTGCTGAATGCCATTTGCTTTACAATACTCGTGAACGCAGTTTCCCTGTCTGAAATTATTCTCCTCGGGTTACCAAATATAATCGACAATTTGACTAAACAACCAATAACTGATGTACTATCCGTTGACTTCACCGGAAATAATCAAATAAACTTCAAGAAACTGTCGACAACAACTAATATATGCTTGTATTTTTTTGTGGTTAATTCCATCGGTCCTACATGGTCAATGTGAAAAGTTGTTAAAGGTGTGTTTTCTTTATCTATTGGTGAAAGAAACCCTCCTTTTACCCATTTTGCTTTCATTGATAATACACTCAACACAATTTTTAACCACTCTATCCACCTTGGAACGCAAATTTGGAATAAAAATTCTTTTTCCAGACAATCTTGAGTTTTTTTATTCCATAGTGCCCTTTTCTATGAGCTAACGTAATAATTTCCTCCTCCATCCCTGTTGGTACTACTAGCAATTCTAATACTGGGTCTTTGTACAATAAGTTATATTTCACGAAAAAATCCATATATTCTTCCTTCTCAAGTACTTTTCGGATCGCTTTTACCCACTCGTCACTTAGTTGAGCTTCTTTTAACTGATGTCTTCGACTCAAAACATCTATCATCATCATCGTATTTTCTCCTCTGAAGGCTTTATAGTTCCCTTTTCTACTAGATATGCTAAGAAGGACACTTTTTTCTTTAAAAACTGGCATTTGTCCCAACGTATTCGTAAACCATATCCCGATGCGCGTTTCAACACAAGCTCAAGTTTCTGGATATTAGTCTCCTCATATTTGGCAGGCACAATAATATCGTCCAGATACACGATAATAATACCATTCTGTATTAAATCTTTGAAAACTGAATTAACGAATCGACAAAAAACTGCTGAAGAATTCGAAATGCCAAACGGAACATATAAAAACTCATATTGACCATGGTGTGTAACAAATGATGTAAACTTTTGAGACTCGCGTGAGACTGGCACATGGAAGAATCCATTAGCCAAATCTAAAGTTGTAAAAATCTTTGTGATCTGTAGTCGTTCTAGGACATCGTCAATCAATACCATAGGGAAATTATCCTTAACTATTTTCTGGTTTAACTTTCGGTAATCGCAACACATTCTTTTAGACCCATCTTTCTTCGGTACTAATACTATAGGGAAGCATACTCTGAAGTGCTCGGCTGTATTATTCCTTCCTCTAACCATTGACTAACTTGATTTTCGATAAAGAACTGGTCTGCATAACGTACTCGTCAAGGGGTAGTATACACTGGTGTATCATCTGTCAAAATAATCTTCATAGCGACTGGACTTTCTATTTTCTTTACAGGTGAATACGTATTAATCATGGAAGATAAAATTGTAGCTTGCTCTCTATTCAAATGATTTAAATATTCTACCAGTTTATTCTCCTTCTCGTCCTCTATAGGTAAACAAAAACTATTACATTTGGGAAACAAGTCGCTTCGGTTCTGCAAAGATTCACTACTAACAGATCTTTTAATGAAGATGGCTTCACTTTCTCTTACCAACATGTCGACTTTTCCCAATACACTGTTGCCTATTATAGCAGCGTATCGCAAATCTTTTTCCTTAACAACATGGGAGTTGATATTCATCTTTATTTTATCTATGTTCAACTCTATATCGAAACTTCCTAGTGTTATAATAGCATTATCCTTTAATCCTACTAAACGTCGTTTGTCGTTACTTAATTTAATATGCTGATTAAGTTGCATTAGAGTATCGTAACGCATAATGCAAAGATCACTTCCGGTATCAATTAACGCGGAAAAAGTACAACCAATTTGTTGAATGATATTAAATATTAACCCGCCCATATTTTTTATAACATTTATATTTTTCTCTTGCTTAATTGCACCGTTCGGTAGATTATTACCTTTACATTCAAAAGAACGATGACCAATCTTATTACACTTGTAACAACGGTATTGCTTACCCGGACAACTTTTTGCAAAATGTGTCCCTTCACCACACTTGAAACATTTCTTGTTTTCTCCTGGGTTACTATCTACTCTGACATCTGAACGCCTAAAATCAGATTGATTCCGGAAAACTTTAAGCTGATGTTGTTGCATCAACCGAATTTTTTCGTATGTCTTGATTTAATGCTTAAGTTCACTGATCGTTCTGGCTTGATATAAAATGGCTTTATTTATTTTAGAATAACCATTCACGAAATATTTGATAATACTTCCGTCATCGATTTTAATAGATTTGCCAACTTCAATTAAACTGTATAAATACTCAAGAAACGATTCTGATTCTTTTTTACTACGATTCCTTAAACTATTGTGTATTTCCGCTGAAGGCGGTTTCACCCCAAACTCTTCAACAAGTACCTTTTTTAAAGACGACCAATTGCGCATACCACTTACGCCCCTAATAAACGACTTAGCTGCACCCTTTAAGAGTTGCTTTGCATAAATAAACATTTGTACTTCATTCCACCCTACTGTAGCCACATTATCTTCAAACTCAATTACCCACTGATTAACGCCTAGTGAGTCTGTACCAGTAAATAAAGATATACTATCTTCAATGTCTCTCAATGTAAAGTGTGAAATGTTCCTAACACGCGGGCCTACGGTTTCTGTCTTCATTCTGACCGGAACTCGATTCATCGTCGCTAAACTCAGCATCGCTCAGGCCAAAATGTCGGATCAGACGGGTCTGCAGGTCTGATTTCTTTCCGTACGTTGTCAGTCCCAGTTCTTTTCTCTTAGTAACGCTAACGTCATAGCTTTAATGGTTTCAGTATCCATGTTGGGTTATGAACTTTTACAAATAATCTTATAATAAAAATCTTTTATAATATATAATATAATATAATTATAATTTTTTTTTTTATTTTATTTTAAATTTAATAGTAAATTGGTTTTTTAACATTTAATGTTTTAAATTTTTGTATTAGACAAACGTATTTAATCCTATATGCTACGATACATTTACAATTTTTAGTCAGTGCTAATATGTATCGCCGTTACTATAGCTTATAAGCCGAATCACTAATTGGAAATGAACAATACACTTTCTTATACTCTTTTACACTTTCTTATACTCTCTTAATTGGACACTTACTGGAATCTTCGCTAGTAGTCGATGCCACTCTTCTTCTTTTTCACTCTGCTTGCTCGCCACTTTGACTCGTACCTATTCCTCTTCTGGAATCTTCGCTAGTAATCGATGTTACTCTTCCAGAGAACGTAAAGTATAGACAGAGAACGTCTATCATCGAGAAGGTTCACGGCGCGGAGATCGTAAAAATATTTTTGGCTAACTCGGTCGAGATGGTCCAGTCAGAGAACGTAAAGTATAGAGAAGGTGCAGGTTCGACTGCGAACATTTGATAGATTCAGTTGAAGGAATTCGCCGCATTTGTTAACATTGTAGGTCGGAATTCGCTTCACAATTTTAAAATTGTTTACAATTCCCTCACATATTCTAACAGAGAATATGAAGAGAAATAAATATATGTATTTACGGCATATGATGAAATGGCATATATGCCCAAGCAGAGAATATGAAGAGACTCCCAACGAAGAATTTCGTTTTGCTATTATTATTATTATGTTTATATTTTGTTTCATTTTTGACACCGAAAAATGTGTACAAAACACATTATGTTCTCTGTCTCACATACCCAAGAATATGAAGAGACATAAATACATATGGACATTTCCACAAAAAGGTCCACCACGCGTGCAAAATTCAAACAGTTCCTGAAAACTTTTTGTTGATGAATAATAAATCTCAAATGTGTTTGTTTTATAAATATAAATGAATTTTTATTTTCTTCTTATTTTGAGCCGAAATATACAACGAATACACAAAATCTATAAAAATCTGACTCTTTTGACCAAATATACCAACGTTTTTCCTTGTTATATTCCCTAATTCAAAGTAATACTACGATGTTTTTATAATTTAAAAATCTTCTGCTGATAGTAAATAATGTTCAACAAGCAGACAGACTGAGTGGAGATCGAATAACGGTAGTTTTTTGTGTTTGCTTCTGCGTATGTCGCGTCCGTTACCAAAAAACATCATTTATTGTTCTCATTAGTGAACAAAGTGTTGAAGTGTAAATTGCTTTCAGACTAAAAGCAGATACATCATTTCACTTAAAAAAAGTAATAATTGGCTCTCGGCAAAAAGGATTAATAAAATTTATTGGTGTTTGAAATTCGTCGCGTCCGTTACCGTAAACTTTAAATATTAAATAAAGTCGTAGAAATTGCACAAAATTAAAATTTTATTGATAGCAAAAACGGCAAAAGAAACAAGAAACGCAATAACAATGAAGTATAGAGAGAAAATGAAAGAAAACGTCGAGAAATGACAGGAATACAAGAAGAAAGAAGCAAAACGAAAGCAAGAGTACCGAAAAAGATTATCGCAAAAAAATGAAAAGTGATAGCAATTTATTAGAAAAGAAGAAAGAAAAGGACCGTGTTAGGCAGCAAGTTTTGCGGCAAAAAAGTGCATAAATAATATTGACAATTTGAATTGCGAAATTTACAGCTGTAAACAAACGATGGGAAAAGCAATTAAAAAAGTTGAGGTTACGCTACCTAAAAACCTGAATAGAAAAATAGCTATCCTCAAATCTTTATGCAATAAATATATTAAGCCAACAGAAACGATGAATGAAAATACAACCAAGTCATCAAAAAGCCAGAAGCGCGAAAAATTAATTGAACAATTCTTTTTGCAAGATGGAATCAGCGTTCAAGCTCTTGGGAGAAAGGATACAATGATAATGGGAAAGTAGTCTCAAAACGTTTTATGCTTATGACCTTAACAGAAGCATATCAACTTTTTAAATCCGAAGATACCGAACAAAAAGTCTGCTTAGTTAAAGTCTTATTCGTTCTAAGCCAACTTCTTCTTCTTCTTCTTTACTGGCGTAGACACCGCTTATGCGATTATAGCCGAGTCAACAAACAGCGCGCCAGTCGTTTCTTCTCTTCGCTACGTGGCGCCAATTGGATATTCCAAGCGAAGCCAGGTCCCTCTCCACTTGGTCCTTCCAACGGAGTGGAGGTCTTCCTCTTCCTCTGCTTCCCGCGGCGGGTACTGCGTCGAATACTTTCAGAGCTGGAGCGTTTTCATCCATCCGGACAACATGACCTAGCCAGCGTAGCCGCTGTCTTTTAATTCGCTGAACTATGTCAATGTCGTCATATATCTCGTACATCGTTCCATCGAATGCGATATTCGCCGTGGCCAACGCGCAAAGGACCATAAATCTTTCGCAGAACTTTTCTCTAGAAAGCTCGTAACGTCGACTCATCGGTTGTTGTCATTGTCCAAGCCTCTGCACCATATAGCAGGCCGGGAATTATGAGCGACTTATAGAGTTTGGTTTTTGTTCGTCGAGAGAGGACTTTACTTTTCAATTTCCTGCTCAGTCCGATGTAGCACCTGTTGGTAAGAGTAATCCTACGTTGAATTTTTAGGCTGACATTGTTGGTTGTGTTAATGCTGGTTCCTAAATAGACGAAATTATCTACAACTTCAAAGTTATGACTGTCAACTGTTTGTTTGATGACAGGAGATATTTCGTCTTGCCCTCGTTCACTGCCAGACCCATTTGAGTTGCTTCCTTGTTCAGTCTGGAGAAAGCAGAACTTACCTTCGCGGGTGTTGAGGCCGATGATATCAATATCATCGGCATACGCCAGCAGCTGTACACTCTTGTAAAAGATTGTACCTGCTCGATTAAGTTCCGCAGCTCGAATAATTTTCTCCAGCAGCAGATTGAAAAAGCCGCACGATAGGGAGTCGCCTTGTCTGAAACCTCGTTTGGTATCGAACGGCTCGGAGAGGTCCTTCCCGATCCTGACGGAGCTTTTGGTGCTGCTCAACGTCAGTTTACACAGCCGTATTAGTTTTGAGGGGATACCAAATTCAGACATCGTGGCATAAAGGCAGCTCCTTTTCGTGCTGTCGAAAGCAGCTTTGAAATCGACGAAGAGGTGGTGTGTGTCGATGGTGAATATCTGGTCGGTTGTTGATTTACCAGGTCTAAAGCCACACTGATAAGGTCCGATCTGTTTGTTGACCTTGGGCTTTAATATTTCACACAATACGCTCGACAGAACCTTATATGCGATGTTAAGGAGGCTAATCCCACGGTAGTTGGCGCAGATTGTGAGGTCTCCTTTTTTATGGATTGGGCATAGCACACTTAAATTCCAATCGTTGGGCATACTTTCGTCCGTCCATATTTTACAAAGAAGCTGATGCATGCACCTTATCAGCTCTTCGCCGCCGTGTTTGAATAGCTCGGCCGGCAATCCGTCGGCCCCTGCCGCTTTGTTGTTTTTCAGGTGGGCAATTGCTATCCGAACTTCTTCATGGTCGGGCAATGGAACATCTGCTCCATCGTCATCGATTGGGGTATCGGGTTCGTTTTCTCCTGGTGTTGTGAGTTCAGTGCCATTCAGCAGGCTGGAGAAGTATTCCCTCCATAATTTAAGTATGCTCTGGGCATCGGTGGCTAGATCACCTTGGGGGGTTCTACAAGAGTATGCTCCGGTCTTGAAACCTTCTGTAAGCCGCCGCATCTTTTCGTAGAATTTTCGAGCATTACCCCTGTCGGCCAGCTTATCAAGCTCCTCGTACTCACGCATTTCGCCCTCTTTCTTTTTCTGTCTACAAATGCGTCTCGCTTCCCTCTTCAACTCTCGGTATCTATCCCATACCGCACGTGTTGTGGTCGATCGTAACGTTGCGAGGTAGGCAGCCTGTTTTCTCTACGCTGCGACGTACCAGCTGTTCCTTTGCACTTTCCAAAACCACAGTTCCCTTATACCGAGTTGTTGACGAGTGCTCTCAGAGAGCAGGAGTGTAAGCTGAGTAGAAAATCGTTCGGCTGTCTGTTGTGATTGCAGCTTCTCGACGTCGAACCTTCCTTGTGTTTGTTGGCGTGCGTTTTTTGCTGCACAGAGGCAGGTGCGAATTTTGGCTGCAACAATATAGTGGTCCGAGTCGATGTTAGGACCTCGGAGCGCACGCACATCTAAAACACTGGAGACGTGTCTTCCGTCTATCACAACATGATCGATCTGGTTGGTGGTTTTTCGATCCCTAGACAGCCAGGTAGCTTGATGTATCTTCTTATGCTGGAATCTAGTACTACAGATAACCATATTTCGGGCCCCGGCGAAGTCGATCAGCCTCAACCCATTTGGGGATGTTTCCTCGTGGAGGCTGAATTTACCGACCGTAGTGCCAAAGATACCTTCTTTGCCCACCCTGGCGTTGAAGTCGCCAAGCACGATTTTGACATCGTGGCGGGGGCATCTCTCATAAGTGCGCTCCAAGCACTCATAAAAGGCATCTTTGGTCACATCGTCCTTCTCTTCCGTCGAGGCGTGGGCGCAAATCAGCGATATGTTGAAGAACCTAGCTTTGATGCGGATTGTGGCTAGACGTTCATTCTCCGGAGTGAATGAAAGTACTCGGCGACGGAGTCTCTCTCCCACCACGAATCCAACACCAAACTTGCGCTCCTTTATATGGCCACTGTAGTAAATGTCACAAGGACCTACTCGTCTCTGTCCTTGTCCCGTCCATCGCATTTCTTGGACGGCGGTGATGTCAGCCTTTATTTTCACGAGGACATCAACCAGCTGGGCAGCGGCACCTTCCCAATTAAGGGACCGGACATTCCAGGTGCATGCCCTCAATTCGTAGTCCTTATTTCGTTTGCCGTGGTCGTCATCAAAAGGGGGGTCTCTCATCCGAGTCTGTTTTTTCCTTTTCATTGGGGCTGTGTTTTTACGTGGCGGGTCCCAAACCCAGCGCACAACCCTATGCAGGGGATGTTTCGCCTTCTCACTTTAGCTCGCCTTCAAACGGATGTTCTTAGGCTACCCAGAGGATACTTGGTCAAAGACCGGAAGTCGTGAGCTGCTTGAGTCATATGTAAAAGAATCGTTTCTGGCCACTCCCAAGTGAATGGCGATCAGAGAACTTTCCTCACTTGCGTGAACTTCTACACATGACTCCATCCTCCAACGCCAACTTACATTCAGTTAATCAATAATTTACGACACAATATGTGTGTCTGTAAGTACCATGCAAATTTTATTTTTCTACTAGAAGGCTGTGCAAAGATTATACCGCAGATTCCTGCCAAAGCTGAATTATTTCTTACATCAGTTTGCTGTGACGTTATGAATGAAAAGTGCATGGCTAATAATTGTGACAGCTGTGTACGCGATATTAAAGACGATCTAGTTCCAATACAGTTTATTTATAAATTTAATACGCAAATCAAATGGAAACAGTGGAGAAAAGTAGATGATCGCATAACTTTAAACTACACTATTGGTCCATTAATCGACTCAATTCATGATATAGAGATTCAGCTACCAGCTTTTAAATTGCATTGTTTTGTTAAACGTCACCAACAAAATTACTTTGAAACTAAAAAAAAAAATGTAGCAGCTAATGAAATTGTTATGCAAGTTGATTTTGCTGAAAATTATCGCTTGACATTCCAAAACGAAGTTCAAGATGCCCACTTTAGTTATAGCCAAGTAACAGTGTTTACGTGCGTAGCTTGGGTTCTTGGTGAAACCAAGTCTTTTGCTGTTATCAGTGATAGATTGACCCACAGTAAATTCGACGTTTATTGCTTTATTTCCAAAATTATCAATATATTACAAAACCAGTACAAAGGAGTTACCAGCATTTATATTTTCTCTGATGGAAGCACTTCCCAATTCAAAAATAAATTTATTCTTTCTAGTATTCCAAGACTTGCAGCTGAATTTAATTGCGGAATCTTAGAGTGGAATTTTTTTTGCCACTTCACATGGCAAAGGTGCTGTAGACGGAATAGGTGCCGTAGTTAAACGAAAAGTCTGGCAAATCGTTAAAGCAAGAAATATTGTTCTCGGTGATGCTTCATGCTTCTATGAATGTGCTAAGAACAACATTCATGGAGTTAATATTTTGTATATCTCTGGAACACAAATTGATAGTTTTTGTAATCAACTGTCAGAGTTATGGCAAAATATTCCAAATATCAAAGGAGTTAAGAGTTTGCATTGGTTTTCATATTTCGACAGTAAATTTATTGAAGTTGCTCGGACCGCCTATTTATTAAAGAAAATAATTAAAATAGACCATACTAAAAACTAATAACTTTCTTCTTAATTTTTTAAGTCATTTTTACTATAACGTTAATTGAACTTTTATTTTACGTTATTGTTTTGCTTAATTTTCAATAAAATTTAAGTGTTATAATGCAAAAATTGTATTTCTTTGTTCATGGAAGCTTTTGTCGCGTCCGTTATGTCGCGTCCGTATTTCTTCTATACTCAATTAAAAAACTAAGGGAAACTTAACATATGTATTTCATAAACCTACGAATAACAATCATCTGTTCGCATTTAAAACAATGTCAATATATATAAACTTTTCCTTTGTCTTCTTTGTTTTGGACGCACTTAAAAGCGTACGAATGTTGCGTCCGTTACCGTGAAAATGCCCATATATGTATGCATGCTCCTTATGATCTCCCAACAACAGCATTGTGATATTTTCAGGCTTCAATTTTTGCTTTCAACTTGGGAATCGCAATGTATGCAAATATGTATGCTTTTGCGTTTTGCCGTCGGCAATTGAATATTGACAGGTAAACATAATTATGATATGAGTATAATTTTGTATGAATGCATGCATAGTAATATTTATAGTCAATTTGGACTTGCATATTTAATAATTTTCTTTGATTTTTACATAATATACTATTCAAATAAATATTTTTGTATTATATATGTATTTTCTACTAATAGAAATTAAATTTATCACAACAATATATGTATATGTACATAGATCATATTATCTTATGTCTCTGCACATGCTCATATCATAATCTTATTATCTGCTCATATGATTGCAGTATACGCATGTGCGCATTCCGAAATTCAAATAATGATTTTATCACTTATCAATGTATTTCATGTGCGCGCATTGATCTGCATGTTCATACATTCATATAAAGTTATATGTACATATATTTGTATACATTACCGAACAAATAATGAACAAGCATGTAAACACACATACGCGTACAGATGTGAATATGTCACCAACAAAAATTGAAGCATTGTTCTACGAAAACAACAATCGCCTCAGCATAAGCATCACAAGTCAATATGGCAGCCGAATTGGCGAAGCCCAAATGTAGTAAATTTTACAACAAAAACGATTTCATTCATAAACGCAGGCGCATATGCCACAAGCGACCTCGCTTCATTCATATACACAGACGCCGTAACATCTCCCCGAGCATGCCTTTGCCTAGAAGAGTTTCTTCGCGACGATGGGCAAGGGAAGCGGTGACAATCGGCGGCCATTCGTTTATTTTTTCGGCAGAGCTTGGATTTTTTAGCAATGTTGTGACAAAGGAGATGCGAAAAGGTGCTTGCGGCACTTGTTATTATGAATGTATGTATGTACATATGTACGTGGCTCGCATTTGCTTTCGTAAACATACAAATGTGCGAAAGAAATAATGTAAGTGTGTATGTACATATATGCCATAGAAATTCTACTGGTACAAATATGGAAATGATAACGAAATAATGGGAATAGGCATATTTCATGAAGGTCATCAATTTTCTTTGAAGAAATGAAAATTATTTTGCACATCTTCACTTTTTAATAGTCAAAATAAATATTAATTTATTTAAAAATTAAAAAATAAAGAGAAATAAAATTAAAATAATTTTTCCTACTTTTTCCCGATTTTGTAAAAAAATTAAAATTTCTACCATTTTTCGGAAAAAAACTTTTTTTTATATAAACGTTTATTTTCAATATAATTATACTAGTCACGTAAATATTCGTTGTTTTAACTTAGAAGCTATTTATCTGATTTATATTTTAAGCTAAGTTTTCTTTTAGTAAGCGAAAAATGTTTTCAATAGTGCACGCTGTTTAATATTTAAATCCAAAATTACACCCTTTGTAGTTATTTTGAAGTAAACGTAGATATTCAGAACGAAAGACACAACTGCACGCTGCTAAGCTCAGCGTCCGCGGTCGCATTTTGTTCGTCCGCGATCTTGTTGACCGCACGGTCGAGTCTACTGATCCCACATATACATATTATAATATTATATCGTAAATAATTACATATTTTTGCGCTTACATTGCAAACCCTATGAGATTTATCAAAATAATGCAGCGTTTGAAAAGCTACCCTTTGGTTTGAGAGCGATATGAGAGCTAATTAAAATTTGCATGTGCTACGGCTTTCGTTTGAGTTTGTTGTTTCTCTTTTATTAACAGTACAGCGAATGAAAAAGTGTACGTCCAGCTAAAGATGAAGAGTCGTCAACGAAATGTGAGACTCGCCTCAAAGTGCCCATACATGACACACAAGTGCGCTCAATCGGTATGTGTGCGCATGCGGTTTACTCGTGTATGGGCTTGTGCGCGTACCGATCCATGTTCGCGAAAATGTTTGATTTTTTACGATCGATGTGCGCACATGTGTGTCGTGTATGGCGTTGTGTGCGCACAAAAACTCATTTCTCTCGTATCGCCGAACAGTGAAGATCGTGGACGAACAATGGCAAGGGCTAAGGGGGAGCCTGCTTTAGAGGCTTCACAAAATCGACTTTTCTTGGGAGGGAAAGAAATAATTCATTCAAGCGAAATTTGACATTCTGCCTTTGGGAGCAATTGCCCGATACGTCTCGCATGTGCATTTTTCGGGCGGCTTGCAGGATGCAGGTCGCAATTTCTATCGGAAACAAAATATTCAAAGAGATTCATATTTTTTAATAATTTATCTTCTAGTTAAACTAAGAAAATTTAAAAAAAGTGTAAAATTTTACAATTTGTTAAAAAATTGAAAAAAGTGGTTTTTGACCAAAAAAATTTTTCATTGTATTTGTTTAAAAATATGTTCAAACTTGACTTTTCTTAATTTTTTTAGTTTAAATAGAAGATAAATTTATGCCAATGATAATAAACTTTGCCCTAATTCCACACGACGTTTAGATTTTTTTTCAATCCTGCCCGCCAATTGAGAATAGTCGTAAAAATGAAATACCGAGAAGTCGCGCTTCAAAGTTTTCGCTTTTTGCCCAAGCGCTAATATATCTGTTAGACGCTCGGTCACTATTTCCCTTATAGCTTCGAAAATATTTCGAATTCCAATCTATAACTTTGGGGAAATATTGTTAGATAATTTTTAAATAGATGTAAGCAAAAAAAAAATCAATTATTTGAAGCTTTTTAAGGCGGCTCCCCCCTTTATAAAGATTTCGTATCAGAATTTATTGATCTTATAAAAAATTTGGCAAACGAAAAGTGAAAAATATAAAAATAAAATTGAGAAAAATAAAAGTTGGAATAAGTTATTAACGAAATACAAAGAAATAGATAAAAGTCCTACATTAGAATTAAATTCCAAGAAATGTTCCGCTTGCCTGTCACACACTGTCACTGTGTGAAGAACGAACACAAAATGGATTTGTGTGTCGTGTATGGGCAAAACGAATTCACACAGATCAAACGTACTTGTGTGTCGTGATGGGCCCTTTCAGTCAGGCTCGGGGTAGATATAGGGGTGAAAGAGAGAGAGAGAGAATCTTCAGTACAGCGTGAGGTTCGCCGCAGCCGAGAAAGAGATATAGCAGAACCAGTGAAAAACGTAGAATCGTGGCCCGACTCAGCTGATATGACCTATCTTATGAGCGCGAGTTAAGCGTATTCCTTATAATAGTAACAAACATCAAAGCAACCTTTTCTTTCAGTAAACAGAATGCAGAAACAACCTGGATGCAACAATTGAAATACACTATCACTACAACAAACAATCCTAAACAAACAAGTGTCAAAACAACATTAGTTTTAATACCACAACAACCTTATCTTAAAACAAACAATTGTATCTAAGCAAGCAATATATAATACATGTAAACAAACCTAAACAAATAATATAATCTGTATCTTAGTAAAGTATCAACTAGTAATAAGTAAACATACTAGTTAGTATAAATAGAAGTAAGAACCATGTAATAAGTTAGTCTTAAGAGTATAAATAAAGAGTACACATTTCGGTGCAGCTCAAAATATATTCTTTTGACTCATTTTTACTCAATGTAAAAATTAACTCGCGCAATGTAACTGAACAGTGAAAAACGCTACTCCCTTCTTTCTTTGACGTGGGATGACGTGAGAATCCACGAAATTTGGTTTTTTGCCGCAGAAACGTGGCAGCTGACTGCTCTCTCACAACGCAGGGTTGCCAATATCGATATACTGCAGTAATTATCAACTCTTATAATTCAATCTGTTCAATATGTTTGAAATTTTCTTAAAATAACTCAAAGTCGAATGCTATTATTTATAAATATATAAACTATTTTTAATAGTTTGTTTTCAGTTTTAATATTTTATATTGTAAAAAATTGTAATTGAAAATAAAGACATGCTCAAAACTATATATGCGTATTGGGCAATGGCAACATTGTTCAAATGAAAACAAACAAAGATGGCTGATTTCTGCGTTTTTACCACGTTTTTCACTGTTCACACATTTTGCGGATGAGGAAGGAAAAGGAAGGAAGGCAGTAGCGTTTTTCACTGGTTGTGCTAATAGACTTCGAACACAGAGAGTCAGAGAATCAGAGATTTACTAATTCATGGGTAAATGTAGTAAATTCTGCAAAGAAGGTCGTTCACTTTCTTACAAGAACGATCGTATAGTATCAATAGAATTATGTCAGTAATCTATGGACATTGCTTGGCATTAAAAGTCAAGGACGAATCGAAGGGAATGTGTTCCTTACAAGCAAAAGTAAAATTAGAAGAAATTCTTCCTCTACCTGAACCACTTTATAGCACAACCTGTGAAAAACGTAAAATCGTGGCCCGAGTCAGCTGGCACGACCTATCTTATGGGCGCGCAATGTAACTGAACAGTGAAAAACGCTACTCCCTTCTCTCTTTGACGTGGGATGACGTGAGAATTCACGACATTTGGATTTTTGCCGCAGATAACACGGCAGCTGATTGCTCTCTCACAACGCAGGGTTGCCAATATCGATATACTGCAGTAATTATCAACTTTTATAATTCAATCTGTTCAATATGTTTGAAATTTTCTTAAAATAACTCAAAATAAGAGTCGAATGCTATTATTTCTAAATATATAAACTATTTTTAATAGTTTGTTTTCAGTTTTGATATTTTATATAGTAAAAAATTTCACTGGTTGTGTTATTACTCTCTTCTTACGGGTGATCATCAGAAATCCAAACAATTCTTGCGCAGCATACCCGTTATAATAACGCATTTCAAATTACCTCTTTTTTTGAGAAAGCAAGTCACTTCGACCCAATGATCACAAATTTCTGCAAATACATTTTATTGCAGATCCAGATACACAAGCGTCTACGCGGTGTTCAGTGTAGCAGAGCCATTTGATATAGATTTGATTAGGCCTCTCCAAGACATGTTACATTCTCATAATTGCTACTTATAGTCTTTCAAAACTGCAATTGAGAGTGTTCCAGCAGATACTCCTGATTTTAATGTCGTAATCCATTGGAGGATGGAGTCATGTGTAGAAGTTCACGCAAGTGAGGAAAGTTCTCTGATCGCCATTCACTTGGGAGTGGCCAGAAACGATTCTTTTACATATGACTCAAGCAGCTCACGACTTCCGGTCTTTGACCAAGTATCCTCTGGGTAGCCTAAGAACATCCGTTTGAAGGCGAGCTAAAGTGAGAAGGCGAAACACCCCCTGCATAAGGTTGTGCGCTGGGTTTGGGACCCGCCACGTAAAAAAAACACCCCAATGCAAAAGTTTAAACAGCCTCGGATGAGAGACCCCCCTTTTGATGACGACCATGGCAAACGAAATAAGGACTATGATTTGAGGGCGTGCACCTGGAATGTCCGGTCCCTTAATTGGGAAGGTGCCGCTGCCCAGCTGGTAGATGTCCTCGTAAAGATAAAGGCTGACATCACCGCCGTCCAAGAAATGCGATGGACGGGACAAGGACAGAGACGAGTAGGTCCTTGTGACATTTACTACAGTGGCCATATAAAGGAGCGCAAGTTTGGTGTTGGATTCGTGGTGGGAGAGAGACTCCGTCGCCGAGTACTTTCATTCACTCCGGAGAATGAACGTCTAGCCACAATCCGCATCAAAGCTAGGTTCTTCAACATATCGCTGATTTGCGCCCACGCCTCGACGGAAGAGAAGGACGATGTGACCAAAGATGCCTTTTATGAGTGCTTGGAGCGCACTTATGAGAGATGCCCCCGCCACGATGTCAAAATCGTGCTTGGCGACTTCAACGCCAGGGTGGGCAAAGAAGGTATCTTTGGCACTACGGTCGGTAAATTCAGCCTCCACGAGGAAACATCCCCAAATGGGTTGAGGCTGATCGACTTCGCCGGGGCCCGAAATATGGTTATCTGTAGTACTAGATTCCAGCATAAAAAGATACATCAAGCTACCTGGCTGTCTCCGGATCGAAAAACCACCAACCAGATCGACCATGTTGTGATAGACGGAAGACACGTCTCCAGTGTTTTAGATGTGCGTGCGCTCCGAGGTCCTAACATCGACTCGGACCACTATATTGTTGCAGCCAAAATTCGCACCCGCCTCTGTGCAGCAAAAAACGCACGACAACAAACACAAGGAAGGTTCGACGTCGAGAAGCTGCAATCACAACAGACAGCCGAACGATTTTCTACTCAGCTTGCACTCCTGCTCTCTGAGAGCACTCGTCAACAACTCGGTATAAGGGAACTGTGGTTTTGGAAAGTGCAAAGGAACAGCTGGTACGTCGCAGCGTAGAGAAAACAGGCTGCCTACCTCGCAACGTTACGATCGACCACAACACGTGCGGTATGGGATAGATACCGAGAGTTGAAGAGGGAAGCGAGACGCATTTGTAGACAGAAAAAGAAAGAGGCCGAAATGAGTGAGTACGAAGAGCTTGATAAGCTGGCCGACAGGGGTAATGCTCGAAAATTCTACGAAAAGATGCGCCGGCTTGCAGATGGTTTCAAGACCGGAGCATACTCTTGTAGAACCCCTCAAGGTGATCTAGCCACCGATGCCCAGAGCATACTTAAATTATGGAGGGAACACTTCTCCAGCCTGCTGAATTGCAGTGCACGCACAACACCAAGAGAAAGCGAATCCGATACCCCAATCGATGACGATGGAGCAGACGTTCCATTGCCCGACCATGAGGAAGTTCGAATAGCAGTTGCCCGTCTGAAAAACAACAAAGCGGCAGGGGCCGATGGATTGCCGGCCGAGCTATTCAAACACGGCGGCGAAGAGCTGATAAGGTGCATGCATCAGCTTCTTTGCAAAATGTGGTCGTACGAAAGCATGCCCAACGATTGGAATTTAAGTGTGCTATGCCCAATCCATAAAAAAGGAAACCCCACAATCTGCGCCAACTACCGTGGGATTAGCCTCCTCAACATCGCATATAAGGTTCTGTCGAGCGTATTGTGTGAAAGATTAAAGCCCACCGTCAACAAACTGATTGGACCTTATCAGTGTGGCTTCAGACCTGGTAAATCAACAACCGACCAGATATTCACGATGCGCCAAATCTTGGAAAAGACCCGTGAAAGGAGAATCGACACACACCACCTCTTCGTCGATTTCAAAGCTGCTTTCGACAGCACGAATGCCGCGATGTCTGAATTTGGTATCCCCTCAAAACTAATACGGCTGTGTAAGCTGACGTTGAGCAACACGAAAAGCTCCGTCAGAATCGGGAAGGACCTCTCCGAGTCGTTCGATACCAAACGAGGTTTCAGACAAGGCGATTCCCTATCGTGCGACTTTTTCAACCTGCTTCTGGAGAAAATAGTTCGAGCTGCAGAACTCAACAGAGAAGGTACCATCTTCTATAAGAGTGTACAACTGCTGGCGTATGCCGATGATATTGATATCATCGGCCACAACACCCGCGCCGTTAGTTCTGCTTTCTCCAGACTGGACAAGGAAGCAAAAGAAATGGGTCTGGCAGTGAACGAGGGCAAGACGAAATATCTCCTGTCATCAAACAAACAGTCGTCGCACTCGCGACTTGGCACTCACGTCACTGTTAGCAGTCATAACTTTGAAGTTGTAGATAATTTCGTTTATCTTGGAACCAGCGTAAACACCACCAACAATGTCAGCCTAGAAATCCAACGCAGGATAACTCTTGCCAACAGGTGCTACTTTGGACTAAGTAGGCAATTGAGAAGCAAAGTCCTCTCTCGGCAAACAAAAGCCAAACTCTATAAGTCACTCATAATTCTCGTCCTACTATATGGTGCAGAGGCTTGGACGATGTCAACAACGGATGAGTCGACTTTGCGAGTTTTCGAGAGAAAAGTTCTGCGAAAGATTTATGGTCCTTTGCGCGTTGGCCACGGCGAATATCGCATTCGATGGAACGATGAGCTGTACGAGATATACGACGACATTGACATAGTTCAGCGAATTAAAAGACAGCGGCTACGCTGGCTAGGTCATGTTGTCCGGATGGATGAAAACACTCCAGCTCTGAAAGTATTCGACGCAGTACCCGCCGCGGGAAGCAGAGGAAGAGGAAGACCTCCACTCCGTTGGAAGGACCAAGTGGAGAAGGACCTGGCTTCGCTTGGAATATCCAATTGGCGCCACGTAGCGAAGAGAAGAAACGACTGGCGCGCTGTTATTGACTCGGCTATAATCGCATAAGCGATGTCTACGCCTGTAAAGAAGAAGAAGAATCCATGCAAATAAAGGTGTTGTTGGGGAACACAGGGACGATACAATGCTCCTTCTACGAGTGAAGTAGCAGTGGTGATAGCTGGACTGCAATTTGACAAAAGAGATATTATATAGTCGTGATGATAATTTACAAAAAATTTCAGAGCTACACAGATCTAATGACAGCTTACGGTATCCTTTAATTCTGTGCCGTGGAGAAAATGGTTATGCCATTAAAATTTCTCACGTTGACCCAATCGATGGACTACTCTTGCTACCGTCTAATGACAAGACGTAAAAATTTCAGCACTTTGCTTACATATGGATCGTAAACAAACCATTACTTTGTAGACGAATATGTGAAAATTGAACCTGGGACATTGACCTACATACGTAATAATCTAACTAAATAGAGAGCCGAAAATTATATTCATCTTCAAGATGCTTTACAGGCGATTGAATACCGCAACGGCATTGGGCCGTTAGTTATATGGTACTACCTTGAACATTTTCAAATCATGCGATCAAACGAGACTTTTACAATATATAACTCAAGATGAGCCACGATTAAACATCGATCAGATAATATTCCCTGCATTATTATCAACAACTGATATCTGTTTAAATGAGTTAAGCAATCTTCCCCTCAACCCGAGAAAAACTGGCGCACCCTAAGGAAACACTGCACAATACATCACATCCGACGACACCATACTCATACATCACCACACAATACAACTCACCACACCTATACACCAACTTCATCAACAAAAAGGATGGACAAAATTACAGCATACACATTCGTTTTTCGACACTCATCCCGCGTGTCGCAATTTTCATAACAAAGTCGTCACCATACGTCAGTGTTTAACAGCTATTAAAATAATATGTTTTCCTTTACCTTATTACTGGGTGCTTATTGAACTATAAAGTGATGGAGGCAAACGAAGAGAAATTGTTTTTCATTGGTGCCCCAGGAGGTACAGGAAAAACATTTGTAATTAATCTTCTTTTAAAAAAGTGAGATCTACTGGAAAAATTGCGTTAGCTGTTGCATCGTCCGGGATTGCCACTACTCTTTTGGAAGGAGACCGAACCGCACGCTCTACATTCAAGCTCCAACTGAAAATCGCCACCGATGATAATAGCAGCGTCGGTAGTGTTTTTAAACAAAGCAATGCAGGACTGCTAATTAATAGCCTGGGATGAAGCTACCATGCCATACAAGACGTCTGTGGAAGCACATCATCTATGAGTGGATGTACAATTATGTTCTCAGGAGATTTCCGTCAAACCAGTTGTGACTCGAGAAACATGTCCAGCCGAAAAATAATGCTTCCCTAAAAAGATCCATCCTTTGGCCACATGTCAATAAATTAGAGCATAAAACTAATATGAGCGTTTTTTCTCTTCTCTGACAGGCTACACAAAGTGAGCGAAGGATTGACCTAGAAAACCTTTGTGTTTTGATAGACAACATCCAAGAGTTAGTCTACAATCTCTATCCTGACATTGATAGCATAAGTTATAAGACAATATCTTGGTTTAAGGAAAGGGCTATTCTGTCACCAAATAACGAACAAGTCTTCTTCTTTACTGGCGTAGACATCGTCTACGCGTTTATAGCCGAGTTAATAACAACGCGCCAGTCGATTTTCTTTTCGCAAGGTGGCGCCAAGCGCAGCCATGTGGACCATAAATCTTTCGCAGAACCTTTGTTGTCGCTGTTAATGCTGGTGCCAAGATAGACGAAATTATCTGCATTTTCGAAGTTATGACTGTCAACAGTGACGTGGGAGCCTAGTCGCGAGTGCGATCACTGTTTGTTTGATAACAGGAGATATTATGTCTTGCTTTCGTTCAGTGCCAGACCCATTTGCTTCGTTTCCTTATCCAGTCTGGAGAAAACAGAATTAACGGCGCGGGTATTGAGGACAATGATATCAATATAATCGGCATATGTTAGCAGCTCTCTTATAAAAGATTGTACCTGCTCGATTAAGTTAAGAAGTCGATGCTTGCTTCTTATTAGTTCTTCGCCGCCGTATTTGAATAGCTCGACTGGCAATCCATTGGAATACGCTGCTTTGTTGTTCTTCAGACGGGGAATTGCTATTCGAACATCTTCATGGTCGGGCAATGTAACGTCTGCTCCATCGGCGTCGATTGGGGAATCGGGTTCGTAGAGAAGAGTTCCCTTCATAATTTTAGTATGCTCTGAGCATCGGTTACCAGATCACCTCGGGGAATTCTACAAGAGTATGATCCGGTCTTCAAACCTTCTGTTAGTCACCGCATCTTTTCGTAGAATTTTCGTGCATTACCCCTGTCGGCCAGCTTATCAAACTCATCATACTCACGTATTTCGGGCTCTCTCTTTTTCTGTCTGTAAATGCGTCTCGCTTCCCTCTTCAACTCTCGGTATTTATCCCATACCGCACGTATTGTAGTTGATCGTAACGTTGCGAGATAGGCAGTCTGTTTTCACTCCACTGCGACCCGGTAATACTCATCGTACCAGCTGTTCTTTTGCCTTTCCCGAAAACCAATGGTTTCGTCTGCAGCTGTATATAAGGAGTTTGAAATGCTGTCCCACAGTTCCCTTATAGCGAGTTGTTGACGAGTGCTCTCAGAGAGCAGGAGTGCTAACCAAGTGGAAAATCGTTCGACTGTCTGTTGTGATTGCATCTTCTCGACGTCGGGCCTTCTTTGTGTTTGTTGATGCACGTTTTTTGCTAAACAGAGGCAAGTGCGAATCTTGGCTGCAACAAAATAATGGTCCGAGTCGATGTTAGGACCTCGGAATGTACGCAAATCTAAAACACTGGAGACTTGTTTTCCGTCAATCACAACATGATCGATCTGGTTGGTGGATTTTCTTGGTGGTTTTTCGATCCGGAGATAGTCAGATGACTTGACGAATTTTCTTATGCTGGAATCTAGAACTACAGATAATCATATTTCGGGCCCCGGCGAAGTTGATCAGTCTCCACCCATTTGGGGATGCTTCCTCGTGGAGGCTGAATTTACCGACCGTTACAGTTGTCGGGCACGATTTTGATATCGTGGCGGTTGCAGCTCTCATAGGTGCGCTCATAGAAGATATCTTTGGTCACATCGTCCTTCTCTTCCGTCGGGCGGGGGCGCAAATCGACAATATGTTGAAGAACCTTGCTCTGATGCGAATTGTGGCTAGATGTTCATCCACTTTAATGAATAACAGAATTCCACACCGAACTTGCGATCCTTTATATGGCCACTGTAGTAAATGCCACAAGGACCAACTTTCCACTTTCACGTAGAACGAATTTCTTGTACGGCGGTGATGTCAGCCTTTATCTTCACAAGGTCATCAACCAGCTGGGCAGCGGCACATTCCCAATTAAACGACCCGGCATTCCATGCTCGTCATCAAAAAAGGGGGTCTCTCATACGAGGCTGTTGTTTATTTTTCATTGGTAGTGTTTTTAAAGGGGCGGGTCCCAAACTCAGCGCACAATTCTGTGGAGGGAATGTTTCACCTTCTCACTTCGCCTTACCTTTAAAAGGATGTTTTCTGGCTACCCAGAGCTAGTTGATCTAAGATCATAAGTCCTGAGCTGCTAGAGTCATATGTGAAATAATCGTGTCTGGGCATTCCCAAGTGAATGGAAATCATAGAACTTTCCTCACTTGCATGAACTTCTACACATGACTCCATCCTCCTAACGAACAAGTAGATAAGGTAAATAACTTGATCCTTTCAAATATTAATGTACCAACGAAAATATAATAGTCGGCCGGAACTGTTCTCAAGTGGGAAGAAGCTGTTAATTTTCCTATAGAATTTCTTACCTCTTTGAACCCGTCTGGACTCCCTCCTCACAAAATGGTGTTGAAAGTAGGTTGTCCTGTTATTTTATTAAGAAACTTGAATCCACCTTAACTTTGCAATGGCAATGCTGGTAAAACCACAGAAATTCATAATAGAGTGCACAATACACATAGGATGTGGTACCGAAAAAGATGTGTTGATTCCCCGAATCCCTCTGATCAGTGGTGGATTTACACTGGGGGCAGTCGGGGTTAGTGCCCAGGGCGGCATTTTCTAGGTCGGCAAAATTTGGAAAGTAAAAAAAAGAAATTATGCTATTTTCGATGTTAAGGAATGTACGCTTACAGATTCGCATATCCACAATGCGCCAAAGACTCTGCATATAATTTATAGTATATACATACATATATATATATTATATCAAAGCACACAAGCATGTACGTACAAATTGAACCATTTCATGATTAATTCTTTAAAACCTTTTTAAATATGTATGTAATAAAGTCATGGGTGTAAACAAAATGGAAATTTGAATTTCTTCAGTACAAAACGTGATTACAGTGATGGAACTTCACGGTGGCTGTCGAAGTCACTATTTGTAAGAAAACTTATCAACGGTGAGAAAGTTCCACGCCCATGGCTCATTTACTCTGTTAAAAATGGGTCTGTTTTCTGTGCAGCTTGTATTCTTTTTGACGGAGACTGTTCATTTAATGGCAAAAACGGGTTTAATGACTGGTAGCATGCAGGTGTTCGTGTTAGTGAGCATGAGAACTCCAAGCATCATGAACAATGTATGTTAATCCTTGAGCAAAGATCGGATACTAAGAATAGAATAATTTTTTAAGAAGAGTAGTCGCTGCTACTAAAGCCTTAGATTCTCGAGGACTTCCATTCCGAGGAAGTGATGAAAAGTTTGGGTCTCCAAATAATGGAAATTTTTTAATGCTGATTCAATTTCTTGCTTCTTTTGACCCATTCCTAGAAGAGCATATACGAAAATTTGGCAATAAAGGATCTGGCAGTACGAGTTACTTATAAAAAACTATAAGAAGAATTTACACAGCAGAAGTCAAATCAGCGCAATATTACGCGATTATTGTAGACTCCACACCTGATATATCCCATGTCGACCAATTTTCGTTTGTTATCAGATACGTGCAAAAAGATGGAACGCCTGTTGAACGTTTTCCTATGTTCATTGAAAATTCTGGGCATAAAGCTGAATATTTGCTAGTTGCTGTATTATCGATTCTCAAGTTTTTTGATCTTGATCTCATCAACTGTCGAAGTCAGTCATATGACGCTAACAATGTACATATCAGGAATTTATTCAGGTTTACAGGCAAGAATTCATGAAATTAATGATCTTGCAGAACATACTCCTTGTGCTGATAATTCTATTTAGTTGGAGTTCACGCAGTATAATGCGTGCCAGAAGCTGCTTCTTTTTTTAATGCTGCACAAACTTTATTTAACTTCTTTACTGCATCGACGCACCGCTAGGAAGTTTTACAATTTCATACTGGAAAAAGAATTGCGTTACAATCTTCATCTGCAACCAGATGGTCAGCTCGTTATGAAGCTGTTCATGTACTTAATCAACATTTCGACGAAATAATCGAGACTTTGATTATTATTGAAGAAAATATGGGAGAAAATGCAATTACAAGACAAGAAGCTAAAGGTTTACGAATTCAATTGGAGCGACTTGAAACAGCATTTGTGCAGATACTTTGGCATTTTTTACTCTCACGATTCAATGTTGTTAGTCAAAGATTGCAGAAAGTTGATTGTAGCATTGCTGACGTGATCGACGATTATCGTGGTTTGATCAAAGTTGTTGCTGATACGAGAAATGAATTCGAAATCTATGAAAAAACTGCTTTTAATATTTCAGAGATATGTAAAAGAATATAAAACGACATTTTCTAGAAAAAGAAAGAGAAAATTATATGCTGATGAATCACGGGATGGAGATGTACAACTGTCAAGTCGAGACCACTTTACAGCCCTATTCTCATGCCCTCACAAAAGTCACCAACCTCACCACAGTGATGTTTCTCACTGTAATGAGGGTTACCTTATTCTGGCGAAAATTCAAAAGCTCAAATGCTCACTATTGTCACAAATATCTGTGACGTGTGAAAGCAGCCATCAGAAAACATCTGTGTTTGTTTTGTTTTCTTCACAACATTTTACTGAAGCATGGTATGGCTGCAGACCTTGGCTTCGACGAAGTTTTAGAAGAATCACAAGACACCGAAATTGTTTTCGAAAACCCCAATTTTAGGGAGGGTGCTAGAGTAAGAGAACGTTACATCATGTCTTTATAATATACATACATATGTTTGTACATATTTCTAGTGGCGTTATGTACTATAAATTTATATATATATACATATATACATATATGTAAGTTACTTACTGTCTCTGTACATTTTACTTCCTCTAAGAATGAATAAAAAGACATCTACATATGTTTAAATAATTCATTTTATTTTATTTAGTTTTTTTACATTTTTGTTTAACTTTTTTTTATTTTTTTACATTTTTATTTCATTTTTTTTTTTTTATTTTTTTACATTTTTATTATTACTTATCTAATTTTTCAGACAATATGGGAATATATGAAATTATTGTATATATATATATATATTTTAAATTTGCAAAATTACTCACATATGCTGTTTATCCATTGTTGTGTACTCTTTTGTTTGCTTATTTTTCTTAAAACAGCTGTTTGACAGCTAAAAGCTTTTTACCTCACGTGGTGACTTTTTTAAGCTTTTTTCTTATGAGGTTTGAGCAAGAATAGCCTCACAAAATATGCCTCACAAGAAATCTCTCAAATTTTTTCTCTCAACTCAGTTGAGAGGTCTTTTCAGAATCGGGCTGTTAGAGTCAATTTTAATGTCATTCTTGGCAATCTAGATTCTGAATTGCGAAAAAGATGTGTTGCAGATAAAAAGATTCATGAAAAGTTCTCAGTTATTATTGAATTTGGCAATTTGGATAATAGAGAGATTCGTAACCGAGCTGAACGTTTGCTCGTTTTTTATTTTTCAGATCTTGAGTCCTAATTGGAGGACGAATTTGTGCACTTCCATGCTTATTGCACTGAAAAAAAAGATGGAACAAAATTCACCTTCCGATATTCTGAAACTTTTGTGTGCAAACGACCTTTATACAGAGTTTCCGAACGTGGAAATTGCATATCGAATATTTATTACTCTAGCTGTAACAAACTGTAGTGCAGAGTTTGAAAAGAGTTAAAAACAACTTACGTTCTACAATGAGTGCAAATAGACTCGATAGCTAAGCTATTCTATGCATCAAATCAGATGTATGTACTTCAACGTTTAAATTGTGAAGATTTAATCGACCAATTTGCAATTCAAAAATTCAGGTGTGTTTGCCTGTTAAAAAAATTATTGTAATACAATTATTAGTCAAGCTCAGTGCAAAATTCATAGTTTTAAGAACAAGAACCTATATTTTTTATATTATACTGAAGTATTACATATACTATATAATAAATTATTAGCAAATACGTTAAATATTTTAATTTTTTAAAAACATAATATCAAATCTAAATAATTTTGAGTGAAATTTCAGTGACGGGCGGCATTTTTTTCAGTGCCCAAGGGCGGCAATAATTTAAATCCGGCCCTGCTTCTGATACCATCAGATTTACTCTTCCTAATTAAACATTTACAGTTTCCGGTAAAGGCATCTTTTGCAATGACCATTAATAAATCGCAGGGTCAAACCTTCAACGTTATCTCTAGAGAAAACATGTTTGTATTGTCTAAAGACAATAAAGCTGTGAACGTTGTATATAAGGACATTCTGTAATATATTAATTGTTGTAAAAATAAAATAAATAGGTAAAAATGTAGCGTATGAATTTAAATATTGCAAAGACAGTAGGAAATCTTCATAGTATAAGGAAAGTGGAATTGTTTTGTTCCGAATTTTACTCGTGCGGGCCACAGGCAGTAATGAGGCGAAAACTCTGCGCAAACCGGGTGTCTCGCAAGTTCATAATCTAACAAAAACAACGAATTACTCATTTCGCCTCTTTCCAACTTATCAAATATTGTTTCAACGGTTGATTTTCCTGGTGCAGAGCCCAAATTCAACAGTATTTTCCCTCAAAAAGCAATGCTTTTTAACACACGAAATACTTTATGATAAATTTTTTTGCACACCAACACAAGTCACATCACAAAAATGCTAAAATCTAAATAATAGAAATCATATATGTAGATAATATTAGTAGAGTAGTAGTATTACTACACAGGCCAACACTCAATTTGCTTCTTTGAATTTATCAACTGATTCTAGTTAATTTGGGTGCGCTGAATTCAAATCTGTAATCAGTTTGTCTCTATCAGCTGTAGTTTTCATGATATAGCTTTTTTATACCCTCCACTTATGACCTACAATTATGACCGTCTGTCAGTTTTTTGAAAAATTTTTTTTATCAAAAAAATTAGTAGTTGCCAAAAAAAATCATTTTTTTCGAAAAACAATTTTTTACCCAAAATTTTTTTCCAAAATTTTTGTTTCATCAACATTTTTTATTTGCTATTATAGTTATTGCCAAAAAACAAAGCCCACATTTTTTAAGTCTTGAAAAAGTAAAGCTTTTCCATAGGAATATAAAAAAAATAAAAAGAAGTAAAACTGTTTCATACAGATTTATTAAAATAAAAAAAAAAATTCTCACAAAGCATTAAAAATATAATATATATATATATATAATTCTAGTTACAGAATGTAAAGCTTCTTTTAAGAGACAGAGTCTCTTTGCAAATTCCAGCAGTAGAGTGCCATCCTATGTGTATCCCACCTTCCCTGGTACCGATTCTCCATAATTTTGAAATCTTGGTGAAACCTTTCTCTTGTTCTTCGCTTAAATTACCCAAATTTTTGGGAAATCGGTCCAAGTGACTGTCAAATAATGGATTTTAATACTCATGTTGCAGCCAAGGTCTCTAAACTTATCCACTAATTGAACTTAATTTGGAGCTTTAGTATTTCCCAAGAAATTTTTTATAACTTGCACGAATGATGCCCACGTATTTCGTTCAGTTTCGGTCACTGACTTATCAAAATCGTTGTCATTCATAAACTGTCTTATTTAATACTTATGAAAATATACTTATGAAACGAAAAAAATATTTGAATAAAAAAAATTTTTAAGGTAAATTTTTAAGGTAAAAATTTTTAAGGTAAATATTTTTAAGGTAAAAATTTTTTTTGACGAAACTTTTTTTCAGATCATAAGTTAAGTGGAGGGTATAAAAAAGCTATACTATGAAAACTAGAGCTGATAGAGACAAACTGATTACAGATTTGGAGATCAGCACGCCCAAATTAACTAGAATCAGTTGATAAATTCAAAGAAGCAAATATTTGTTTTAATTTTGTCGGGCTGTGTTATCAATGTGTCAGCCACAATAAAGCATAGACCTCTAGTTAAATATAAATCACATATTTTTCATATAAATGGGAAGCGTTCGAATACTCCATTATAGCTCGAAGAATGTGGAAAGATTTTTATTATAGTTAATGAAAAAAAATTACGTGAAAGTACAAGCAAAGAAATCGCTGTCGTTGAAAAATCTTTCATATTTGGTTTTTTTGTTCTTTTTTTTCGTTTTTCTCATAATTGTAAGCAACTCAACTACGAGTGTGCTAAGAGATTTTTATATTTTTGCAACCAGTTGCTACAGAGTATTATAGTTTTGATCACCTAAAGGTTGTACGTATCGCCTAACCACGTCTACTTTGGAATATAGCTATTTAGATTCCACTTCATTCGTTCAATTTCCAATATACAAATCAAAAACAAATTAAATGGGATAAAACTTGGTACGACATTGTATTCAGTGCGTACCACCTTATGATCAAAAATTGTTTACATCCAATAAAAACTATTCAAGCCTTTAGGTACCGAATATTTAGACCCCGGTACATATGGTTGACTTTTGATCAAAAATGTCGGTCAATGTGTGATATATTTAACTGCAGTTAATAATCGTTCTCTTCTAATTGTATGTCTGTATGTCAAAAATGGGTTTAATCGGACCAATACTTCCCTTAGCATCCATGTACTTAACATAAAGATTTTCGAACTTCCGGGTGACTTTGTACCACAGCATGAAAATAAGTACCCCATTTGTATCCCATGAAATTAAAAGAGCGTGATAAATTTGAGCTGAAACTTGGCCTAGCCCCTATATATCTAATATTAGGATTTTCGAACACCCAGCTGACCTTATTCTATTTGATTGGTTTTTCATCTTAAAGTATTTTCCTGGCTTTGATTCTTGCAAATTGCAAGAGTAGTTATAAAATGTTCGGTGCACTCGATTTTAGCCCTCTCTAACTTTTTTTTTTTAATTTTTTGCAAGAAGCCCTTTATATATATATATATATATTTTGCTTTCTCTGCCTATTAAAAATAATTTATTGAGTCAGATCTTTCTAGTAAACGACATATGATGTTAATTTATTTTGTGGCAGCAATATATGTATGTAAATTGATTTTCAGGAGATCCAACACGCGATAGACCAAATCACAGTTGGCCATGAGTTAAACATTCTTTTCGTAGGCCAACCCGCACTAATTTTAAAGTTTGGCTTTGGGACTTGTTTGTAGTTAGAGCGAAAGATGTTTTAACCGAAAGTTGAAGCCGTTTAAATGGGCCGTTATATGAGCTACTTCACCAGCTGCTGAGCCGGTGATAATGGTTGCTACAATTAAATTGTTTCTAAACTATGGACTATTTGACCTAGATACTCATCCAGAAGAATATTACAATTACTGCTTAAAATTTAAGTGGGAAAAATTCCTGTGAAAAATCGCCATCAGGGATTCCATGAAGAAAAGCTCTTTTATTCGTCCGTAATATTATATTTCCAATCGAAGCTCATTAGGGCGACGATACTTATTAAGCATGCTTTGATGAAGAGCCTATATTTTCCGGATATTTCCAGCAAATACAAAAGTTATCCCGCCCATGAGAGCAAATTAGTTTCTAAGGTCTTTTAATGTTCTGTACACGGCCTCTATATGTGCTTTATGACTCATGGTACATTCATCCCACATACTCATTGAGGTGTCTTGCAATAGATAACAAAGAGACCCATTTTTATGAATAAAACATATTGATTGTTGTTAAAAGATAAATGAGCAGCTGTTTTCAGATTTTCATTGGCAAAGGCGGTCAAATCAAATTGTTGTTGTATTATTATTATATAGTGATTGGCATTGTATTTGTAGCTCTGTTTTCTATAAGAAGTGAAGAAGGTCCAAAATCGCTTAGGTTTTTATCATTTAGTTGCAATAATTTATTTTTTATTGGTATCAAACTTTCGTTATAAATGTCCCCACTGTATGGTAATGTGAAATCTTTATTTTGCTGTTGGAGTCTATGTATAATATTTTGACATAAATCGTCTTCGAAATTTGACAAAATAAATGTATGACGAAGCCGTAAGCCCTGGCAGTTAGTGCTTCTTACTCTGTAAGATAATAATTGTATTATTATTCTTCTTTTAATAAATAAATAAATAAATGTATGACGAGAAATAACTCTCTCAGTTGCACTTTAGAGTACATTTTCCCAATGGTCATCGTTTTCTAGTAAACCTTCGTCACGGTAAGCTGCCTGATAGGTCTCTTTGAGAACTCCGTCAACGGGTTTTAAGAGGTTCGAATGAGGTTGAACCGCATACGTGATGTAGTAACATCGTAAAGTAAAACCACTCCGATTGTGGTAAATCCTTCACCGTAGACTCTGCCTGAAACGGGATCTTTTTTATGCCTGGATGGCCAAGGAAGTCCATCACCAGCAAAGTGGTTTTTCGTGGGTCTTGAGCCACTTGTTCATCCGTTTCTGTCGTGAAATATACCCTTTGATCGATTTTCAAGTGTACAACTAACTGCTGGACCGCTCGTGCATCCAAAATTTGAATATTCGCCAGACAGGTTTGTGCTTATGTACCGGAAATTCACGTAGTTTTTCACTTCATGATTTGGATTTCTAACGCTAAAAGTAACCTGGTCAGATCCTTTATTGATATACCCAACTCTTTTTTTACACTGTTTCTTTTACACGGATTTGAAGTTACACGGTTGAACAAGAATTTTTTTTTTTTGTTAAAAAAGTCGACGGCGCAAGAACTTTCGGAAAGTAGTCGGACAATTCAAAACTCTATTATCGAGACCAACGGGTCTGGCCAGGCATATTTTGTTTTCAAACGTTATTTAAATATATTTAGAGTGTAGCAAACGACTTGCGCTTCCAGGTAGCTTCCTAGAATTTTATTGTCTATAGAATCCAGAAAAAAAAATCAAGGATATCGTATCGAAAAGGACGAAAAAAGGATATTATAATATTACACCTTAGTCGAGACCAATGGTGCTTGGCACCCACACATGGAAGCGTTAATCGTGTTGAGGGTTAACCCTCATCGAGACCAACGGGTCTAGCCAGGCATATTTTGTTTTTAAATGTTATTTAAATATATTTAGAGTGTAGCAAACGACTTGCGCTTCCAGGTAGCTTCCTAGAATTTTATTGTCTATAGAATTCAGAAAAAAAAAATTCAATGATATCGTATCGAAAAGGACGAAAAAAGGATATTATAATATTAGAGACCAATGCTGCTTGGTTAGACCCATATATTTTGTATGAAAATATATGAACTTTGGTATGTTTCAATCACTTCGCACGGTTTATTTATCTGTTTTCATCTTCGTTATATGTCCAAATTGGTTTGTATGTTTATCTAGCACTCATATAAACATACTCACAAGCATAATTCATTCGGGTCAATAGCGAGCTCTTTGCGCTCGACTTGTTCGTGCGAAAGAAGAGAAAAAGAGGGAAATAGTCAAAAGAAGAGTGTGTTTACAAACAAAACCAGGATTTTGTGTGTTTATTTTTGCTACAGTATTCTTCTTCTCTCTCTCTAATGAATTCGATTTCTGTATTTTGTATTATGCAAGTCAGTTGATGACAGATAGTTGAAATTTTATTTTATAATTCAACAAAGGCCGGCATTGACTGCATGGATCAGATGGTTACCCAAAGGTGCTGACACACTCAAAGGAACGAGAGTTGCAGACAGTAAAACTCGATTTTTCTGTTCTAAATGTTCAAACCCACTTTGTCAACAGCATTCGTCAACAGCATTCGAAAATTGATTACATATGTTTTTTTTTGTATTCCTCAGGACCCATCATCATAAAATCAATTGAAAAATCGCTAAAAAATTATTCATATGCTCCTAAATAAATCAAAAAATGAATGAAAAAGAAATGCATTGAAATTCATTTTAAAAGCCGCATACGAGTTTCATTTTTCTTTTTCAGGTAGTTCAGAGTATGCCCAAACCAAATCGAGAGATAAGAAATTTCAAAAATGTATCTATATTGTACATATAATATATGAGCGTAAATACAATACGTATTTCCATACAAATAGGAGCCTAGCCAAGCACCATTGGTCTCGACTAAGTGTATCAGACCGTTGGTCTCGACCAGGGTTATGTAGCTGTGTAAATATTTTTTCTTTATTTCTACTCAAATTTTTCTGTTCTTAATTTTGGATTAAAAAATTTCTTTTGTTTTTTGCTTGCTCTACCTGTATGAATTATGTATTTTAAGTTTTAATGCTCAATAAAATACAACTTGTATGCAAATTTGAAATTTTATATTATTATAGTTCGTTATTTCATCTTACACGGTTTTAAGATGACATGGAACGTATCCCCTATTTTACTCTAGGAAATGGCTCTTTTTTTACACCTTTTTTTTACACGGAATTCTGGGGAACGTATCTACCGAGTAAAAAAAGAGTTGGGTGTATTTATAAATATATATGATGAGTGGAACTGAGTGGCAATACTCCAAATTTATGTATATTAAACAACATCGGATCGTTTTGCACTTTGCCGAATATTTCGTCTTTCGTGAAAAATTTTATGAATTTCTTTAACTTTACACGACATACTCTCGAAATGATGTCATGACAATTAAAAGGCTGCTAACCAGACGATAGCTCCACTTTAATGTCAGGCCATTCGGTGTTATACGTAAAAGTGCCAAATAAGTCTGATCTTCCATGATTTCGGACATAAATCATCGCATCTTGTGTTTTTTCCTACAAATAACGTGGAGAACCAGTGAATGAGGATGGCAAGAATGCGCGTTGACCGATATTTGAAGAGTCTACATTTGCATCTCGATTTAGAGTGCTGGAGTTCTATATGTTGTAGTATTGGACATTGTTCCTGTCTGAACGTTGGTCGACAATGTATTGGTTTTTTTTTGTTTTCAATTTAAATTTGTTGCCGGTATGCGTAGACAAAGCCTCGAGGGGACCGTTCACGATTTTATATGCTGTTACCGCTCGCTGACCGTTCAGTCATTAGCATGAGTACCTCAACACCTTGGCTTAGGATGGTGTTGGTGTCCTTATACTTCCTCAATAGGGGAATGGGTGTTAAACCGAAGGTTTATTCATCGAATACCCACTAGGGTTACACCTATTACACAAGCTGTTGGAGTATGATACCATAGACTATTGAAATTTAACCTACGACTGGAAGTAAATTGATTGGAGTATGAGTTCCCGATGCTAGCGCAGAAAATTTATGAATAGTCTGCAAACAATGAAAATACAAATTTGCCTCTATGAGTCCATACCAGGTTCTATTGGAATTCCGTCAATCAATGATATTTCTGGTTTAAATGATTGGCTGCGTAGAAGTGATATTACTATGATATGATTCTATGTATTACAATATTCTCGTTTGTTTGCCTGGAAATAAAATACATTTTTAAATATATTAAGTTAATTGGATTGGATTATATTCTGATATACTAATTAAATCTACCAACAGTATACTCCTATTCTGATTTCTATAATTGGCAGATATCTAATCCATACCTTGATTGTTTTGCTAGAAACAATTAATAAAAATTAAATAAATACAAATTTATAAAATTTCATAAAATTTTGTAACCTTACTCGGCCCCTCTTTCGTAATTTTTCACTCGTATTTTAATTTCTTTTTTTAGGACTTATCTATTGGCACTAAAGAAAAATATGTTTCCGCATTCACAGTCATTCTATTACTATGTTCGGACCGACATTGAAAACCTGTTTTCGTGGGAAAAACTGGTTTTCGCACGAAAACTTGTGTTTTCGTCCATGTAAAATCTGTCAAACGAACTACTTGAAAACTTACATTCCACTCAATATAATCGGTGCCTGCTCTAGTTTAATCGATTTTTTTGGAAAACATATTTTGCCGGCCCTAAATTGTCACTTGATATTTGATTACATTCCTTATACAAATACAGCTGCTCACTGTTAAGGGGATTCTCTTGTTCTTGCAAAACCCTTCGCCGGTGCACCAATTGCAAAATTTTCTTCTTGGTGCAACGGCACAACAAACACACACAAAAATTTACTTGCAATGGCTGTAAAATATGTCAGACCGAAACCCATGTTGGGTGCTCTCTTAGCCATGCATATTTCAGTATAGGATTTTTCATTTTGTGTCATCATGAAAGAGCAAGAGAATCCCCGTATTGATAGTTGTCATTGAAAACTCCTCGAAAACACACATTGTCGGTCCGAACGACTTACAATCCACAACATAGAAATGTGTTTTCAAAATGTTTTCAATGTCGGTCCGAACATAGTATATAAGATCATGAAATGAGATAGCAAGTTTTGTTTGCTTGGTAAATTCGAAATTGTTTAAAAAAGAAATATCTCATAAGTGTGCATTGGTTTAGTGCTTGAAGAAAAATTGTATACATTTGTCGAAATTTCTGGGGAAAGTGGCAGCAAATCTATCACAGAGTGTTCCAAAATTAACGCAATATTTATATGTGCCACTATTTCCATTATTGTTCACAGTTGACGAAAAAACTACTCCGACCATATTTTATATGAAATTTTCGAACCACATTATAAATTTTACTTTCCTGCGTCATTCGTACCTCAAAAATAATTCGGATGTATAGTATTTACATTTCCCTCCGTTGGAAAGACCAAGTGAAGAAGGAGCTGGCTTCACTTGGAGTCTTCAATTGGCGACAAACAGGGAAAAAGAAGAACGACTGGGGCACTGCTGTAAATTCAGCTATAAGCGCGTAAGCTGTGTCCAAGGCAATAAAAAAGAAGAAGAAGTCAAATTTAATATCCCGCTTCGCTGCTCAAAGCAGTTTAGATCCTCAATATTAAAATATCTATGTCAAATTCATCCCCCAGCGTTTTACAAAGAGAGTGGCATAACTTACTAAATTGGGGAGTATGAAGACGAAGATAATATCGCTCTATCGGGGCTGCTTCCACCGAATACTTTTTATAATAGCATATTCGAAAAGACACATTAGTTGTTGACAATAGTTGCCCTTATTACTTTCCCTCGTTATATTACTGGATGGAATGCCGACTCTCTTAATGAGAATAAAACGGACCTTCAAAGTTTGTACCTTACAACGTAGAAATATGCGCAGTGAATACGTTTATTGAATAGAATGAGTACCATACAAAGTTCCCTCACAAACATACAAATATTTATCAACTTCTCAAATTACGATCGGCCATCATAAAATCGTATTCGGAGACAGACTCCGTCAAGATAAGGTTACCGATTACTTCAACGTAACAAACACCGTATGAATGTATAGTATGTATATGTTTTTACTACATAATATGTAAGCAAATGTACTACTACAATACACAACTGTTGATGACATGCATGTTTCATATCATGGTAAAGTTAAGAATTTAAAACGCTATTATATTCTATTATCATACATTATAAATATTTGAAGAGTAGGTGATATTTGTACATTGACTACAACTATTAATTTAAAATTCTAGGTTCATAGCAGTAACACTTTATTATGACCCGAAATCAAAGAAATATATAATAAGTGTACTATAATATGCAGCTACTGTTTGCTAATATTGAAAACATTTATATGACAGCCCTCAGATCAACTGCGTTCAGAATTCACCTCGCGTTCATATTATCCGCTAAAGTACACCTCTTTCACCCTGAAGCAGCCATGGCCCAACATAAACTGCGATTTCAGCCATTAGACTCCTATTCATGGCTTTTGTTTTACGATTGACTCTGCTTAACTCTGAACTCTCCTATTTTGGACGGGACCACCAATGTTGTTTTCGATATCGACAGAACCGCTATGTTCGCCAAGGTACCTCCTGAATTTGGCGTTGTTACGTTGACATTATATGACTCTCGGCCTACCCTGTAATGAAACACAGCCACACCACATTTCAACACAAATCATCATAACAGCACACCACACTCACCACTCACCTTCCACATCACTACACATCACACCAATACACTCAAACATGACACTTCCAACTAGAACACAAAAAAGGGACGGACAACTCCAGCCACTTCACTTCGCTTTTTGCTCCCGTAGTGGTAACGACCGTGCACTTGCGCCTACGCTTCCGCATCATCTTCTTTTTCCTTTTGCTCTCACTCTAATCATCGCTCGCCGATTCCGCCGCCAATTGAACAATCTAGCATTTTGTGAAATACACATAAGTATATACCTAAAATAAAGAATTTGTATCAACAAAAACCGTGCTGTGCATCACATAACATTTTTTGCAAAATAAAAGTGAATTCCGAAATTTGAAACCTCGTTCTGTGCATTATTTCTTTGCAACAATTTAGGTTGGAAATAAAGGTGAGTTGCACAGGTATTGAATCATGGTCCTTCGAGCCTACAGAAAGGCACTATAGAAAAAAAAAAAAAAAAACAAAACATTAAGAGTGCAGTGACATTAATACATATAAAAACGAAATAAAAAGAAGGAAGCTAAATTAAAGTGAAGTAAAGAAGTGCATTGCTGTGTAAAAACAAAGAAAAAAAAGTAAATAATAATAATAAAAAATTCTAATTAAATAAAGTGTGGTGACTAAAACATATATTTTAAAACTATAAAAGTGAAAAATACCTAAAATCATAAAAAAAAAAAAAATTTACATATACAGTATTAGTGCAGTGCAACACAATTGGAATATATAATATATCTAATATAGTGAAGCAAACAAAAACGCGCCAAAAAGAAGGGAAGACTAAACGAAAACAAAACAACAACAACAGCGGGCGCGAAACTAAATAAAACACACTAAGGGGTGCGGATAATAAAAGCAAAAGCAACATACACGAAACCACTTACACAAGGAACACAGGAGAATAGGAGGCATACTAACTACGAGGAGAAGACGAATAAGGAAATAAACATTAGGGCAAGCCACAAACAAATACACTCCCCCAAAATTCCCTTGATGCGAGAAAGGGTAAGTGTATCGCTTCCACCTTACTTATATGCATGTACATATGTGTGTTTAGCAAAAAAAAAAAACTGGTTTACAAATTATAACTCGGTTATAACTTTAAACAGTTTCGTCAAAACGAAAACTCAAATTTAATACGGTGCTTTAAAAGACCGATATTAAAGTTGATAAAATATATACTTGTATTTAAATTACTAATGCCTATGTATGCTTTTCTTTGTGAACCCAATCACACAAAACAAATTAAAATCGTACAAAATCATCCAAGTCTCTACTTGTAATATTTTCCGGCACCCCTTCTGCTTTTAAAGCAGCAAGCGGATTGCACTAATAAGCAAAAGGCATATAAAAAGTACAAAACAAGAAATAAAAGAAAACATAAATGCTGAACATATGATTTATAAATTGAAACACACATACATATATACATGCAAACATACTTTTCATAACTTATTAGAGGCAAATATAGGAACACACATACGAGTATATACATACCGTCACACATGTGTGTTGAGTGCAGAAATTAACTACCTGCAAGTCTCGCCTCACTTTTACCAATTTAACAAACTTTCCTTCGTCACTTATTCGAACCGCGATTACAACAATAAATTGTATGTAAATAAATTGTATGCCTACATAGTGTATACCACACATACATAGGACAAATAAATTGCGGGAATTTAATACAAATTGGAAAATAGATAAACGTTAAAGGAATTTGCTAACGCGGATTAACAACAAAACGAGAAAAAAGGAAAGGAAAATTATTATTATACCATACCAATTTTATTATTATTATACCATATATACATATATGCACATAAATATTCATATACTCAAAGTCCAAATTGGCATCAGGTTCAAGCAATACCCCCTTGTATTTGCACAACAAAAACAAGCAGGTTTGCTTGATATTAAAATAATTTAAGCATACTTATATGCATACGAGGCACATATCGTGCACACATACATACATACTTATATACAAAAGGTATTGACCCTTTCCGGCACACAAGTACGAGGGCATGCCAATAAATCCGAAAAAAAAATATATATACTCGCAATACATTAAAAAAAATAATAATAATAATAATAATAATATTATAATTATTATTATTGTAATTATTATTATAATAATAATAAACACAACCAACATCAAAAGTAGATACAACGGCGAGTAATATAAACAATAAACGCGGATTTTATTAATTTTTATACGAAATAAAAAACTCTTATTTAACTAAAAGAGTTCTCGGTTAATTAAGTTCTCAGTATACACTGAAAGAAAATATACACAAATATTTTACAAATTTACATTTTCTAAATGAATATAGATTCAAAAGAATCTAAAACATCTCAATTTCTAAAAATTCCAAAAATGATTTCTGACGATAAGAGTCCATGTACACCTGCAGAAGCTACACGCTCTAAGCAAGGTGCTACAAAACAAAAGAGGGGGAAAGACATATCATACTCGAAATTCATTTCTGAGAGCGACTGTCTCATAAAATACTGCACTCGATTTGCTTCTTCGCCGATTCAAGACAATTCTGAATCGGCGCTAGAAATAAAAAGCCAAACGATTGAAAATTTTTGGACACGTCTCCAAGCTGCATATGACGCAATTGTAGATACTGACGATTCAGATCTACCAGAAAACTTTAAATCTTCTGCATACGCCAAATTTGAAAACTGCTTAGACCAGTATGAAGACACGAAAATTATGATCAACTAAAACTTATAAAGTCAATTGCACCTACTCCCCACAGTAGAGTAGAGTTACCACAATTGCAAGCCCAAGAGGCAACAGGCATTCATCTCAAAGTGCCAGCGTGCGACACAGAAATATTCCATGGAGGTTATGAACAATGGCCGTCCTTCCGGGACATGTTTACTGCCGTGTACATAAACCATCCAAAACTATCGCAAGCGCAAAAATTGTATCATCTCCGATACAAAACAAAAGGTCAAGCAGGCGTAATAGTAAAACAGTTCGCATTAAGTGATGACAATTTCAATTTGGCTTGAGAAGCTCTGAAAGCAAGATATGAGAACAAAAGAATATTGGTCGACAAGCAAGTAACCATACTCATGAACTTGCCGAAAATTCAAAAAGAAACAAGTGAAGAATTCATAAAATTAGAATCCACTGTTTCAAATTGTTTGTCGGTTCTAACGACACAAAATGTTCCCACAGACAGTTGGTATTCTGGTAAACGTATGCACCGCAGCATTACCAGAAAAATCATTACTTCTATGGGAGCAATCGCTCTCATCAAGAAGAGACTGCCCAACGTGGCAGCAAATGAAAGATTTCCTAACTGCCCAATATGAAATTGCAGAAAGGGTAGATAAAAAAACAGTCAGAACTAAAAACGTTCAACCCGACCTAAACAGAAGCTTCAATAGACCCCAAGTCAATAACAACAATAATTTAAATAGAAGCTTTTTCAAAGCACAATCGTTCACATCTGAACAAAATAAATTCACGTCATGCGAACTATGTACAGGAAGGCATAAGCTAAAAGCTTGCGAAAAATTTAAAAAATTGAATGTGAATGAAAGGAACAACTTTGACAGGTCAAAAAGACTCTGCACAAACTGCTTGTCCCACTCACACAATCTCAATGCTTGCGAAAGCAAATTTAACTGCGTATATTGCCACAAAAGGCATCATTCTATGTTGCACATAAACAACTTTCCCAACACATCTCAAAGTAGCGCTTTTTCAAAAAAAGCCACGGGTTTAGTTGCAACAGCAACTCCCGAAAGAGAAACGCAACAAAATTGCCAAGAGACACCATGCTGCTCAAAGGCATTAAAAACTCAAACGCTACACAGCGAAAATCATACTCGAGTACTACTACCCACAGCAGTTGTCTCCATCGAACATCGAGGAGAACTGTTCAAACTAAGAGCCTTAATAGACCAAGGGTCCCAACGATCCTTTATAGCGTCTAAGGCCCAAAATAAATTAAAATTGCCAACAAAACATGCCAACTATGAAATTACGGGAATGGGCGGAAGAGTAGTACAAAACTCTAACAAAATATGCCCAATTACCCTAATTTCCCCCCAAGCGGATAAGCGCATTCAAGCAAATGCTATTGTCTTACCGCAACTAACAAACATGCTTCCAAGCTATCAAATAAGTAGCAAGCATTGGGATAAGATTTCACATCTGACTCTAGCAGATCCCAACTGCAACACCCCCGCTCAAATAGACCTTCTATTAGGCAGCGATCTTATATCGCAAATAATACTGGAAGGTGTTGAAAAAATTTCGAAAACACTACTGGCGCAAAATACCATTTTCGGATGGGTCCTAAGTGGACTAGTTGCGGAACCAGTCACAGCAATGACAACTCAAGTTGAGGAAATCTCAAACGAGTACCTCAATTCACAATTGAGAAAGTTTTGGGAGTTAGAAGAACTCCCCCCCATTTCAAATACGACACCAGAAGATCAGTATTGTGAAGACTTTTACAAAGCCACAACTACTCGATCAGCTAATGGTCGGTATGTCGTACGACTACCACTAAAACAACAATTTCCAGACACACTCGCCTTAGGTCACTCTCGCACCTCTGCAATGCAGCAGTTTCTAAGTATGGAAAAAACCTACTTAGAAAAGGTGAGCTCAAACAAGATTATGATGGGGTCTTAGAAGAATACCTCCATTTAGACCACATGGAGGAAGTAAGCCCATCTGAAAAAATCATAAGAGACAAATATTACTTTTTCTACTTGCCACATCATGCAGTAGTAAAGCCTGACAAAAAAACAATAAAAGTCAGAGTTGTCTTCAATGCCTCCAGAACCACTAGCTCGGGGAATTCCCTAAATGACATTCTATTTACGGGACCCACACTCCAACCAGATCTAATGCTCCTCATATTAAACTGGCGTATATACAAATACGTATTCAATGGGGATGTCGAAAAGATGTATCGACAAATACTGGTTCATAAAGATGATCAAGATTTTCAACGGACTATTTTCCGAAAATCTGCCAATAGTCCACTACGCGACTTTAAATTAAAAACAGTAACCTTTGGCGTAAACTGTGCTCCATACTTAGCCATTCGTACACTCCACGAACTGGCAGAAAACACAAAGTCAGAATTCCCTCTGGCAACACAAGTGTTAAAAACACAGACGTATGTAGACGATATCTTGTCTGGGAGCCACAGCCTCTCACAAGCATACGAGTCCTTATCACAAGTGATAAAGGCCCTCAACACCGCAGGGTTTCCCCTAAAAAAGATCACGGCAAATCACCCAAATATCTTGAAAAATATACCAAACGACAATTTGTTGGATACTAATTTCCTTATATTCGAAAAGGAAAGTGCAACAAAAACACTGGGCATCCAATGGAATGCGATATCGGACCAGTTTTCATACACGACTGAGTCCATATCCGCATTATCCGCCATTACAAAACGCCAAATTCTCTCCTCTGTGGCAAAACTTTCCGACCCCGCAGGATGGCTTTCGCCAATTATGATACAAGCGAAAATCCTCATCCAAGAATTATGGCTAGACGGAACTGACTGGGACGAACAAGTGAAACCTCTTCGCTTAGAAAGATGGCCCCAGTTTGCTAATAACCTAAAAGACATTTCGCAGATACTCATTCACGGTGGGTAAACTATTCCCCCGAATACAAAGTGGAACTACACGGCTTCTGCGACGCCTCTGAAAAGACATATTGTGCCACTATATATGTGCGCACCCAAAGCGATATTGCAACTACAAGCCACCTACTAGTGGCAAAAGCAAAAGTTGCGCCTCTAAAAACCATAAGTCTACCACGACTTGAACTCTGTGGCGCTCTGCTCCTAGCAAAGCTAGTCTCCATGGTGCAGACCCACTTAAACATGGCAAAATATAAATTATACCTCTGGTCCGATTCCGAAATAGTTCTAGCCTGGTTAGAAAAACCACCACACGCGTGGAAAACATATATTTCTAACCGAACGTCTCAAATACTTGATCTAGTAGGATCAGCCACTTGGCGCCACGTAGCCAGTGCTGACAATCCTGCCGATCTTGGGACAAGAGGGTGCAAACCCCTTCATCTCGTCACCACCACCCTCTGGTGGAATGGCCCCCGATGGTTAACAGAATCTCCCGATTCTTGGCCACAATCGCCAATGCGCAACATAATTGCCCCAGAAGGTCGAAAAATCGCCACTTATCACACAACAATGGATGATGCTGACATCCTTGAACGATTTTCATCGTTCCCCCGAGCACTCAGAGTAGTCGCCTATATTCTCAAATTCGTAGAGAGACTCAAACTTAAGGTAAAGGGAGCAACTTGCCCCCAATGCGATACATTGACGCACCAAGACTTACAAAAAGCGAAGGTCGCTCTTATCGCATCAACCCAAACGCGCTACTTCAGCCGCGACCTAGGGTTACTAAGAGAATCGAAGCCAATTGACAAAAAGAGCTCACTCTTAGTACTAAACCCATTTATAGACACGAAAGGTCTGCTTCGTGCAAACGGCCGGCTTGCTAATTCCAGCCTTACGTATAACGAACGCCATCCTATAATAATACCAGAGAAATCCTCATTTGCCACATTATTCATCAATTATATCCATATACTCATGTTACACGCCGAACATCGCCTCATGCAACATATGGTACGCCAAGAGTACTATGTTCCCCGCCTTAAGCCCCAAATTAAGAAGTGCATTTTCACGTGCAAGGTCTGCACTATGCACAAGCAGAAAATGAGAACGCAGATTATGGCAGCACTTCCACCGGAACGCTGTAACTTTGCTCTGCCTTTCACCACTACAGGTGTCGACTTCGCTGGCCCTTTTCAAATAAAGGCGTCCATGCTAAGGTGTCCCACCCTGATGAAAGGCTATGTGGCTGTCTTTGTCTGTTTTACGACAAAAGCAGTACACCTTGAGCTATGTTCCAATCTGACAAAGGAGACTTTCCTCGCGGCATTTGCTCGCTTCGTCGGACGACGTGGCTTTCCATTCAAACCATGAGCGATAATGGTAAAACATTTATCGGAGCTCAAAGAGCCACAGAGAAACAATTTGTGGATTTTATGAAACAAGTCTCACCTGACATTATACAAAAATATGCTCCCCAAGGCATCAATTGGCAGTTTATCCCCCCAAGCGCTCCACATATGGGTGGTTTATGGGAATCAGCCGTAAAAAGCTTCAAATCACATTTCAAGAAGCTAGCTGACACTTATAAATTCAATTATGAAGAGTTCACGACACTCTTTAACTAGAGGCCGTTCTCAACTCACGGCCTCTCGCAGCCCTCTCGCAAGATCCATCAGACTTTACAGCCCTCACACCAGGGCATTTTCTTAAAGGAGCGCCCATTCTGGCCACACCTGAGCCAGGCGTGGAGTCGCTTTCCTTATTAAACAGATGGGAAAGAATTAAAATTCTCCATCACGATTTCAGTCTTCGATGGAAGGAAGATTATTTAAAGGACCTCCACAGAAGGTACCGGTGGAAAACACCAGAAAACGCGCCTAAGCTTGGAGATTGTGTCTTAATTCATGACGATTGTCTCCCCCCCACTGAGTGGCGGCTTGGCCGCATAGAGAAGCTTTACCACGGCTCCGACGGTCATATTCGCGTAGTTGATCTCCGTACGCAAAACGGAACACTAACTCGGTGCTCGTTAAACTATGCTTTTTGCCCACAGCCGATAAAACTGACACGTAAACCGTAAACAATAAACGATAAATCGATATAACCCGCAAAACAAACCACAAATCCTATCTTAATGAAAACCGCAAACGTAGTAATAGATGGGTGGTCCACATGACTACCCACCAGTGCCACCTAACGTAGCACCAATTATCATATCCGTATACCACAAACATATAACGTAAATATCTTTGCCAGATCAAATGGATGTCGATATGCCACCAGCACCAACGCCAGCCGTTCGGTCGACCATTCACGTGCCACGAACGGGGTCTACACCAGCTCCTCGAAATTCCACGGCCACAACGCAACCAACCGTTGCCCGAAGTGCAACACGCGCAAATCCGACGCCGGTGCCAGCAGACCCACAGCGCCTCCGATACCCGCTTTGCCGCCGCCCCCACAGGTTGCCGCACTGCGGCATTTTTAAGAGGATGCTGCCTCCGCTCCGCCAGCAGATTGTCCAGGCACATGTCCATTGCCTAAATTGTCTGGCACCTACCCACTCCACATCGGAGTGTACATCCGGGTATACGTGCCAAATATACATGCGGCCGCATCACACAATTACTTGCCCCCTCCAGTCGTGCCACGACCCGACGACCGCAGGCGAACCGTGCTGCACGACCACGAAGAGCTGAGCCACCACCAGAATCCCGAACCCGTACGCGGCGCCAACAACCCAATACATCTACGCGGCGGCGTCAACCTAGGCCGCGGTCTCGCCAACCCACTGGGCTCAGTAACGTGGTGGCCACATTGCAGCAATTACAAAGGCTACTAGGCTTATAATTTGCCTAGGGGGGCCGGGATGTCTAAATGACTCTCAGCCTACCCTGTAATGAAACACAGCCACACCACATTTCAACACAAATCATCATAACAGCACACCACACTCACCACTCACCTTCCACATCACTACACATCACACCAATACACTCAAACATGACACTTCCAACTAGAACACAAAAAAGGGACGGACAACTCCAGCCACTTCACTTCGCTTTTTGCTCCCGTAGTGGTAACGACCGTGCACTTGCGCCTACGCTTCCGCAGCATCTTCTTTTTCCTTTTGCTCTCACTCTAATCATCGCTCGCCGATTCCGCCGCCAATTGAACAATCTAGCATTTTGTGAAATACACATAAGTATATACCTAAAATAAAGAATTTGTATCAACAAAAACCGTGCTGTGCATCACATAACATTTTTTGCAAAATAAAAGTGAATTCCGAAATTTGAAACCTCGTTCTGTGCATTATTTCTTTGCAACAATTTAGGTTGGAAATAAAGGTGAGTTGCACAGGTATTGAAACAATAACCATCAATGTTCATGGAGACCGCTTCTAGCTTTTTTTCTGCTCATAATAAACACTGTATCTGTTTTTCTCTGGCAAGCTGCCGCTTAGTTGTCGTGAGCCAGTCTTTTATTTTCGATGCGATCTCATTGTATGTGCTCTGAAAAGTTCTTAGTTCGTTCTCATAGCCAATTATTTATAAGCATTGTGGTAATTCACTTGTCATCACGTAGCTTTTTGGACCTGCATCGGTATCGATTCCACCTTCCGATCTGATAGCCTGTGTCCTTTGTATACTCTTGCAACAGAGTTTTCTTCACCTAACGGTTGTACGTATCCGATATCAGAGAGAGATATAGGTTGTACACAAATCGCATTTAACGGAAAACATATAAAGTGCCATAACCACGCACTGAATTAAGATATAAAACTGTAATTTGGTACAGAGGATCGCACCAGCAAGGAGGAACTGTGGGTAAATTTTTTTGAAAAAGTAGGCGTGGCCGCTAATGTTAAATTTTTACTAGGGGCGTAAGCACCGTATATTTGGAACCCTTGATCGAAAATGTAGCTCATTGTTTGGGATATATAGTTGAAAATAAGGAATAATCCTTCTCTTATGTTGGTATGTCTGTATGTTAAAAAAAAAGTTGAATCGGACCATTACTTCCCTTTCAAACTTCCGGGTGACTTCGTATCGCATATGTCTACCAATATGTGAGTTATCTCAAGGTAAATTAGAAAGCGTGGTTTACTCATAACTGTATCTTTTTGCCAAAAATAAATAAAATTGAGCAAAAACTGGACATAGCCCCTAAATAACTAATATTAGCATTTTTAACACTCGGTTGACTAATATATATGATTGGACCACATACTAAAAAATATGGTATTGAGAAAAATACAAATAGATAAAAGCGGGTCGCTCTACTCCTATATATGTATTATATATTTACCATATAATGATTTTCTAACAAACCTTGTGCCGAATACGTCAGTTAGTGTATAAGTTACATTTAGTATATAAATACAAAATTGCTTGGATGTCGATCCTCTGGTTGATGTTTTAAACCTTAAATATTTCCCTGGCTTTGATTCTTTCAAGTTGCAAGAGTATGAAATAGTACGTTGCACACGAACTTAGCCCTTCCTTACTTGTTTCCGTTGCTTTTGTATGCTTCACCCAATGGGCTTTTGTCACATTCTTTAGCGAAATGCCCCCTATCATCACAATCATATCACCTCGGTAGATGTTCATATTTCAGACACCTGAAACACTTTCTAGGGTTTCGGGTTTTTCCTTATTCTGCATACCAATCATCAATGTGGAAAAAGGTATATAAGCTTTGTTATGTTGAATACACAAAGTTTATTGAAGCCAGAGATATAATATAGTTAATTCTAAAACAGCTCTTAAAGACCATGACTATTTGTTGCAAAATTAAAGTACACCACAAAATAATTGATGATTATCTGAATGAAGGTATTGGACGAGGTCTAGATAATTTCCAAAATGGAAGTATTGAAGACTTATTTACGGATACCCATCAACATAAATTCGTGTGTGGGTTCCTTAGTACAAAAAAATTTCGAGTTCGTAGATGGGCGTAATCGGACCACAGCCACTCCCACAAATCGACATTAACTGAAAACATATAGAGTGCCATAACTAAGCACTAAATTAAGATATAAGGCTGTAAGGTACAGCAGATCCAGTAGGGAAGGGAACCTGTGAGACTTTTTTTTTAAGTGCACTGGCTCTTTAACAAGTTCAAATCACTTAAGCTACAACAACCAAATTTCCTGAGAAAAAAACTTGTAAGAACTTCTACCGACAGTGTGAAATGAAATCGGAGGATAACCCCGCTTACTTCCCATATAACGGTACTATTAAAGTCCACTAAAAGCGCGATAAAACAATAACTAAATACGCCAGAGACATTAAATTTTACCACCGAGAGGGTATGACTCAGCTTTATGGGAGCTGATGTAAAAATTCGACGATTGGTAGTATCGTAGTATCCTTCTTACATTATCATGTAATGTTGTGAAAATGGATGAAATCGGACTACAACCACGACTACTTCCCATTTTTTAAACTCCCCTCGATTCGTTCAGTTTCCAGTACACAAATCAAGAAGCAGTTAACATAACGGGCTACAACTTTGCTCAAATAATTTGATTAGTGTATGCCACCTAATGATCAAAAATATTTTAAATCCATTAAAAACTGTTCAAGCTTCTAGAATATTTAGACCCCGGTACATATGGTTGACTTTTAATCGAAAATGTCGCTCAATGTGTGATACATATAACTGAAATTAAGAGATAATCCTTTTCTTATAATGGTTTGTAAGTATGTATGTCAAAAATGGGTTTAATCGGACCAATACTTCCCTTAGCACCCATGTACCTAATATAAAGATTTTCGATCTTCAGGGTGACTTTATACCGCATTTAAGTACCCCATTTATACTACACGAAAATAAGAGAGCGTGTTTTATTCATAACAGCGTATCTTTGTTCCGAAAATAGATAAATTTGAGCGAAAACTTGGATTAGCCCCTATATAAATAACACCAGGTTTTTCGAACATCGCGCTAACCTTACTCTATATGATTGGTTTTACACCTTAAAGTATTTCCCTGGCTTTAATTCTTACAAGCTTCAAGAGTATAAAATGTTCGCTTGCACCCGATTTTAGCCCTCTTTTACCTTTTTTAAATTTTTGTAAAAAGCCCTTTACTGGGTATTTTACTTTCTCTGCCTATAAAAATTAATTTATTGAGTCAGATCTTCCCAGTAAACAGATTTGTGGCAGCAATATAAATTGATATTCAGGACCTCCGACCCGCGATAGACCAAATTACAGTTGGCCATGAGTTAAACATTCTTTTCGTAAGTCAATCCGTACTAATTTTGAAAGTTTGGCCTTGGGACTTGTTTGTACTTAGAGCGAAAGATGTTTCAACCGAAAATTGAAGCCGTTTAATTGGGATTGGCAAATCACTTAGGATCATCGGAGTCGTTGGTATGTGAGCTAGTTTACCAGCTGCTGAGCCGGTTTCTAAACTATGGACTATTTAGCCTAGATACTCATCCAGAATAATATTATAATTACCGCTTAAATTTGGAGTGGGAAAAATTCCTTTCCCAGTCCATAAGGCCAACGATATTAAACATGCTTTGATGAAGAGTCTATCATAAATCTTTAACAAATACAAAAGTTATTCCGCCCGTGAGAGCAGAGGAGATTCTAAGGTCTTTCAATGTTCTGTCCACGGCCTCTATATGTGCTCTATGGCTCATGGTACATTCATCCCACATACTCAATGAGGCGTCTTCCAATAGTTAACAAAGAGGCCCACTTTTACGGATAAAACATATTGGTTAACGGAATTGAAATCTATATGAACTACTACTGAATTAAGTACCTGCTAAACGAATTTAAAGTATATATATATTACATATATATATCCAGTATAGACAATATATTCTAGTAAAATTTATTTAAAAATCGACCGACATACATGTACTTATGTTTTTTAAAACAAAACAAAACACACTTTATATCTTGACATTCACTCCTATCCAGTATCCCCGTGGCACTTATATCGTTTACTATTATTACGGGCGTCTCGACAGGCAAAATATTATTTGGAGGTAGGTGGGTATAATATACATTTGTATTGAAAATTCGAATAAATAGTAATAATCCAAAAAATGTTTCATGCTCTTCAAATTCATGAACGGTTCAAGAGCTCGAACCTGCTCGGCGTCAGTTTGAAATTGAAATATCCAGATATCAAATGCCCACATAAAGAAATTACTGCAATAGCAATCAATTTGATTTGATTTGCTATAAGCTTTAGCCTGTTGAGTTGTCCCGTTATGGTGCTGCCTAACCCAGCAGCTTGAGCAGCGCCCATGCGACATTTTTCAAATAACTTACAATTTTAAACTTGTGATATCTTTCGGATGTTTTGAAAAGGATTAATTCCAAAGTACTTATAAATAAAAAAGCTTTACTAGCAATGGCATTTACATATATGTATTTTTTAAAATGATAAAAATACTTATTGTGACAAAACTATAATAGTTATACATATGCTGCCGTGACATTTTTTGTAAACAACTACATATATGATCTGCAAATGCGTATTACATTATTTTGTTCTGTAACCAATAATTTTCGCAGCAGACGCGATTTTAGAAAGTTTATTGGTCAGTTTTTCACACCTTGGGCTACATTGTTCGAGTTTTAGTATGGATCGTTATTTTTTTTTAAATTATATGTGCTATATATGTACATATAGGCTACATATATTTAATATAGAATATGATCACCACAGATAGTGTAGTTTCCTAACAAAGAAAACATTTTTCTAATCGATCAAGTAGTTTCGGAGCCTATTCAATGCAAACAAACAAACAATCAAATCGCTCCTCCTTATAATATTAGTGTAGATAAATGAACCTACACATTTAGGGTTGTGTATGCATGATATAATGGTATTGACAAACAGCAGCGCGGATTTGCATTAAAGAGGTTGATTTACATTAATTTTTTAAATACTTTACATTTATCAAGTTTGAGTAAGCAACTTTGACCAAAAATGGCATACTTTTGCTATTGTGAATATCATTATTCTTCTGCTTTACAAATATCGCAAGCTGGGGTTTTCTAACGATACAAACGTCATGGGGCGCAAGACTACTTAACTGAATTTAAGGGGTAAATTTTAGAGAAGCAAGTCCCGGTTCTTTTTCGTCTTTACTGGCGTAGACACCGCTTACACGATAACAGCGCGCCAGTCATTTCTTCTTTTCGCTACGTGTCGCCAATTGGAGATTCCACGGGAAACCAGGCTATACTCCACCTGGTCCTTCCAAGCGAGTGGATGTCTTCACCTTCTTCTATTTCCTCGGGGGGTACTGCGTCGAATACTTTCAGAGCTGGAGCGTTTTCGTCCATTCGGACAACAATACCTAACCAGTTGAGAACCTTTCTCTCGAAAACTCGCGAAGTCGACTCGTTGTAAATTTTAAAGCGGTAGCATATTCGAATGAAATTTATTTGTACGCAGAAATTTGTATACGTTATTAAGAATAGAAGCATACAGAAACAAAGAAATTAAGCTGTACGAAATCCTCTTAAAAATTTATAAGAAGCTCCAACTTGTTTAAAAGTTCTTAAATGTGTCGCAATTCATTCGCAAGGAGTGACAATAATCTGGTTTGCTGGATATTTATAATTCTGCGAGAAGATTGTCATCCGTAAACTTATAACGCTGTTTGTACCAATTTTTCATCCACTCTATCTTCTTCTTTTTCAATTTATTTTTATTTTTTTCAGTAGAACTGCAGCACAATGAAAGAAAATCATCATCCGACGCTGACATGAAACCCTACGAGTTCAAAAACTCTGCTCAAAACTGAACAGATGTTTGACGTCTTTATTTGATCGTTCGGGGGCAAAACACAAGTGAACATCACTAACACATATACATTATTTGACGCAATTATTTGATCGTCTCTAGGGCACTTTACAGTCCATCTTTATCCCAAATCTAACAACTACAAAGCTAATAACACACAAAAGAACAGTCAACACAAAGGCGGTCATACAACACAAAATTCTAATAACAACAATACCACCAATCAACCTTCTCAAGAGCAAATGATCTCACTCGTTACTCATCTCATATTAACGATAAATTAGCAGGAGCAATAATTATTCAATTTGTACCCTTTTTCTCATTACGTCAAATCGTATTGCTATAGCTGTACAAATTAACTTTTATCATGTTATAACAATTTTTGGTATTTATATTCCCCCAACAACCTGTAACTGTAGCTGACTTTCACAGCTAAACCTATAACGTAAATACTCCGATGATAATTTTAGGCGATTTGAGAATTCGTCAGTGTAGCAATGCTTAACGAAAATGTACCAACCCACTTTTCAACACATGTTAGTTTCACCAATGTAGATCTATCAGTCTTATCGCCACAGTATCTTCCTCAAGCCTGGTGAAACGTTACAATTAGGGGTTTCACATAGTATCATAAAGTTATAAGTTATAACGATCCGAAAACATAGCGTTCAGAGTTGTATTTGCGTAAACTTATTTTAGTATGCAATCCAACAACAAATTTTTTAAACTAGTATAAAAATGTATGATTTTACGATGTTTTATGACACGTTGTGAGTACCCCAAATGTATCTTCAGTTTCAAAATATTACAACACAAAATCATTACATAATTTCAGCCAACATTAACAAAGAAGACGCACAAATACAAAAGATACTAAGAAAGGCTGCTAATGAATCTATCTCAAAAACCATGCGTAGAAATACTACACAAGACACTTGGAAAACAGTCGAGTGAAAAGCATAGAATGTCTTATAGATTACAGTTCATCCGACAAAAGAAAATAGCCAAAACCAAACTCTTTGAAAATCTTCAAAAGACGTTACAATTGAAATCATTCAATTTTATTCTTTTAATTCTGACTAAACAAGCGTCCGCATTGAATTCCAAATGGAAAAACATACTACTCTTAACGCAGAAATTAGTTTTTTTCCAAATAAGTGCAGAAAGTTTTTGGAAACTAATTTTACAATTGAGGAATTTGAAACGAATACTTACACTATATAACCGGACATACGAAAATAAAATTATACCACACAATTTTAAAATAGGCACAGTTATACCCATCTTAAACCAAGCACAAATGACAACTCCATCCAAAATTATAGACCTACATTCCTATAACAATGCTAAGGGAAATTACAAGAAAAAATGATAGGAAATATACTATCATGGTACCTCAGTTCTTCTAAATTAATTACCCAACAACAAAATGGTTTTAAATAAGGATCCAGTACAACAGATGCTCTTCTACACATTGACCACTTAATACGTAAAAATTTATCAGTTAAAACCCATGTGCCTATATTAGCAATAGATTACCAAAGCTCATTCGATAATATAGGAGTCCACACAACATCTATTAAATATCATCCATATCTGGGCAAGAAGGTCTGTGGCTGAATTTTCTTTAATTGCTGGAAAATAAATATTGTATTCAACAACATTACAAAAAAAATACCGATGACATAACTTTTAGGGTTGTATTTTGTTAAAAGGAATGCACTTAACCAACACTAAACATAAATTAAACAAGATCTCACCAGCAGATTCAATATTATAAAAGCCGTTTCTTCTTTTCGCTACGTGGCGCCAGTTGGATATTCCAAGCGAAGCCAGGTTCTTCTCCGCCTGGTCCTTTCCACGAAGTGGAAGTATTCCTTTTTTTCTGCTTCCCCCGGCGGGTACCCCGTTTTTTTCAATATCTTTTTATTTATTGAATCTGCTTTTTGTTTTAAAAGCCTAAAAATAAGTTATAAAATCTTATATCTATTTAACCGGGTCCGCGTCGAATATTTTTAGAGCTGGAGCTGACCTAGCCAGCGCAGCCGCTGTCTCTTGGTTCGCTAATCTATGTCAATGTCGTCGTATATCTCATTTAGCTCATCGTTCCATAAAATGCGGTATTTACCGTAGGCAACGCGAAACGGATCATAAATCTTTCGCATAACTTTTCTCTCGAAAACTGGTAACGTCGAATCATCAGATTTTGTCATCGTCCATGCCTCTGCACAATAAAGCAGGACGGGAATAATGAGTGACTTATAGAGTTTGGTTTTTGTTCGACGAGAGAGAACTTTACTTCTCAATTGCTTACTCAGTCCAAAGTGGCAAATGTTGGCAAGAGATACTCTGCGTTGGATTTCGAGACTAACATTGTTGTTGCTGTTAACACAGGTTCCAAGATAGACGAAATTTTGTTCAACTTCGAAGTTATGACTGTCTACAGTGACGCGTGAGCCTAGTCACGAGTGCGACGACTGTTTGTTTGATGACAAGAGATATTTCATCTTGCCCTCGTTCACTGCCACACCCATTTGCTATGCTTCTTTATCCAGTCTGGAGAAAGCAGAACGAAGGTCTCAAGTGTTAAGATTGTAGTGCGTTGAGATTCGGTTAAGTTTTACAGCTCGAATTATTTTCTCCAGCAGCAGGTTGAAGAAGTCTCACGGAGTCGCCTTGTGTGAAACCTCGTTTAGTATGGAACGGATTGAAGGGGTCCTTCCCGATCCTGAAGGAGCTTTTGGTGTTGCTTAACGTCACTTTACACTGTCGTATCAGTTTTGCGGGGATACCAAACTCTGACATGGTGGCATAAATGCAGCTCCTTTTCGTCTGCTCCATCTTCACCTTCACCTCCTCCAGGCGTTATGCTTTCACTGCCATTCAGCAGGCTAGAGAAGTGTTCTGTCCATAATTTTAGTATGGTCTGAGCATAGGTTACCAGATCACCTCTGGGGATTTTACAAGAGTATGCACCGGTCTTGAAACCTTCTGTTACCCCTGTCGGCCAGCTTGTCAAACTCTTCACACTCACGCACTTCGGCCTTTCTCGTTTTCTGTCTGCAAATGCGTCTCGCTTCCTTTTTCAACTTTCGGTAACTATCCCATCCCACACGTGTTGTGATCAATCGTAACATTGCGAGGTAGGTATCCTGTTTTCTCTCCGCTGGGACACGGCACTGCTCGTCGTACCAGCTGTTCTTTTGCATGTTCCGAAAAACAATGGATTTGTTTGCAGTTGTACGTAAGGAGCTTGAAATGCCGTCTCACAGTTCCCTTATACCCAGTTTTTGACGAGTGCCCTCAGAGTATAGGGGTGCAAGTCGAGTAGAATATCGTTCGAATATCTGTTGTGATTGCTGCTTCTCGACGTCGAATTATTCTTGTGATTGTTCACGTGCGTTTTTTGCTGCCTTCACTCTAACGAGGACATCAACCAGCTGGGCAGCGGCACCTTTTCAATTAGGGGATCGAATACTCCAGGTGCATGCCCTTAAATCCTGTTCTTTGACATATTTGCCAGGATCATCATCAAAAAAGGGGTCTCTCATCCGAGGATGTTTTTTTTTCCTTGGTGGTGTTTTTTACGTGGGGGGTCCCAAGCCCAGCGCACAACCCTGTGGAGGAGGTGTTGCGCCTTCTCACTTTATCTCGGCTTCAAACGGATGTTTTCTGGCTACCCAGAGGATACTTGAACTAAGACCGGAAGTCATGAGTTGCTAGAGCCATTTGTAAAAAATCCTTTCTAGCCACTCCCAAGTGAATGGCGCTCAAAGAACTTTCCTCGCTTGCGTGAACTTCTGCACATGACTCCATCCTCCTGCGGAACTACCGTTAAGTATTACATCGCAGAGCAAGCTTAACCTATTGGCTAATATGTCTTCGGTATTTTCGAACTGATTGTGGCTGTTTGCCCCGCTATATCGCAGTCGTTCTAATCTTCGCTGCTTTTGAAGAACCTTTGCGGCCCATTGCTTAACGTAGTTCCACACCTGCTTTGACCGCAACGTGTTCAACATTATTCCCTCAGAAATTTGCGTTTCTAAATTCTTACGTCTATCTTTTGCATAGGACAGTGGAAAAATATGTGCTCATTCTCTTTTCCATAACCACAAGATGACACATTTCTACCTCATCATGACCATATTTGTGAAGAAAATGCGTACACTTTATTGATATTCTTAAAATTGTCTCTAATATAAGATCTTTCAGCTATTTATACTAGTGAGATGCGGCTGCTGTTATCTAGTTGCAACTTGTGTGTGTTGTTATTGATATGAGATAGTTATTATCTGCTTGCCATTTGTTTGTTGAAATTCAGTGTCTGTTATCTTGTTATCACTTGTTTGTTATTGTTGAGATGCGGCGATGGTTATCGTAGCAGATCATTCCATTGCCAGATGGTCTGTTATTACACGAGTAAACTTTTGTTGCTAATTCTCGGGCGATTCTATTTTGCTGTCGCCGATTACATTCACACGAGCAATTTGTGTTGGGCAACTCTGTTCGAGTTTTTTTCTCATTCTCTTTCACTTTACTTTAACCCATTGTATACTCTTTACTTTAACCCATTGACGTTTCTTTTTCCTTATAGGTATTTGGGCCACTCTATCACATATATTAATCAGTTCTGTCAATTAAGGGGGTATTCTACTCTAGAATTTTGAAAAATTCAACTTTTTTTCATATATTTAAAGTTTAGACTTTCAAAAATATGACCTTGAAAGGATTTTTCAAAATGCGACTTTTTTTCGGAGATACAGTAGATTTTGTGAGGTGGCGTCCGCGTTCACTAGAATTGTCTCCTAAACTTTAAACGCGTTTTTCTCGAAACTACTTTTTTCCACACGGTACCGGCATTATCTCAAGTTCTATACAACCGATCCTTTATCGTTCCTACCAGCATCGTGTCAAATTTTTTGTTTTCAATATTTTAAAAAAATTCAGGCATTTCAAAAAAAGCGTAAAAAATTATTTTTATTTTCAGGCAGTCGCCATTTTTCAAAACAAAAAAAAAATCGTGTTCCCGGACTATAACAGCATCTTTACTGATTAAGAATTTCTTTTGATTTTTTTTTCAGACTACCATTTTTTTTTTTACACCTGTCTCTCACCCCTCTCTAATTATTTTAATTTTTAATATTTTTTTGTAAAATTTTTTTTCTGTATTCTTAAGATATCAATAAAAACACCATAAAAAAATGGATAGAAAATATATTTTTGGTTTTTTTTTTAAATAAAATTCAAAAAACTGCCCAAAATTTCATTTCTAGAGTAGAATACCCCCTTAAGAAATCCATTTTATTTATATTTCAAAATTAAAACAAAGATTATATAACAGACCTTCACATATATCACTCTTTTCATTATCGTCTGAATCAATTTGTATGGCTTCCTCCATATATTTCACAATATCTTTAATTAATTCGATTTTTTCGTCGTACTCCATTTTCTAAAATATTTATATTATATTATGTATATTTTTATACATATTTGCAAATTACTTACCAAAAGATGAAATTAAATTTTTTAAATATATTCAAAATACTCATTTCAAAAAAATATTCGCGAGTGCAACTATGTACTACGAAATAAAGAACACGAATGCCGAAAAACGTCGCAGCGAACTGTTACTAATAAGAACACAAAGCGTGTTGCTGAAGAAACCAAGAATTGCCGCAACAAAAGTTGACGCGTGTAAATACAGACATGTTTGTTGTTTACATGTTGAGTATGCATTTATTGGTAATGCATGTTTGGTTTTTATTGATGATGTTTAGTGGGCATTTTGTTTACGTGCCTTGTGACGAAGTCTTCAACCTGCGCTGTTTAGCTTTTAGCAGCCTGCTTTTATTTAAACTTTTTTTATACACTGTCTTTAAATCAAGAACCATAATTTCAAGTGGTATTATGTCCCTAATCGCTCCTGTGGAATCAAGAGACACTATAGGAAAAGCGCTGATAACTCTAAGTGTTCTTAACTGAAATAAGAATCTGAGTGGCTTTAGCGTATTAGCCCATACAGGCGCTGCATACATAACTATTGATTGTGTTACTTTTGGCAATAATAGTCTTTGGCTCTGATTTGGCCGTCTATCAATTTGCTTGTTCATTCGCGTCTGTTAAGTTGTTTAATTTTTCGTCCATCATAATTGTTTACATGAGCTATGAACGTTCTGCAACGTCCCACTTCGCAACACCTCACATCACATCACATCACGTCACGTCACAACACCTCATCACACAACAGTTCCTAGCATACACCATTACACACACATGCACGCATCAAACACAGTACTTAACACCGCTCATTACTACAACACTACAACACAACAACCACACGATTATCAACGAGACGACTCGTAACCAGCCAATATTCACCACCCAAACCATCAAAAGGGATTGATCCGACCGGGATCGGGCTCTTACCGTTTTCATCCGTGAAGCAAGGTAGTCGTCCGCGATAGTCAGTTTTTCCTCAAGTTTTATTAACCGTAACAATCACCGCAGTTTATTTTTTTATTAAAACCGCCAATTGACGGGAGTGACGTGGGGCATACATACGCTAAATAAATATATTATAGGGAAAAGAAAAGTTCTTTGCGTTGTGTTTTTCTTTATTAAAATCAGTGCTTTCAAATTCCGTAAGTACATATGTACCTCAGGGAAAGAAGTATATGTGCATTATTGTATTGAGCGATTTAGTGAGAGTAAATCAGCATAGAAATACCATCAGTAATTTTCTTAAAAACCCCGATAGTTATGGCACAAATACGCGCTGCGGCAGACCGACTAATATTGATGAACGGTGCAAGCGAGAAATTCGGCGACTAGCAAGTCAAAATAACATGTCATGCCTGGAAATCAAGACGCATTCAGATCTCAATGTAACTAGGAGAAGAGTCCATCAAGGCTTGACGCAAAATAAATTGCTAAGGTATGAGTCCCGAGAAACTGTGCCTAAACTATTGCCACGCCACATAATCGCACGCTTGGCATTTGCCGATAAAATGAAATTTTGGACCGATGAGTTCCAAAATGTTATTTTTTCTGACGAGAAAAAATTTAATTTGGACGGTCCTGATGGTTGCCATAAGTATTGGCGCGATGTACGTCAACCCCGCCAAACTCGACACAAGCGAAATCACGGTGGCGGATCGCTAATGATTTGGGCAGCTTTCGGATATGCTGGAAAGTCTCCGCTTTGCTTCATTCCCACCAAAACAAATGCGGAAATATACCTGAAGCTGTTGGATGAAGTGCTGATAGAATTTGGTGAGAAACTCTACGGAAAAGGCAAGCATATTAATTATTAAAAACACAAAAATAAATTAGTTATTTAACATTAATTTGAAACAAATCCCTATGCACATGTACTTATTTCCTAAGAGCTGTTAATATTTAATTTTTATTTGCTTTATAAAAAGCATATTGAAATTGAAAAGCTTTTTTTTTTGTTAATTTTTTGTACTACTATTAAAATAAATTGTATTGATAAGTTTTAATTAATTTGCAGTAGTTTAACTTGAAATTAAGTTGATGCACATATACTTATTTCCATGAGGTACATACATACATATGTATTTCAAGTGAACAAATGGTCCTTCGAGCCATTCAGAAAGGCACCTAAGCAAAAAATAAAATAAAAATTTTAATAACTTCCTGGTGCAAGTGCGCAAGTGCAGTGTTTGAAGCACAAAATTCATAAAATAAACAAAACAAAACCTTTAAGTGAACATACGATGAGAAAGTTAAAGTGAAAAAATACATATGTATGTATGTATAAAGCACAAAGTTACAGTGAAAAAGAAACATCCCAGAATCACGGAAAACAGAAAGTAACGTGAAAATCTAAGTACATAAATGAATGAAATATAAGAAAAATAGAAAGTGACGTGCAAAGATACATAAAAGAAATTGAAACATAAAGTGAGTAAAAAACAACAAAAAACCTACTAACATCAGAACGGGCGCGGTATTAATACAACAAAGTTTAACAAACATAAAACCTAAAATCAAAAACGGGCGCGAAATAAACTAATACTATATTCGGACCGACATTGAAAACATTTTGAAAACACATTTGTATGTTGTGGAATCTAAGTGGTTCGGACCGACAATGTGTGTTTTCGATGAGTTTTCACTGACAACTATCAGTAGCGGCAAAAATTGCACCAAGAGGAAAATTGTGCAATTTGTGCACCGTGCAAGGTTTTGCAAGAGCAAGAGGATCCCCTTGTTATGAGAATATCAAGTGACAGCTGTATTTGTATATGGAATGTAAACAAATATCAAGTGACAATTTGGAGCCGACAAAATATGTTTTCCAAAAAAATCGATTAAACTAGAGCAGACACCGATTATAATGAGTGGAATATAAGTTTTCAAGTAGTTTTCGCTAAAACTATGTTTTCGTTTGACAGATTTTCTTCTTCTTCTTCTTTACTGGCGTAGGCACCGCTTACATGATTATAGCCGAGTCAACAACAGCGCGCCACTCGTTTCTTCTCTTCGCTACGTGCCGCCAATTGGATATTCCAAGCGAAGCCAGGTCCTTCTCCACTTGGTCCTTCCAACGGAGTGGAGGTCTTCCTCTTCCTCTGCTTCCCGCGGTGGGTACTGCGTCGAATACTTTCAGAGCTGGAGTGTTTTCATCCATCCGGACAACATGACCTAGCCAGCGTAGCCGCTGTCTTTTAATTCGCTGAACTATGTCAATGTCATCGTATATCTCGTACAGCTCATTGTTCCATCGAATGCGATATGCGTCGTGGCCAATGCGCAAAGGACCATAAGTCTTTCGCAGAACCGTTCTCTCGAAAACTCTTAAGTTCGACTCATCGGTTGTTGTCATCGTCCAAGCCTCTGCACCGTATAGCAGGACGGGAATTATGAGCGACTTATAGAGTTTGGTTTTTGTTCGTCGAGAGAGGACTTTACTTTTCAATTGCCTACTCAGTCCGAATTAGCACCTGTTGGCAAGAGTAATCCTGCTTTGGATTTCCAGGCTGACATTGTTGGTGGTGTTTACGCTGGTTCCTAAATAGAGGAAATTATCTACAACTTCAAAGTTATGACTGTCAACAATGACGTGGGAGCCAAGTCGCGAGTGCGACGACTGTTTATTTGATGACATGAAATATTTCGTCTTGCCCTCGTTCACTGCCAGACCCATTTGTGTTACTTCCTTGTTAAGTCTGGAGAAAGCAGAACTAACGGCACGGGTGTTGAGACCGATGATATCAATATCATCGGCATACGCTAGTAGCTGTACACTCTTATAAAAGCTTGTACCTGCTCGATTCAGTTCTGCAGCTCGAATAATTTTCTCCAGCAGCAGATTGAAAAAGTCGCACGATAGGGAGTCGCCTTGTCTGAAACCTCGTTTAGTATCGAACGGCTCGGAGAGGTCCTTCCCGATCCTGACAGAGCTTTGAGTGTTGCTCAGCGTCAGTTTACACAGCCGTATTAGTTTTACGGGGGTACCAAACTCAGACATCGCGGCATTCGTGCTGTCAAAAGCAGCTTTGAAATCGACGAAGAGGTGGTGTGTGTCGATTCTCCTTTCACGGGTCTTTTCCAAGATTTGGCGCATGGTGAATATCTGGTCGGTTGTTGATTTGCCAGGTCTAAAGCCACACTGATAAGGTCCAATCAGTTTGTTGACGGTGGGCTTTAATATTTCACACAATACGCTCGACAGAACCTTATATGCGATGTTGAGGAGGCTAATCCCACGGTAGTTGGCGCAGATTGTGGGGTCTCCTTTTTTATGGATTGAGCATAGCACACTTAAATTCCAATCGTTGGGCATACTTTCGTCCGACCATATTTTGCAAAGAAGCTGATGCATGCACCTTATCAGCTCTTCGCCGCCGTGTTTAAATAGCTCGGCCGGCAATCCATCGGCCCCTGCCGCTTTGTTGTTTTTCAGGCGGGCAATTGCTATTCGAACTTCTTCATGGCTGGGCAATGGAACGTCTGCTCCATCGTCATCGATTCGGGTATCGGGTTCGTTTTCTCCTGGTGTTGTGCGTTCACTGCCATTCAGCAGGCAGCAGGTGTTCCCTCCATAATTTAAGTATGCTCTGGGCATCGGTGGCTAGATCACCTTGGGGGGTTCTACAAGAGTATGCTCCGGTCTTGAAACCTTCTGTAAGCCGCCGCATCTTTTCGTAGAATTTTCGAGCATTACCCCTGTCGGCCAGCTTATCAAGCTCTTAGTACTCACGCATTTCGGCCTCTTTCTTTTTCTGTCTACAAATGCGTCTCGCTTCCCTCTTCAAATCTCAGTATCTATCCCATCCCGCACGTGTCGTGGTCGATCGCAACGTTGCGAGGTAGGCAGCCTTTTTTCTCTCCTCTGCGACATGGCACTCCTCGTCGTACCAGCTGTTCTTTTGCACTTTCCGAAAACCAATGGTTTCGGTTGCAGCTGTACGTAAGGAGTTTGAAATGCCGTCCCACAGTTCCCTTATACCGATTTGTTGACGAGTACTCTCATAAGCATCTGTCATAAGTGCGCTCCAAGCACTCATAAAAGGCATCTTTGGTCACATCGTCCTTCTCTTCCGTCGGGGCGTGGGCGATATGTTGAAGAACCTCGCTTTGATGCGGATTGTGGCTAGACGTTCATTCTCCGGAGTGAATGATAGTACTCGGCGACATAGTCTCTCTCCCACCACGAATCTTACACCAAACTTGCGCTCCTCTGTCCTTGTTCCGTCCATCGCATTCAGCCTTTTTTTTACGAGGACATCAACCAGCTGGGCAGTGGCACCTTCCCAATTAAGGGACCGGACATTCCAGGTGCATGCCATCAATTTGTAGTCCTCATTTCGCTTACCATGGTCGTCATCAAAAGGGGGGTCTCTCATCCGGGGTTGATTGTTGGTTTTCATTGGGGGTGTTTTTTTACGTGGCGGGTCCCAAACCTAGCGCACAACCCTAAGTAGGGGATATTTCGCCTTCTCACTTTAGCTCGCCTTCTAACGGATGTTCTTAGGCTACTTGGTCAAAGACCAGAAGTCGTAAGCTGCTTGAGTCGTATGTAATAGAATCGTTTCTGGCCACTCCCAAGTGAATGGCGATCAGAGAACTTTCCTCACTTGCGTGAACTTCTACACATGACTCCGTCCTCCATCATCTTTGAGTTTCTTACAAAATGTAAAAAACGACAATAGATTAATATCTTTGATTATCTCAATGCAGTATATTCAAAATGAACTATCAGGTCTCAAATTTGAGGCAATATTTTGAAACTAACGCTAGAAACTGTTTAGTGAATAGTAACTTGTCACAAATTGAGACTTTACCTCAAAATGTCTCAAATAGAGACTAGAGAAGGGTTACAGAATCATGCTATTAATCGCACGATTTCGGTTGTTGAGTGGTTCATCCTACTAATCCTATAAATTTATCAAGATTTCGATATAAAAAAATGACAGCTCAAAATCACTTCATCGAAATTATTTGGAACTGATCCACGCTAAATCTCTCGGTGCGACCCTGATTTTGCGTCATCTACTTCTCAGCTTTGGAAATCTATTACATTATAACAGCTGATTTAGCCACTACAAAGAGAACAAAATGTAAACAATTAAATTTTTTTAAAGCAATGAATCTAATTTCACCTGGAAATCGACTTAACAAATGAAAAAATTCGTCAATTTTTTCCATTACATGGAAATTAATTGTATGAGGATTTTATTTCAAAATACTATATGATAATCTTTTCTTTTGATAAATATTAAACGATATGAATTTTTGAATGGCAAAAACAGCTATTTTTTCATCTTTCCAGCGGCGGTAAGAACGGGCTGATTAGTGAAGGGCTTAAATGTAATCCAATCCCTATAAATTTTCGGTCTGAATATGATATAATCCTATAAATTTATCAAGATTTCACCATACAAAAATGAAGTGATTTGAAACTGATCAACGCTAAGTCTATCGGTGTAACCCTGATTTTTCGTCATCTACTTGTCAGCATTGGAAATCTATTACATTTCGACAGATGATTTAGACACTACAAAGAGAAAAAAAATGTAAACAATCAAAAATTTTTTTGAAGCAATCAATCTAATTTCACCTCAAAATCGACTTAACAAATGAAAAAATGCGTCCATTATATCAAAATACTATATGACAATCTTTTCTTTTGATAAATATTAAGCGAAGTGAAATCTTGAATGGCAAAATCAGCTGTTTTTTACTATTCCAACGGCAGTGAGAACGGGCTGATTAGTGAAAGGCTTAAATGTAATCTAATCCTTTTACAAATTCGGTCTGAACACGGTATAACGCTAGAAAGTGTTTAGTAAATAGTAACTACTCACAAATTGAGACTTTACCTCAAAATTTCTCAAATATTGACTAGAGACTGCTTGCAGAATTCCATTATAAAAATGCGTTGTGATCTTTCTCCATGATATACGTTCTCTGTCTACGGTATATGTCCTCAGTCTATGACAGGGATAATGGGATGCCCAACTTATTCCAGTGTGAGAGCGCCTCAAAATAAGCGTTTTTTATAACATTTTTCATTGTGGCCAGATCGAACAAAATAAGAATTTTTGGGCATTTAAATTAAAATGCCCAATTGCACTTTCCACACCACCCAGGAGGTATGCAAAGCGGCGCGTTACCGAAGTTAGTTTTGGGCGCTCGGTTCCCCTTTAGGCCTATATCACCCATTAATAAATTTATTTACATAAATCAACAAAACGATAACAATTCTTTAGTGTATAACGAAAAAAACAAAATGGTAAAATTGTACATATAACGATTAAAACAAAACAATAACAATTCATATAAAAAATATAATAAAATATCACAGAAATCTGATTATTCACATATATACAAATGCCTACATTTACATCCCAAATTTTAATTTTCCTAAAAAAAATTGTTTTTTTATTTTAGAGCCTCTTTATCTTAACTGTTTACAAAATTTTTACTTTTTTATTTTCTTTCGTAAGATTAAGTTCGCTTATTGTAACCACTAAAAAATAAAAAAAAAATTGAAACCTATAGGTGTGAAACACACAAAATTTTATTTTTAAAATTAGGGACAGAAAGGCCTTTATTTAAAAATTTTGTTAAAAAATATATTATAATTCTAATAAAAAGGGCTAAAACTATTTTTGGGTCACAATTATCAAAACACAAAAAGGGTCAAACATCTTTCATTTTATTAAAAGGAATATCTCCTAATCCTATTTTATGACAATTATGCCCGGTTTCACAGTCCATACTTAAGTTGTGCCTAAATAAAATCTTAGCTAAGCATTGTTGCAAACTGAGTAGTCGTTTGCGTTTCACAGTCAATGCTTAATTTCTATAAAATTTTATTATGATATATGGCAACGTTATGGGCAACATATGTTTTACAAATGTCATTCATAAAAATATTTTTGAAATATTTAAATTATAACAGACAATACATAAATTTGCGAGGAAAATTATATCAAAAATTGATGAAAACAGCAAAAGAACCCTAAATTTCATCACTAGCGAGTCGGAGCACCTATGGGAACTGAAGGAAAAGTATAAGCTGTTATTGAGTGCAAGCGAACGGACACTTGCCCTACGCTACGAAAGATGTCGCTGAAAATTCAAAGCAAATTCAAAACAAAAATCAGCTGTTATTTAAGCATTGCTTAAGCCTCCCATTTTCAGTGCTTAAGCATAACCTAAGTATGAACTGTAAAACACTATTTTCCTGTTTTATCTTAAGCACAACATAAGTATGGACTGTGAAACCGGGCATTACTGTCGAATTCTTCTAAAAATCTTGTTTCCAAAATTTTTACAAATGCAATAAAATCCTCAGGCGGCTTGACTAAGTTGCATTTGTCTATTTGATTTTGATGCATGAAGATGAATTCGTCCGAAAGAATTTCATCTCCTAAATATGGTAAAGGCAGGGAACATGTGTGCAGTTTGAAAATTTTTAAATAAAAATAGCCGCAAAAGTAGCTAAACGCATTTTCTTTCAAAAAATTAATTTCTAAACTACTATCTAATGCGATTGATCCAACGAGAGAGTGTTCAGGCCGTGGTAAATCTTGAAAATCCTTCCAAGAAAGGTCATTCAATAGTGAATCATTACACACATTAAGTAGAACATTATTACTATGTTCCGAAATTACTGCAGCATCAGGTCTAAAGGCAGCTCACAGTTTCCTTTTGCTACGACGTTTACGTAACGTAAGCCCCACGATTTCCTAAACAAACTAGAGAACATATAGGGCGTTACTCTACCCAAAAAAATGTTCTAAACTGTCCTGACATAGTCGTCTCGTCTTCAAGTACGGAAACCCTGAGTGTGAGAAAACTCGCCACAATCGTCTTAAACTGTTAATATTTAACACCCACCCCTTTATAAAACTAAAATTATTGGTTGTGTTGCTTTCTAAATCGTCTACGAGCCGAATAGTTTTTAAAACTTGTTCTGCCTCATTTAAAAACTCGTAACTGTTCTGGGGAACCTACAAACACTTTTTCGTGGGTACAACAGCCTCAACGAAACCGCTGTTTAAAATATCAAATAATTTATTAAAAAACGAAACGAATTCCGCGGTATTAATAAAGCTCCTACTATTCGAGCTTAAGGCTCCCGAGCTATATAGGGACAACATACCAGAAGCGACCGTATTACTCAATACTTGAGACGCGAATTTAACCTTCATTTTTTGGAAGGAATTTGATAAATATGAGCATCGTTTAATTTATGCGCACACCGATAATTCGACTTAGAGTCGGTTTCATAAAAATGAACAATATCCGACCAACTTACCCGACTATTTTTAAAGAAAACCGTATTTTTTAAATTTTGTAAACAGTTACGACTACTTTTTATCAAATGGGGGCTATCGTAAAAAAATACACTTCCTTGCCATTAATATTAAAAAAAGGCCGTGACGCTGAAACACCTAACAAAATAGCGAAATTCTGAAAATTGGTGCCCTGGTCGCAAACATTGAGGACATCTCCTTTGCAGGAACCTTTTACGAAAAAATAAGCCAAGGGGTGGGACCAAGGCTCTCCACCTATACCTTTCACCATTATAGTCATTGCAGTAGTTGCTAATCTAGAAGTGCGATTTTCATCGCCATAATCCTCAATACCTATCACCCTATCGAATTTCCTATTATACTGCAAATGACATTTCATCACATGAAACCGACACGAACTTTTGTTCGAAAGTGAACCCCTACTCCTAATCTCTAACGATTTTATGCTACTTTGGGTGCAACCTGGGAAACGGGGCCAGTCTGTAACAAAGTTTTCCAAAGTACTTTCGGATGGAAAATCTAATTGGTGCTTCAAGTGCCGATAAGCAACTGGCGATAGAAAAAATACACTCAAAGCTATCGTTTTCAAAAAATTGTCATATCGCCGACCATGAGTACGGCGATTACTATTTATAAAACTACTCCTAATACATGCACCAAACTAAAGAAATAGGGTCTGACTGTTCCCTCAATGAGCTATTCCTTAGCTGTTCCCTACATCTTTCTAACTCTGCGGCCATTTCAACTAACTGGGTCTTTAAACTTCTATTTTCCTGCTCTTTTTCATCTAACTTTACTTTCAAAACCCTATTCTCTTCCCTCAATTTCTTCTTCCTTTCTGTACCTGCGGTCAGACCCCTACCTGTTTGCGCGGCCTTATCAAAATTAAAAGATACATCCTCAAAAATGGAAGAGGCTCTAAAATTCCATCTTCAGTCTCATTTTCAACTTGGGGAGCAAAATCTTCCAGACCCAATAAAATTGTATTTTTCAATTCAAAATTTGGGACGTCAAATGTAGGCTCAACTTTTAAATTTACATCGGGAACGGCCCCCGAACGCAATCGCTTTTCAAGGCGCATTTTTGCCGAAAAATGCCGCTTACAAGCAAAAATGTGTTTAGGTGTTTCATCGGAAACACCTAAACGGTTGAGCCAACATTTACGCCTATTAAAAGAAACAAAATAAAATACAAAAAGGTAAAAATTTAATTATAAAATATGTATAATAATAATAATAGTGCAAAAAGTGTATATTTAATGAATATTTAAAATACGACTTTTTTTTATAACTATCATAAATATTCAATTATAAATCGTTACTTTAAAATAATTTATTTAATTAATTAACGGCAATGGCAATAAATTGACAGTTACGCTCTGAACAAGTAGAGCGCGACAGACTGCAAGCGACATTTGTCAAATATTAAAATACAAATGTTCATAAGGACACAGTTATTGAGGCAGCTGCACGACTACATAACTGTGTCCATAAGAACGTGTGTATTTTAATATTTGACAGATGTCGTTTGCAGTCTGTCGCGCTCTACTTGTTCAGCACATCATATTTAAAAACACACGGAAATTCAATTTTATTATCCAAAATTACTATTTTCATTGCACAATCGAAACACTGATTTCATCAAAATTTTTCACAAATTCACAAACACTTTTTTCACTATTTAATGTTTTTCACTCACCATTCGAGGTCCGTTCCACTGTTTGGAAAACTAAATGTTATTCCTCCCTCGTTGCAGCCAACAACACATTTCCTCCAACTGCTGGTTGTTTTCGGCATTTTATCTGCAAAATAAATATAAAAAAAAGTATTAAATAAATGCAAGTTTATTTAATAAAACTTAAATATACTCACATCTTTCAACTTACGTGCTGTTTCGCCTTCACTATTCTTCGAACTAATGGCCGTTACAAGTGGAGACAAAAAAATGAAAAATGTCTCCATTCGAATAATAATTTGGCAGGATTTTAAGCTGGCCGTCCCTCTTCTCCAATTGCTAAACGTCAAAACCTCCCCAATCCAGTCAACTGTCAAGGTTTAGGTGGTTTTGACGTTTAGCAATTGTTCTCTCACTTCCAGTGAGAGAGGAGTTGGACATCTCATTATCTCTGGTCTATGGTCTACTCTACGATGGTAAATGTTCAGTAGAGCGGCTTTTCCGAAAACTTGCACTAATTTTCACGGGAAATGTCTTAAAATACCTGTTTTTAATTCTACTTTACGAATATGTATGGCGCGTGTCTTTAAAAACATTATTTTCTTTGTTTTAATAGCAAAACATCGTATTTCCCGAAATTAAAAATTCACTTTTGCACTTAAAACGTCTTTAGATGTTAAAAATATATTTTCTATCAATTATATACACGTAATTATTGATGTTGTTTAGTTAATCAATAAGAGAAATTGTTTTTTTTTTTTTGTTATTTTATAAAAATATGAAAAACTTTACAATCACTTCACCTCAACGAAAATGGCAAGGGTATGTTCGAAATTACGGTATCACTGTTGTAAATTCGAATGGCCACTATTGATTTATGCACTGATCGTTTTCGAATTATCGATACTCTCGATATACGAGACTGAACGAAAATTGATAAAAATGAATAATACATAATAGGAAAATTTAATTCATTACAAGATAATAATTTTCCTATTATGTATATCTCATTTATACCAATTCTCTTTCAGACTCGAATACCGAGAATAACGATATTTTAATTTATTTTTATTTTTCCAATTAATATTATTTTTTTATTATGTATCTCTCATTTTTATCAATTCTTGTTTAGTTTCGAATATCGAGAGTGTCTATATTTCGAACCCGATCACACCCGATTCACTGACAACTATCAATACGGGGATTCTCATGCTCTTGCAAGATGACACAAGATGCAAAAATCCTATACCGGAATATGCAAGGCCAAGAGAGCACCCAATGCAGAATCTAGTGATACATGACGGCACGAAAATAAGCATAGGTTTGGGTCTGACATATTTTACAGCCATTGCAAATAAATTTTTTTGTGTGTTTGTTGTGCCGTTGCACCAAGAAGAAATTCCTGCAATTGGTGCACCGTGCAAGGGTTTTGCTAGAACAAGAGAATCCCCTTAACAGTGAGTAGGTGTATTTGTATGCAGAATGTAAACAAATATCAAGTGACAATTTAGGGCCGGCAAAATATTTCTTCCAAAAAAATTGATCAAACTAAAGCAGGCACCGATTATAATGAGTGGAATGTAAGTTTTCAAGTAGTTTTCAGCGAAAACTGTGTTTTCGTTTGACAGATTTTAGATGGACGGATTTTTTTGGAAGACACATTTTGCCGGCCCCAACAACAACAAATACACGCAGAAAAATATTTGCAAGGGCTGTGAAATATGTCAGACCAAAACCCATGTTTATTTGCGTGCAATGTCACGCAAAAATAAAATTGCAACCCTGTTGTAGTTGCCATTTTACATAAAGACATATTACGTCGTTAAAGTGTTGAGGAAGGTAAGTTTAAAATAGATTTTATAATTTTTATTTAAATTATAAAGATTTGTTACAGTTTTTTTTTATTAAAAATGTATGGAGAAGGTACGCTTATTCACAATAGCCATGCATAATTGTCATTCACAATAAATTGACCGAATCAGTCGTTCATATATCACTAGATTCTGCAATGGGTGCTCTCGTGCCCTTGTATATTTCGGTATAGTATTTTTGCAATCTGCAATCCTGCAAGAGCAAGAGAATACCCCTAATCTCTTAAATTTTCGGTTTGAACATAGTATTAGCTTTCCTGTAGACTTAAGTAAAGTGGTAGATCTGGCAACTTTTAAAATACTCACGTGGATTTCACTAACAAAGATAGGATATTGATCGAAATTGGCAATGGCTTTGAAAAGATTGAAAAGTTTGTATTTGTAATAAAATTAAATATATGGTATATTATTTTTTCCTCTTTGTATCAGCTAAAAAGTCTAAACGACTTTCTGGACGTCTAAAACATAAAATTGAAAAGAAAGTGCGAGAACACAACAGAAAAATTCGGCGCGAGACAAAACGGAATCCTAAAATCGGGAGCAAAAAGCAAAAACTTATTCAAATACCTAACATTTGCCCATTTAAAGAAGATATCTTAAAAGAAGTTGAAGAATCGAAAAAGCGCGTTGAAGAGGATAAAATGCGTCGTCGTGAAACATTTAAACATCAAAAGAAGGAAAATAAATTCAAAAGCCTTGAAGACTTGGTTCTGGATGCGACTACTAGGAGTGAAGTTCATACATCTACTCAAGTTGACAATGTCGTTGCCGAGGTTTGTTTATAAAATACTTATATAATATTAAGTTTTAGTTTTAGAGTCACATTTTTATACTCGTAATATGTTGCTACAGAGTACCATAGCTGTGTTCACCTAACGGGTTTCAAACAACTAAAACTAATTGATATGGATTTAAAAATATACACATTAATGGGTAGGATGACGAGACGAGTTGAAATAGACCGACTTCTGTCGGTAATTTGAGTAAAAATTGAGATATCGTTGAAACGCGGTAAAGTGTTTCTTAGTACAATAAGAAGTTATACGTACATAAATTTTTTAAATAAGCAGTATCAGAGCCTTACGACGCCATTGAGATTTAACCTACACATAAAACGAAAGAACTCACTTGGTGCCTTTTTTTAGGTTGAGTTTAATATTGCGCCGGTTAATTTTGGCACGCATATATGCTTAAATTATCGAACTTTATTTTAAAACATATTTTATAAAAATCGGTTCGCAAATTTTTCCACAAATTTACTTTAAAAAATGCTATTTTTTGCAAATTTTTAAATATATGCTAGTGTATTTTCATCTGTTGTGCATTGTACCAAACCAATTATGGATACATTTTCACGCACATATATTACAGTACTGTGCAGATAAAAGTTACCACTACCTACATATTTCAAACTAGAAAAAAATACTCATGACAGTAAATAATTTTTGTTTCAAAAGAATTTTTATTGAATCTTTAAACTATAACTTATTTCATAAATATGTTAGGTGGTTAAGATAAAAATGTATGTCATTAATATTTCCCATTTAAGGAAACTACCCGGATTTTCCATGGGGGCGTATGATGAACAAAAAATAATAACTGAGCGGTTTGACATAAACTTTAATTGTATTTTAAAAAAATTATTGTGTTTATTATGAAATTGGGAAAATTCAATACATTAGTATTTAGTATGTCCTCCTCGGGCCTTTATAACAGCTGCAATTCTGTCTGGCATGGAACTTACTAGTTTTTGGCAGTAGTCAATCGTTATTTGCGTATTCCAAGCCTCAGTTATTGCAGTTTTCAGTTCCAATTTGTTTTTTGGGTTCCTTTTAACTACATGTCTCTTCAGAGCCGCCCAACAGTTTTCAATGGGGTTTAAATCGGGGCTGTTTCCAGGCCATATTAGTGTTTTTATGCCAGTTCGGTCCAGATATTCCTTTACCTTAAAGAAAATAATGAATTAATTGCTTTTAATTTTACTGGTTTTTTAAATTAATTAATTATTGATAACAAAAATTTTAAAACTCACAATTTTCGCTCTATGGTGCAGAATCGTCCTGGAATATCGGATCAACAATTACTGGAAACAGCGCATCGATTGATGGCTCCAAAAACTCTTTTATTATTGTAATGTAGCCCTGAGCATTCAACGTACCGTTGATGAAGGCCAATTCGCTACAACCGAAGTAGGAAATGCCACCCCATACCATAAAACTGGGTGGGAATTTGCACCTTGTTATAACTGTCTCAGGATTCAAATCTAGATGTCTCCTTCTACGAACGTATACGACGCCATCCGATTGGTTTAAGTTTATTTTGGATTCGTCCGTAAAAATCACTCTCTTCCAATCATTTATAGACCAGTTTTGATGTTGTTTGGCGAAATTCAGCCGAGCAACACGCATTTTTGTGCTCAGAACTGGTTTTTTTCTTGGCCGTCGTGCTCGTAATCCTGCAGCTACTAATCTTCTTCGTACTGTAGAAGCACTAATAGTGACTCCATAACGTTCCCTCATCTCGGAACTCAATTCTGCTGAAGACGAAAATCGAGATCGTATGCACAAATTTTTTAAATTTCGATCCATCCTGTCAGTGGTCTTTTTGTTTTTCAATCCAGTTCCAGGAGTCCTTTTTGTTGTTTTTGTTGCATCAAATTTTTTATACAACTTAAGGATAGAGACGTGACTGCATCCAATTCGTTTTGAAATCTCCCTCGCGGAATAATTTTCCTTCCTTAACGTTAAAATTGCACTTTTTTCATCAGAAGTTAATTGTTTCATATTTGCACATTTATTACTCAACCGCACTTGAATTTGATTTGACGCGAAGTTTGAGGAAAAAACGGTGACAAAATTGACAAAGCCTACTATGAACAGTTACAAAAAATGGTTGCCATCCAAAAATAAGCGAAAAATAGTTTAAAAATTTAAAAAAATACATCGCAATACCTTTATTTTGTACTTTTGTATGGTGGTAACTTTTATTTGCACAGTACTGTACTTATGAATTAATGTTTTTAATTACTTTTGATTGTTAATTTCTTTGTAAATCTTTAAATAAAATACACCCTTTTCTGCATTGAGTTCAATAATGCGAAAAACCACAATGAGTGCCTAATTTGAACTGTCAAATTACCGCGAAAGCACGAACAAAAGGGAATAAATTAAACCCTCTTAGCAATAAATGTATGAAGTGAACGCGAAACAGTGTTCAATGCTAAAATACTGTGGATGGAGTAGCCGGTGTTGAACTGGCCAGGGTTATTTTTTTAAAGCGCGGCCGAAGGTCGCCCATGCAAAAAGGAGGTCTATGCGAAAAAAATCTGATACACCCGGGTGTTGGACCGACCAGGGTTATTTTTTTTGAAGCGCGGCCGAAGGCCGCCTACTCAAAAAGGAGAATGGCGCGTAGTGAAACGTTTCTTTTACAAATCCAATTATAATCACACCGCCAATTTCGCCGACGTCATCGTCGAATATATGTGGCGGCGATATATTCAAAAATAAGAAAAAGATCCCTTTGTATCATTAATAGATGCAGTTAAATATGTATATTCATTGCACTGAAACATTTTGGTTTTCTTTTTTTTTGATTTTGGTTATTAAAAAGTTCGATCCTTCCTCTTTCCAATAAGGGGGCGTGAGGGGGGTAAAATGGGTATGTACGGATAGAGGAGGTCCTCTAGATTAAGAAAAAAAATATATATATAGTTGCCGCTGATTTATGGTTTTTGATATATTTGCATTTAAAGTTCAAAATTTCAACTATTTAAAATGCGGGTTTCTCCTATTTATAATTAATTTTATAGTTATATTTTTAACTTTTATATCCACTAACACTTCACTAATTCGTTTCTAACCATATCTGTGTCGTTTTACCATAACATCTTAAGTCTTAAAATTGAGTTTTGAGATATTGGCGATTTCCTCTAAAATCTATTGTGTTGAAATTTAATGAGTTATTTTTAATCAAGGAAAGAGTAAAACTATTTCTTAAGACATTATATGCCGATTTTGAAAAAAATTTTTGTAAGAAGTATGTTTTATTCGTTGTTTTGTATATAAGATATTTTAAAAAACGAAAAGTTAAGAAAAATAAATCTTAATTTGACTTAAGATATTTTGTCAAAATGAATACTTCAATTGGATAATACTTAAGTTGACATAAGAGCTTTTGAAACAAATAACTCATTGGATATAAGATTTTTGTATTTGTTTATTTTTAAAACAAAAAATTTATTCATAACAAAAATATACAGCTTCATGTATTGTTTCTTAAATCATATTAATAAGTTCAACTCATAGTACAAAAAATCTGGTTTCAAAGCAAATTAAAGCATTAATTATTCTTTAGTTTCATCAGTTTCTGTAAGATCTGGATGACAATCTAACTGCTCTTCTGTTGCTAAGTTTATATAAAATGGCTTATACACTTCATGCACAAGAGGTAACATATCTAAAAGATCTTCTTTCTCTTTTGTGCCAATTTTTAGTGGTGCGTCGTAGCATATTTTTAAATCTGTCATTCTCACGCAGTTTATTCCTCGTTTAGATATGTTTATCAATTTAAAAGTTGCTTCTTTGTTTAAGGATTTTTTAAAATAAACATTTCCAGTTTCTTTGGTATATCTTAGCCATTTAATGTTGATCCAGCTATACTTTTCACCACTGTCATCTACTTTTCTCCATGTAAATAAATTCTTTGATGTATCTGCAAAGTCATATATGTTCGACTGTGACATTTCATTAACAACAAATTTTTTTGTTACGCCAATTGTTCTGATAAACTGGTACCAATCACGGCGATGGCGAATTTTGGTTGAAGTTAGTTTTTTCCTTTTTTCTATCAAAGCATGGTCGCTATCACACTCCATATGAGTATGACCAGGGACCAAGAATATATGATCTATAATGTCTACATTATTTTTAAATTGCATAAAATTTGCAAACATAGTTGCAATGAATGAATTTTTATTTTGTCCTGGACATGAATCACTGTATAAAACAACGTGCTTTGCATTGGTATTTAATGTTAATAAATGATCAAACACGCACGATGCTATTTCATTACCCCCTCTTTTTGCTATTGCTTCATGCCACATGTAGCATGAGGCCTGATTACTTGCACAATCATGCATAGTAAGATTAAAAGTCCCCAAAGGCCTTTTGTAAAAAGAAAGTGAGGTTCTTAATAATGGTGTAGGAAGACACTGCTGTAGGTCAAAACACAACACTTTAAGTGTAGCATCAGCTAAAGCTCTCTGCTTATAATTTTTTTTTAGCATCATAAGCTTTTTCTGCTAAATTTACATGTTTAGAGTGCTCTAGTTGTAAATAGTCCAATTCTTCGGGTTTAGCAACTTGTATTTTGCATTGGAGCAAATCACACTTATGACAAGTGTCAATTTTAGGTTTTTTAAATTTCAAGTTGAGTGTGCTAAACAATTGCGAAAAATTGAAACGGAATAAGCGTATTTTTCACAATAGAGACGATGCATTTCATTCATAGATAAATCACTTGGCAAATAACGTTTTGATGTGTCCCTTCGAGTATAATGCGACTCATACGATGGGAAGCTTTTAATAAAATCTAAAATTTCATTCTCTTTTGCGATAGAAAGTTTTTTAGCGCATTTATGTTTTCCACGTCCATCGCCGATTACACGCCCATCAAGTTTTGCACTCACAACCGTTTTTATAGATTGTTCTGTCTCGGATAATGTGAATGTAAAGCATTTTTTGCATACTGCGATTTTATTACTACCAACTTCCAGGAAATAATTGTTTGTATAAGGTCTTATCCTTGGTTTTAAGTCATGTTTAGCCTTTTTTACTGTTTTTGTTTCTTCAACTTTAATTAAGCCACCAAGAAATGTTTTGCGTAAATTGTATGAGCCTAGTTCCCAGTACTGTGTGTATATATTGCTGTTCTTCAAAAATGATTCTATCTGCGCATTTCTTTCTGCACGGTTCCAACCTGCGCACTGCACGTGCCTGAACAACCTTACCAGCGTTTGAGGTGTAACTTTGCCCTTTATTCCTGGAATCTTTTGCATCTTTCTTTGAATATTTTTCTGTTTCCACTTTATTTGCAACACTTATAGAGTTTTCCTAATATTAAGTTTTTATTAAAATCACTTCATAAATGCAATCACTATAAAACTTACATCATTATTTTCGGAACTGGAACTTGCTGCAGTACATCCACTTATATTAAAATTTGGATCAATAATGGAATCATCACTATCGAAATCTACATTGCGTATATTATTCAATAAATCACTTTCCATTTTTGAAGTTATTAGCACAACGACTTGTTTTCAACTGATCGCTTATATGCGCAATAACGCGTTGTGAGCATAGATGGGCACACTGCATTATATATTTACTGCATTACGTACAGCAGTAAAGAGTAACACTTTACTGATAATGAAATTAAATTTGCATTACCAGTACAGTTTTACTGATTACTGGAAAAATTAGCAGTAAAAATATTTTTTTACTGGTTACTGAAAATAATTTGCAGTAAAAATATTTTTTTACTGGTTACTGAAAATAATTTGCAGTAAAAATAATTTTTTTACTGGTTACTGGAAAAATTTGCAGTAAAAATATTTTTTACAGCTTACTGAAAGAAATTGCAGTAAAAATACTGATAATATCATTTGATTTGCATAACCAGCAAAATATTTACCTTTTACTGAAAATAGTTACTGGTAGTTAAAAATCAAAAGCCAACCACTAGGTCAATGAATAATTAAAGAAAATTCGAATATTTTTGTTTTCAATGAAACATTTATTTCAACTTGTTATCCGCCATTAGCTTTTCTTAAAACAACCATTTCGAAATTTGCATCGCTAAATTTTTGCCTTCCAGACCGGTTAACAATACCAGCGAAAGAAAACAATTATATTTTAGAAAAACGTTTTTAATAGCCTGATGTTTATTTAAACAACTTGTGGCGTCTCGTTCCACCAGGTATAAAAGCGTTTCTTGAAGATAATTGCCTGAGTCAGTGGAACCACTCTGTATGCTTATATCTATTTAAGTGAATATATGCATAAATCAAATATTTAATTGAAAGTCAAATGCAAAAATTTTACCATTACTTTCTTCCCCGAAATCAAGGAAGGTTTTTTGAGTAGTTTGAGGCGGAACACGTGTTGCGTCATCTGATATCTTTCCAAACTTCACCACATAAGTGTTGAACATTTTTTTTACTTCTTCTTCTGTTTGCGTCGTTGCTGTTTCTAAAAGAGCTTTTAAAATGGCAATTTAATGTCAGGGACAGAAATAGCGGCAATAACAGCGTCCCAAGCGTCAGACTGAATCAGGAAGTACTTTTCAAATCTTTTAAGCAAAGCTATTTGCATTTTTTCGCTTATTTCGGATAAATACTTAAAGCTTGCAGGCTCCAAACGAAGTAGTTTTGTTCTCAAAGTCACTATAGTGGGGATAAAGTAAAAAAAAAAAAATACTTGGAGTTCCACCTTGTTATGCATGGAGTTATTAAATTCGCGTTTATAACTTCATTAACTACTTCTGCAGATTTTGGTCTATTGCATTTATTCCAAAGCTGTGTGCATCTACAAAGTTATAGAAAATATGTAAATGTAAAAAGTGTTCAGTTAATCAAATAATTTTTACCTTTGGAAAGATCTTTTGTGAATATCTTTAATATCCTGACTTGATGAATTCAAAATTTTGTTGAAATCGGTTGAAGCCAAAAGATTTAGAGTGTGCCTTAACGAAGTTAGATCCATTGTCCGTAATCGTATAAACAATTTTTTCCACGGGTAATTTATATTGCTTTTTTATGTCGCATATCATTTTCGTCACACGAGAATGATTTCCTTTAAACCTTCGACAAGCCAGTGCTACAGACGTCCGCTCAAAACTGTTAGAAGCTAACCAGTGGCAAGTGTAACCAAAAAATGATTTTTTTTTTCACCTGACCATACATCTGCAGTTACGTACACGTATTCAATGTTATTCAGCTCAATGACCAGATTTTGAACATATTTAGTGTGGCTCTCGAAAAGTAACCTGGTAATTGAACGGCGGCTCGGAAGACTTTTACCAGGAAATAGTTTTTTAAAACTTTGGTTACTGACTGTGGACAAGGGAGACGTTGTGTTGCAAATGAAATCCAAAATGTCATGGTTAAAAGAGCTTTTGCGGCTTACGCTCTGTCTTCTTTCATCTTTGATTGACTGCAACTCGCAAAATTTTTGTGGGTGTTCCTTTTTCAAATGCTTGATAAAATTGGAACTAATACGAAGCGAACCTTTAATTTTTTTTCCGCACACTTGACAACCACCAATTAAGCCACACATTCTTCCTTGTTGAGGAGTTTTGTTCATCTGCATTTTAATGAAATTGTGAAGCTTTAAATAAAAACATATATAACAAATAAAATAGTGCTATTTTGCATCATTTTAAACACACCGTCTTCACAATTTTGAAAAATTTCTCACTAAAGAGAATCTTATTGACACCAACCAATTCTTCATTTATCAACGAATCTGGTGTACTTGAACTTTCACTTAAATTGTCATATCTCATAATATTGTGACTTATTTGTGAGTTCCGACCGTTTGAACAACTTGGAATATTTTGTTCGCCAACGAAATCTTAGTCATTATTACAATCTTCACTATTGAAATTTAATGCATTAATTTAAATATATTTAATTTTTCATTTTTTGCAATGTAGTACTTTAAATTTTTAAAATCACTTAAAATCACTAGAGTGTATGTTACTCAAACCTATGACCGAATTATTTTAGAATTAACTGTTTTGTTCATTGATTGCGCACATGGACAATAGTAAAAAAGTTTTTAGTCAGGCGAACCGACTTATTGATACCCTGTAACAGGTTTGCAAATTATTCATTCTTCTTAATTTGAAGTATAATTCTTATTAAATTAAAATAAACTTTATTTAACAGACGGACGAACGTGAGTAAATCGAATCTGATTAAGCAGCTTATCAGCTAATATAAAACAATTAGCATATAACTCCACTCCTTTTATATTGCATAAATATGTGTAGGGTGCAATAAATATTTATTGGACTATTTTTCTCAATGCTTCTACATATAATTGCATTGCTTGGATTGTACGACAGTTACAGTTATGAGGTGATGATTTTGTTGTATCGCACACTAAACGAAAAGAGTCATAACTCAAGATTTTCATTTGGGATTTTCTGTGTATTAAATCATAGCCTATGTTTAATATATCAGTCAAAATAAAATTTTGATTTAAGATTATATTTTACGCAAGGAGGACTTTCTTTTTTGGTGATCTCAATCCGTTCATAATATTATAAATATTTGCATATAATTTTTGTTTGAATCTTTTTAGTTTTGAGTTCTGACTCTTTTGCATTTGGTGTTTCATGTGTATTTTTTTCTAAGGAAAAGAAGACAGAGCAAAACTAAAAATATTTATTGAGTACATACATGATTTAAATTTCCTGATGATAGTGCACAACATTTTCATTATCAGTAATTTTTTTCAGTAAACGGTATTTTGCTGGTTATGCATCTCAAATGATATTATCAGTATTTTTCCTGCAATTTCTTTCAGTAACCAGTAAAAAATTATTTTTACTGCAAATTTTTCCAGTAACCAGTAAAAAAATATTTTTGCTGCAAATTATTTTCAGTAACCAGTAAAAAAAATGTTTACTGCATTTTTACTGGTACTGCAAAGTGCCCATCTATGGTTGTGAGCACGCATCCAAACAAACTTATGTTGAGTTAAAATGCCGTTATGTTCGAAGCGAATTATTGCATAACACTTTAAGTAGACTTAAGATGTTTTGCAAAATGTAAAAAGTTCTCTCTTTGAATATTCGAGTTTTTTCAAAACAACTTATGTCCATTTAAGTGAAGAAATTATAAGAATATAAGTTTAACATATTAGCGTAAGAGGACATAAGATGTTTCATTGAATACATATTTTTAATTTTTTTTTAATATTAATAGAGCTTCAGTTGACATAAGTTTAAATGAAGAAACCTTTAACAACCAATAAAGCATCTCATAAAATTTAAGTTTACTTAAGACGTTTTAATGTATGTAATATTTTCAAAAATAAAGATAAGAGAAATACAAAAGGCGATAACTTTCTTTAAAATTGGAATTTTTTAAATCGGATTGGACACAAATATGGACTATGAATAGGAGAACTAGAATATGACCTTTACTCGATTTTGACTTAAGTCGACTTAAGATGTTATGGTAAAACAACACAGATATAATTTATATTAAGTAGTGCAAAAATGCATAACTTTTATTCAACATTTAACTTTTGTTCATACAATAACAATAGGGTTGCATTCTAACTAATAACCAGTGCTACCTTACGTTCATATTTTACAAAAGAACCAAAAAGAAATAAAGAAAACAAATAATACCCCAATGACAATGTACCAATATATTAGGTTGTCAAAAAAGTCTTGCGGTATTTTTATTGAATCAATTCGTGTGGCACCCATACATCGAGCTTCTTAGTGACTCCAAGCTTCTTCAAATGGTTTATAACGGTTTGATGACTACCATGCCGGTCGTTTTCGACCAATTTAGCGGTTTTATCGCAATTTTCGACGACAAGCCTTCCGGAGCGTGGCGCATCTTCGACCACCTCTACACCAGAACGAAAACGTTGAAACCATCGTTGTGCGGTGGAAATGGAAACTGTATGGGGTCCATAAACTGCACAACTTTTATTGGCGGCTTGAGATGCATTTTTGCCTTTATCGTAGTAGTACTGTAAAATATGCCGTATTTTCTCTTTATTTTGCTCCATGTTTGCGACGCTGTAACTCACGAACGACTTAAAAGAAACGACAATCAATCAAACACGTGTTAGCGCGTGAATTGAGCTTTCCAAGAAGGCATGATCCGATGCGACGAATAAAACTAGAACTACGCGCTTTCAGCGGCAACTAGCGCAAATAAAAAAAGTTTTCCGCATAGAACTCCTTTCTGCATTGGCGGCCTTCGGCCGCGCTTCATAAAAATAACCCTCGGTCGGACCAACACCTGGGAGTGCTCAGTTCTTTTGCGTTGAACTCCTTTTTGCCTGATCCAGCACCGGATTTTATCAAGATAATGAGAATTCTGAAAGATTTTACATTATTCATCACACTATAATGAATTTAGTTATAACGCCATACTCTTTCTTTTTTCTTATTTTTATTCCATTATAAAATAGGGTAACACTAATTTTTTGCTTGTTTACAACCATTTTCTTATTTTATGAATAAATCGATTTTAACTAAAGTTTGATATGGAATTAAAGTTATTTTTGCACTATTTAATATAAAATAAATTATTAGAAACGAATTAGGGAAGTGTTAGTGGATATAAAAGTATAAAATATATGTAAGTGTAAAATGCATTATAAATCGGAGAAACACGCATTTTAAATAGTTGATTTTTTGAACTTTAAATGCAAAATATCACAAAAACCATAACTCAGCGTCAACTATATGTACAGTTGTGTTCAAAATAATAGGAGTGCATCACAATATAAAATACAAAGTTATTTTTTTCAACAAAAACAAGAATTTTATTAATTTGTTTTTTATCCACGAATTGTTTATTTTTCGCACTTTTAAATTTTTAGTAATACACAGTAAATGAAAAAAAATATAAATAATTTAAATAAAAACCTCAATAATTCGGTGTTTAAAATAATAGGAGTGCATCACAAAATTCAATAAAACTAATAATAAATTAAAAAATTTAAAATTATGACTAGTATATAAGTTAATTTAGTTAATATTTAGTCGAGTAACCGCCATTTTCACCACCTTTTCAGCGGGATTTGCTGCCATGTCTCGTGGACTGTGCTCCATAATTCCGTTGTATTTGATGGTCTACGGTCAGCAACACCTTTTTTAATATCTGCCCATAAGTTTTCTATAGCGACTGAGCAGACCACCACATAACTTCAACTTTGTTGACCCGAAGCTATTCCTTTGCAGATTTACTTGTGTGTTTCGGGTCGTTATCTTGCTGAACCACTTTATTGGCATATTCCATTCCGTGTATGGCAGCATAACTTTTTTCAATATATCCACATACACATACTGTCCCATGGTTTCTTTTATCAGATGGATTGGTGCCACGCCGTTGTACGAGAAACTTTCCCATTGTGCACTACCATGTTTGACGGGCTTAAGGGTGTATTGCGGACTATATTGCGTATTTGGTGAACGACGGATATACTGCTTAGACCCTGTGTCACCAAATAAAACTACCCTACATTCCTCTGTCCACAAAATTTTTCCCCATTTCTCCGGTTGCCAGTTGCCATGTTCCTTGGCGAATGTGAGCCGTGGTCTAATTATGTTTCTTTGTTAACCATGGAACTTTTCGGGGACTCCGCGCAAATAAATTATATTCCAATAAACGTCTACGAACTGTTACGTCACTAACATCAAGTTCTAGACGCTTTTTTATTTCTCTAGACGACGCTTTAGGATCTTTTTTAGACGACTGGAGTATGCGTCGATGCGATGCGATCGATTACTTCAGTAGTTTTGCGTTTTTGTCCACGTGTTTTGGCTTTATTTTTGTAGGACAGGGAATTTGATATCATTTGATCAAAGCACCCGTATATCTCTTTAATTTCTTTGTAAGTTTTCCCGTTTTTTTTCTAAGATTTTTAATGAATTCACGCTTTTTGTCGGTGTGATGTTTTCCTCTACCCATTAATTAAAATAAATGACTTATCCTTTCAAAAATCCCATCGTTCTTGTTTTTTTGTACTTTTAAGTTTTTTACAGATTTTGTTAAAAAAAAATGTCTTATACCACTTGGTAGCTCACACTCTTATTTTTATGAACAGCGCAATTCAGTGACCGACACAGATTTGAACTCATAACATTGGAAATAATATAAACAGCTTAAGTTTATGCTTTGTGTTTTACTCGCTAAATACCGTTAGAAATGTCTCGTGAAAAGTGCTTGACGTTCATGTTTTAACATGATAATTTTTTTGGGTTAAATATTTTTCTCAGGGGCACTCCTATTATTTTGAACACAGCTGTGCATATATATATTCTTGATATGGTGAACCTCCTCTATCCATACATACCCATTTTAACCCCGAAATCGGGGGATGCTATTCTAAATCAGCCAAAAATATTTTTATGTATTAATATTTGAAAAAAAAATAAAAATATTTTTATGTATTTATTTTTGAAAAAAAAACATATTTTTTATATTTTTTTTAATGTTTTTTGTTGTGTTTTTTTGTCAAAAATGATATTTATAATAAAAATTTTTTTCTCAACAATAATATTTAACTATGTAATCAAATTGTAAGGTGAATTTTTAATTTATATTTCGCGTGTTTTTTTTTCTGTAAGTTGGTAGTACAGTTAGTGACATCTATGCTAAATTTCACGTCAAAATATTCAGTAGTATTTGAGGCTCTAAAAGTGAATTCTTCGATTTTTATTATGTTTGAATTTATTGAACAAGGAAGTCATTAATGCACCATCTCCTACTGCATTGGTTATTCGTGGTCATTTTGCCACATTTTCAATTTATAACGCGCCGTAACCATTCGTTTTGACTTAATTGGGAATATAAAAGACTTTTTCAAGTGTTATGATGACTCGACAATTCGTTGGCTTAAGTGTATTGCAGCGGGAGGGGATTACTTTGAAGGAGATGAGATGGACAAAATTCACCTTTCAATCTGATCACAGTAGTATACTATTTTTTTTCAAAAATAATTATTATTTACGATTCATTAAAATATTAAATGTCAAACATTAAACGAGTTGAGTTTATACTTGGAGATTTTGAAAACCTCTACCATCTCTTTGATATCAACAGGACAACTTTGTCCATTAAGTTTATCCCGTTATGGGAACTGTCCAGTTAAAAGCTGTCCCTATTGGGGAATTAAATTGTCTCTATATCCATCTTGACTATGATAAGTGTAGGAGGTCACAAAAAATCGTTAGTTGAACAAGACTAGTATACTCATGTTGCATGAGCATAAAAATCATTGTTTTCATATAGCTGATAAGTATGTTTTGGATATCAATATAAAAATTAATTGGCATATTCCTGCATTTATGTATTTTGTCGAAAAGCTCAGTATGCCAGTAAAAAGTTTCGAATCATGGTTAAGATTTCATGTGCATGTTTTCAGCTTTTGGGTGTTTGCGTATAAATTCAAAAGTAAAAGAGTAAGCTTAAAAATTCAATATATATTTTAAACAGAAGGAGTATAGTCCAGCTATAAGCAAGGAACAGTCCCTTAAGCAATACTTCAAGGAATTCAAAAAAGTAATTCAAAATGCTGACGTCGTTTTAGAAGTGGTAGATGCACGTGATCCTCTGGGAACTCGATGCAATGAGGTCGAACGAGCTGTACGCTCTTTATCGGGTAATAAGCGTCTAGTGTTAATATTAAACAAAGCTGATTTGGTGCCGCGTGAAAATCTTAATAATTGGATTGGATATTTTCGGCGATTTGGTCCGGTTACTGCTTTTAAAGCCTCAACACAAGATCAAATATCTAAATTGGGTCGACGGAAATTAAAGCAAACTAAAACAGATAAAGCTATGCAAGGATCTGTGTGTGTGGGAGCTGAATTACTAATGTCGATGCTGGCAAATTATTGTCGCAATAAAGGCATTAAAACCTCAATACGCGTGGGTGTTGTAGGAATACCAAACGTTGGAAAAAGTTCTATAATAAATTCCTTGACTCGTGGCAAAACGTGCTCTGTTGGTTGCACTCCGGGTGTTACAAAGTAAGTTTAAATAATTGCATTTTAATGAAAAAAATCATATTATTTTCCCGTTTATTTAGAGTCATGCAGGAAGTTGAACTTGATTCAAAGATAAAACTAATTGATTGTCCAGGTATTGTTTTTACAAATCCAGCAAAAGAGAGTTCTGAGGTAGTCGTTTTAAAGAATGTTCAACGTGTTGGTGACATTAAAGATCCTTTTACAGTTGCTGAGAGTGTGTTAAAGCGCGCCAGTAAACAATACTTTTGTAAGCTTTATGATATTTCAGAGTATGATAGTTTTGAAGAATTTTTTGCTAAAAAGGCTTCACGAATGGGTAAGTTAAAATGACTATAAATAAATATATTTATTTATGTAAATATGGTATATTAACAATTATAGGCAAATTTTTAAGAAAAGGTGTGCCAGACGTTGTTGCAGCTGCACGCAGTGTGCTTAATGATTGGAATAGTGGTAAAATTAAATATTGTACTCAACCTCCTGAAACAGAGCAAAGAGATGATGTCCATGTTAGTGCTGCCATAGTTCACTCTGATGCTCGCGAATTTGATGTTGATAATTTCGATGCGATGGAGATGGAAATTCTCAATAAATGTATTGTCAAAAATGAGGAAGTATTAGAAGTCATTTCAAGTGGACCTGTGGAAATGGAAATGTCCTTTGATGATATTGATACGAAAAAGTCTGCGGATCCCATAGTGAATGAAAGCCCAATTCCCAATAAAAAAAGGAAACTAATGGATGCAAACGGTACATCGACAGTGGATATCGTAATGAATTTAGAAGGTAACTATGCATAAAATATGTAACTATTGGCTAAAAACATAATTACAAACGATTGTATCCAAACGTCTTAATCATATTTATATTTTCCCACTCCTCAGCCCCATACAATCCACGTAGAAACTCCCTGTTTCTTTTCTCCAACGCAGGTCGTAGAGATCAGTGTCGAAATTGAACTATAGGTATTTTTAGCTGGCACCCTATACCTAAAGAACACTCACACCAGTTTTAACTGAAATTTGGTGCGAACATACTTTCTACCTATCGAAATTTTAAATTCGATGTAATTCTTTCACTTTAGAACATATATAATAAAACAAGCGCCAATGACGATATGGGGATAAACCTTTGCACCAACGGTACATCTTACAGAGTTAACTTAATTCTAAAAATTATTCAAATCAGGCTATAACGTTTGAGTCCCAATATCTATGGCTAACTTTTTGCCGAAAAAATCGCTTCTCTGTGAATTATGGTTATTATTGTGAACCTTATTCCGAAATTTCAGCCAAATTTTGTGTTATCTAATTAATAAATTTGAGTGAAAGTATGTACAGTTGTGTTAAAAATAATAATAGTTCTAAGAAGTCAAAGGTCGTATTTTTTTACAAAAACCTTTTTTGAAAACTGCGCATCTAAAAATTTGCATTTTCAAACATAAAAATACAATATATATATTAGGGTGTGTCATTGTGAGGCAACCTTTTTTTTCAACTAAAAAACAGGCTAAAAACTTTGGATAATTTGAAAAAAAAGTCACTCAAAAGATGAGCTCTTAATATTAATATTAAGAGGTGCCTGTTTCAAATTTTCTATTTTCCATTTAAATAACATGGAAAAAAAATCATTTTTTTTGTGGTGGGTATTGTGCGGAGGTTATTATATGTGTAGACGATGGCTGCCAGTAGGGATGGTAAACTCGATTCCAATTCTACTCGAGAATCGAGTTTTTTCGTAAAATAATCGATTTTTGGGAATCGATCTTCAGTAGTCGAAGTCGAAGTTATCTTCAAGAATTAATATGTACTTGTAGGAGACTCATTTGAATTCATCTCCTTTATTTTAATTCACTTCACTTCACTTTACTTCACTTTACTACTTTACTTCACTTTACTACTAGTAGTTTATTTTTATTTTAAAGAAGCACAGTGAGTTCCGATCGTCTCAATGCCGCTTTCTCAACTGAACTCTACTTGAGCGAGCACAGCGCTCAATGACCACGCATTCCTTTCATACTTAAAACACATAATGGTTCCATAACAGTTGTGTTCTTTCTTAGTTCGCGGAATACGATCGGACCTCACTCAGTAACAGTATCTCTATCCTGTTACTATGCTTATTTGCGCATTTGCAAGACAAAGTACTGCAATATATGCCGCCCATGCGTCGCCTGCGCCGAGCCTGACGCTCTGGTACATACACTTACTACAAAATAATTGTACACTGACCTACAAAATAATTGTACTAGCGCTCCGACACGGCCTTCCTGACAAATCGCACGTCCTCGTGTGTTTACTTTAAACCACAATATTCTAACACATCAATTGCTACTGCCTTTGCCACTTACAAACATTTCATTAATCTTTCTTTATATAAAGCTTTAGGCTTCTAGACAAAACCATGCAATAGACAAAGAAGCAAATTGGTTTTTTGATAACATTTCATAAATTCTTTTCTTTACATTTTCTTCTTCACTATACTTTACAATTCATGCAAAATTAATTATCTTTACCAACTGTGCATTTCCTTTTACACCCATTTATTGGACCCCCGCCATAACAAGTCCATCTGTTATAGTGCGGTCGTTAATCCCCTCTTGGGATTTCAAGACACCTACCGTGCCATCCATATCTTCCGACCCCCGCTATAACAAGTCCATCTGTTATAGTGCGGTCGTTATATCCCCTCTTGGGATTTCAAGACACCAACTGTGCCATTTTTTTAATCTTTATTTCTCACTTGGAAATCAGACGCATCTCCTCTTGAGCCGTCCAAATCAACTGTTTTACTTATTTGTCTATTTGGTATTGCTTTCAAAAATTCATGCGCATACTTTGACATATTTTCCAATCAATAAAATCCATAGGCTTTGTCCAACGTTTTCTCCCAACCTAAAAGCATATCACTGCCCATTTTAATGCCCTAGGAATTACGAACAAACATTTAGTTTTACCTTTTCTTTTTATCCTTCTATGTAAAACTCCTTTCCTCAATTCATATGTTTTTTTTCTAAATTTTCTGTCAAATCATTATTTTTTTTTAGCTTAGATGATAACTTGGCTACCTCGGAATCACGTTGTTGTTCAGAAATTAACCAATTATCAGTTATCTCAGTTCGACTCGCTTTTCAACTACTTTTTCCACACTTTTAAATTCTTTAATCAAAGCATTCTTTGATAAAAATTCTACGTGTGCCATACGTTCTCCTTTTGTATATTGGATATCAAAAACAAACGATTGTAGAAAAGCCCACCATCGATACACCCTCGGTGATAGGTCCGATTTTGTACGACTAGCTCTTAACGAATTGCAATTGGTAAATACTACAAATTTACGTCCTTGTAAATAATGACGAAAATGTTTAATGGCATTGACGACTGCGAAAGTCTCAAGTTCATACGAGTGTTATTTTGATTCAGCAGGTGACGTGCATTTGCTAAAATATTCAACGACATGTGGCTTTTCGTCTATTCTATGTAGAAATATTGCCCCATAGCCAATTGAGCTGGCATCTGTATGCAGTTCTATCGAATGTTGAGGGTCGAATATAGTTAGCACCGGCTCCTGTGTTAAAACAGATATTATTTTTGAGCGAATTCTTTCATGCTCTAACAACCAAACGAAATCGGAATTTTTCTTTGAGATGAGTGAATAAAAAGGTTTAAAGTCTCTGAAAATTTTGGCATAAACTGCCGAAAATAAGAAGCTAGCCCTATAAATTGTCTCAATTGCGTTACCGTTTTTGGAGGTGGCAATTCTGTCAACGCTTGAATTTTACGTGGATTAGGTCGAACTTGTCCATTGCTCACTTCAAATCCTAGATATTCTATCCTAGTTTTAAGAAAGGAACACTTTGTTATATTGAATGAAAATCCGGCTTTGCTCAAAGTTTCCAGCACAATCTGCAATCTGTCTAAAGCTTCATCTTTCGTTTCGGCCACAATCAAAACATCATCGATGTACACGATGGCATATGTGTATGCAATATTACCCAATGCCTTGATTATAGCGCGCTGAAACACAGACGGAGCATTTTTTAAACCAAAAGGCATAGTCAAAAATTCATATTGAACTTCGGTCGTAACGAAAGCGGTACGCTCAATTGAATCTGGATGTATCGGTATTTGGTAGAAGCCGCTAGAAATATCGAGACATGAGAAATAGCTTGCCCCACGTAACCTAGCAATCTGGTCAGAAATTAGAGGCAATGGGTATTTGTCTGCAACTGTGTTCTTACACAAAGCACGGTAATCTACACAAAGTCGATCACTACCATTTTTCTTTCTAACGAGCATCATCGGACTAGCGAAAGGTAACAACTGGGACGAATAATATTAGATTTCAGGAGCTCATCTACCTTATAACGTACATGCTTTTTCTCATCTTCGCTAAGTCTATATGGCCGACGCTGAACTGTTTTTTGTGGATCTATTAACCTAATTTCCAAATGCCCTGTTGTTACACGAGTCTGTGGTATTCCTTCTATAAACCAATCAGAATATCGTTTCAGAATGCCTTTTAAAACCGTTTTATCTGACTTACTCAGGTCGTCATCGGAATCTACAACATTTTCATAATTCGCAAAAGTTACGACATCAACTCTTTTTGTTTTGTAAATACTGAACTTTTCAGCATCTGTTGTTACACTAAAGTCCTGACTTAATATTTCGCGGCTTATCAATACGTCGTATATCAAATATTTATCCATTACAACGTGTAATAAAGTCTCTAGGCAATACTGTTCAATATTTGCAATGTACTACAGATGGAGTCGTTCCTTATACCATTTAATTTTACAATACTGTTAAATCGCTTTCCTTTAAAATTATCTGCAACACTTTCCTTGACCAATGAACATTCAGCGCCGGAGTCGAAGCAAAATGGAACGGACTCACCTGATAAATTTATTATACCCCTTGGCGGGGCCACAGTGCAAATGTCCACTCGTTTCTCATAGCCCTTCTCGTTCCCACTGGTCCGGATTTTAAGACATGAAGTAGCGTAATGTCCTATTTCGTTACACTTGAAACATCGTATATTGGACCGATCTTTCACTCCAGCATAGCTGCTCCCGTTCTGATTGTTTCCTTTTGCATTCTGTCCTCTTTCAAGTTGACTACGGCATTCGGCAATTTTATGGCCAATTTTTCTACAATGATGACATTTCACTTGAAACTTAAACTTCTTCCGCTCTGGGCCGGTTGAGTATAAATCCTCTTCCGTATTACGCTTCTTAAAAGCGTGGGGCTGCAGTTGTTGTTGTAGCTCATTGCGGCTTCTTACGTTGGTCGTATATACCCATCGCAACAAACTATTGTCGATTTGCGCCATGTGACCCCATGTTTCCAAGCCTTTAGCTTTCCACTTGGACATGAGTGATGTAACAATTCGACTGCCGTATTCTGCGAATCCCTCTCCAGATTTTGGACGACCATTCAAAATATTAAGTAGAATCCCTGTAGTTGTCTCCACTCCCACAAAGCGTTGAATAAATAGCTATTTAAATTGTGTCCAGGTTATCCCTGCGAAACATATTTGGGACAACCCTTGTGATGCGCTGCCGTCTAGCGACAGCAACGTGGACAGGCCTTGCGTCTGCTACCGGCATTGGAGTCTGCATGGACTTAATCATGTCCATTAGATTTCGATTCTGTGCTTCAAGAGCTGCGAGGATCTGGCCCGGATCTTGAACTGTAGGCTCAGCCGATCCCACTTCTGATGTAGGAGACTCATTTGAATTCATCTCCTTTATTTTAATTCACTTCACTTCACTTTACTTCACTTTACTACTTTACTTCACTTTACTACTGGTAGTTTATTTTTATTTTAAAGAAGCACAGTGAGTTCCGATCGTCTCAATGCCGCTTTCCTAACTGAACTCTACTTGAGCGAGCACAGCGCTCAATGACCACGCATTCCTTTCATACTTAAAACACATAATGGTTCCATAACAGTTGTGTTCTTTCTTAGTTCGCGGAATACGATCGGACCTCACTCAGTAACAGTATCTCTATCCTGTTAATATGCTTATTTGCGCATTTGCAAGACAAAGTACCGCAATATATGCCGCCATGCGTCGCCTGCGCCGAGCCTGACGCTCTGGCACATACACTTACTTACAAAATATTGCCACTCCGGCATACGCATATACACTGACCTACAAAATAATTGTACTAGCACTCCGACATACTAATAAATATAAAATAATGAATAAATTAATGATTTTATATGACTTTTTATCGCGAGTTTTCTTGTGCTCGTATATAGTATGTATAAAGCTGAAATCACACGATTGGTCAAATGTACCAATTTTTTGTCATTTATATGTACAGATCGTAAGACAGCAGAAAATATTTGGCATAAGGCAAATTAACAAAATTTTTGTGCAGATAGACCGATGAAATACGGCTGTTGTACCAATCATGTGAACTGTTGTACAATTCAAGTAAATACAAAAAATGGACAAATGTACCGATCATTTTATCTGCCACTGCAGGACCAATCACAGTGACCAATAAATTCAAATAAAGCCAAAATTATGTTTTTTTTTTATTTTTATTATCCTAGGAATACTTTACACCTGAATGGAATTTTAGTATTTACTGTTTGGTAACTCTATGATTATTAAACTAATAATACTTCTTTGGCTTCATTGGTTATGTATGTCGTTGGATGTTCCTCCACTCCTTGTTGGCAATTTTGAGTACCTTGCTCATGAACTGAATTGTCTTGTTGATCATTCCTATCTGTAGTTAAACCTTCCATATAACTAGCATTTTTTTTAATTAAAGGCACAGCAGGTCAGTGTTATTTGGGTCGTTTTATGCTCATTCAGTTGAATTGGTCGATATAGAATTTGAAACCGCTTTGCCATAATGCCAAATGCATTTTCGACAACGCGCCTAGCACGTGACAATCGGTAATTGAATATGCGTTGACCGGCAGTTAAATTTTTACCAGGGTATGGTTTTAAAATGTGCTTTTGCATGCGGAATGCATCATCCATCACTAACAAGTATGGACAATCACGGTCACGATTTAGCAATGGTTGTGGTAAAGGCAATCTCAGTGTGTTATTGTCCAAAGCTTTCTGAAATGTGGACTTTCCAAAAACGCCGCCGTCCGAAACTCTGCCATTGCACCCGACATCAATATATATAAATCGGTTGTCCGCATCCGCAATGGCCATAAGTACAATACTATTAGTACCTTTATAATTATAAAAGGTACTTCCAGACCGCGGCGGAGCCTTCATCACAATGTGTTTCCTGCCTATACAATGGGGGAAAATCACATCTGTTCGTTGTTTGGAACCTTGCAAATGTGTAATGTGATATCAATTTATATTTTTGATGCGATTATGTATAGCTACCTCTAAATATTAATCTTTCAAAGCTTTGTAAATTGCATCGCAAACCTCCGGCACAAATATAGATATGGTATTCGGCGCAATGCGGAAGTCAACAGATAAACTTTTGAAGCTGTCTCCAGAGGCAAGGAAGCGAAGTGTACCCGCCAAACGTTCATTGGCTGGTATTGCTTTGCGCATATTGGTGTCACTTTTTTTATGTTTGGAGAGACTAATTCAAGAATATAATTAAAAGTGGCTTCGTTCATGCGAAGATAATTTTTAAGCAAATATTTTTGATTGTTCACTTCACGAAACTCGCGCAGAGTTTTTGCATACGGCGCGTCAGTACTTCTCCTCTGAAGCCAATCCAGCACCCAAACACTTCGCTTCTTCAATGTTCGTTTTTCTTTTATTTGTTTCTTTTTATTAATTAGGTGTACACAAATACACATAATTGCCACTATTTTCTTTTTTCTTGATGAAGAAATCATTATATTTAAAAATTATAAAATTACGTTCAAATATATGTAATTATGTATTCAAAGCTTATCAACTATCTACTTTATTTAAGATGACAAGCCCAACCATGTGACAGGGTTGCACAAATATCTGTCATTATTGAAGTGTACAAATCAGTACAGAAAAATTCTGGCTCAAGTACACCAATCGTGTGAACACTGAAAATATCGGTACACAAAATTTATTTTGTACAAATTTGTACAGAAAAATTTTGTCAAAAATCGGTACATTTGACCAATCGTGTGATCTCAGTTTAACTTGAAACTAGTCACTTATATAATAGTAAAGTCGAATGTCAATCAAAAATGATTTTTTTCCATGTTATTTAAATGGAAAATAGAAAATTTTTGAGTGATTTTTTTCACATTTTCGAAAGTTTTTAGCCTGTTTTTCAGTTGAAAAAAGGGTTGCCCTAGAATGACACACCCTAATAAATATATATTTCGGCTGCGAATCCGAATAACATCCCTGGAATTCGGGGTTAAAATGGGTATGAACGGATAGAGGACGTCCTCCAGATCATGAATATATAATATACTTGCCGCTGACTTATGTTTTTTGAGATATTTGCATTTAAAGTTCAAAAAATCAACTATTTAAAATGCGTGTTTCGCCGATTTATAATGCATTTTACACTTATATTTTATACTTTTACATCCACTAACACTTCACTAATTCATTTCGAATAATTTATTTCATATTAAATAGTGCAAAAATAACTTTAATTCCATATCAAACTTTAGTTAAAATCGATTTATTCATAAAATAAGAAAATGGTTGTAAACAAGCAAAAAATTAGTGTTATCCAATTTTATAATGGAAAGATTATGACGTCATAACTAAATTCATTATAGTGTGATGAATAATGTGAAATCTTTCAAAATTCTCATTATCTTGATAAATTCCGGTGTTGGATCAGGCAAAAAGGAGTTCAACGCAAAAAGACTGAGCACTCCCAGGTGTTGGTCTGACCGAGGGTTATTTTTTTGAAACGCGGCCGAAGGCCGCCAATGCAGAAAGGAATCCTATGCGGAAAACTAATGTGTTAATATATTCGTATATTGTCATTGGGGTATTATTTGTTTTCTTTATTTCTTTTGGTTCTTTTGTAAAACATGAACTTAAGGTAGCACTGGTTATTAGTTAGAATGCAACCCTATTGTTATTGTATGAACAAAACTTAAATGTTGAATAAAAGTTATGTATTTTTGCACTATTTAATATAAATTATATGGTTAGAAACGAATTAGTGAATTGTAAGTGGATATAAAAGTTAAAATTCATTATAAATGGCAGAAACCCGCATTTTAAATAGTTGAAATTTTTAACTTTAAATGCAAATATCTCAAAAACCATAAATCAGCGGAAACTATATATATATATTTTCTTAATCTAGAGGACCTCCTCTAGCCGTACATACCCATTTTAACCCCAAAATCCGGGGATGCTATTCTAAAACTTACCCTATTTTCCTTATTAATTCTCTCACTGACGAGTTAGATAACAAAAATGATCGATTTTCATTAGAAAGGTATACGAAGGGAAATTTAGACCCCCTTTTTGACTCAACCAGTAAAAAAAAAATCGGTTAAAGTACTGTCAAACTTCGACTTTTTTAGTATTACGGTTTTCAATTTTGTACTAATGGGATTGACTAGAATATCAAAAATTTCTACTGCTTACAAGCAGTTGTAGTTCTAAGGCTGTTGCCTCCAAAAAAGGGGGAAGAGCACAAAAAATAGTGTTGCTTACATCGTTCGAAGTGTATTGACAGTATGTGTGTGCACAGTCAAATATTGCATAATTCTGTTTCTTGTAACAACCAGGACAAAATGTCTTCGAGAAGATATAAACCAGACGCTGACTGGTTTTGCTACTTATTTTTGCGGCGATTTTTTTTAACGAGAAAGAAAAAAATATGATTTAAGAAAAATTTAAGATTTGCAAAGCTTATCAAAAAAAAAAAAAAATTCCATAGCGCGATAGCGAATGACGTTAAAAATGTTGTGTTCAAATTGAAACTAGATATTTTTAAAACTCTTCCTTTGAGATTGGAAACCGTTTTGAAAAACACCATACTGAGAAAAACGCATTTAAAGATTGGAGGCGTTATGTTTCCCACTTTGTTCTCTTTCTACAAGAAAAGCTGTAGCGACCGTAATAATTGGAATTTCGATTTCAAAATGTGAGAGAATGTTTTTTATAGTGTATACTATCCGATAATGCAAAAAAAAAATCGACTTTTCGAAAATTTCACACTAATACTATGTTCGGACCGACATTGAAAACATTTTGAAAACACATTTGTATGTTGTGGAATGTAAGTCGTTCGGACCGACAATGTGTGTTTTCGATGAGTTTTCACTGACAACTATCAATACGGGGATTCTCTGGCTCTTTCAAGATGACACAAAATGCAAAAATCCTATACCGAAATATGCAAGGCCAAGAGAGCACCCATTGCGAATCTAGTGATATATGACGGCATGAAAATAAACATGAGTTTTGGTCTGACATATTTTACAGCCATTGCAAATAAATTTTTGCGTGTGTTTGTTGTGCCAAGAAGAAAATTCTGCAATTGGTGCGCTGTGCAAGGGTTTTGCAAGACAAGAGAATCCCCTTAACAGTGAGCAGCTGTATTTGTATAGGGAATGTAAACAAAAATCAAGTGACAATTTAGGGCCGGCAAAATATGTCTTCCAAAAAAATCGATTAAACTAGAGCAGGCACCGATTATAATGAGTGGAATGTAAGTTTTCAAGTAGTTTTCAGCGAAAACTGTGTTTTCGTTTGACAGATTTTACATGGACGAAAACACAAGTTTTCGTGCGAAAACCAGTTTTTCCCACGAAAACATGTTTTCGTTGTCGGTCCGAACATAGTATAAGTCGATCCCTTACCACGCATATCTTATTAACTTTATGTAAATAATAATAATAAAATTTTATTTATTGTAATCTCATTCAGGTAATCAGTCATTGAATAAGAATATGAAGGATCAAATCAAAAAGAGAAAAAAACAGAATGTACGCAACGAAAAGAAAATTTCTAAACTAACCGATGTTCTGGATGGATTCAGCTTGGAAACGAGTACCGATAACAAATATGATTTCAACAAGGACTACTTAATTGAATAAAGTAGATATCCTATTATATGTAGAACGTGTAATAGCTACAAACAACATATAAATTTGACTTTGAGGAAATTTCGATAAGCCTTCAACCATGCTTTAAAAGCTTACGTTTTTGTACTTTAAATTTTAAGTTGACTCCAATACATTTAAATATTTCGTATGTCGGTTAATCATGTTGCTTGAATTTGAGCTTAAGTCAACTTAAGCAGTTATCTCAAAAATACAGGAATATTGTGTCTGTAAATACTTGTCAATGATATGCTTGTTATCTAATGTTGAAAATACATTAAAACAAATATTGTACATATATGTCATATAGAAATGTTTTATTTTATAAAAAGAAAATTTTGTTTAATGTTTTCTCAGAAATGTCGTTCTATTACTAACTTGTTACAGCCAAGATTCACACCCACCGCAGCAAAAAACGCTTGCCAACAAACAAACAAACAAGCTGCAATCACAACAGACAACAGAACGATTTTCTATTCGACTTGCACAACTCGGTATAAGGGAACTGTGGGACGGCATTTCAAGCCGTCTAACCCGAAGAGACATGACGACCGAGTTGAAGTTCAATTCAATGGTCATGCCTCGGACCCGAAGAAGTGCGCGAGCTACTTTAGCCGGCAGTTTACACTGCACCCTTCGGCAGACAAAGCTAAACGATGTGTTAACCGACGGCTGCGCGAAATGCCAAACGAAGGCGCGCCAAGGCAAAATCTTCCAAATCCATTGGCCCTGATGGAATCAACATGCTCATGTTAAAACATCTAGGCTCGACGGGAGTAAGCTACCTCACCAAGGTCTTCAACCTGTCGCTGACCACTCTTCAAATACCCGATGGAAAGTCGGAAGAGTGGTCCCACTACTGAAACCTGGGAAACCCGCCAACAAAGGGAAATCTTATCGTCCGATAACTCTCCTCTTCCCAGTAGTGAAGACACTTGAGGCCTTGTTACACCCGACCTTCACTCACCACCTGAGCTTAGCCAGCCACCAGCATGGATTCCGAAAAGTGCACAGCACCACCACAGCACTTAGCGTCATAAACGCCCGGATAGTTCGTGGCCTCAACCAGAAACCACCCTGCGAAAGAACGATCCTCGTAGCGTTGGACCTGTCAAAAGCTTTTGACACGGTCAATCACACAACGCTACTGCAGGACATTGAAAAAACCACTCTCCCTCCAGGGCTAAAGAGGTGGACCATAAACTAACTGAACGGCCGTCAGTCATCCGTACTATTTCGAGGTGAAACATCAAAACTGAGAAGAATTAAACAGGGGGTTCCGCAGGGTGGTGTCCTCTCCCCGTTACTGTTTAACTTCTATATCTCGAAACTTCCTCAACCACCAGAGGGGGTTTCCATAACCTCGTACGCCGTTGGCTGTACGATAATGACGTCGGGCAAAGGAATCGATGGCTTGTGTTCGAAGGTAAACAGCTACCTCATCGACCTTTCTCGATTCCTCACTGCACGGAATTTAACACTCTTCCCACCAAATCCACTGTCAATAACCCTAAGATTTTAGGTGTAACCCTCGAAATTCTATGCTCCTTCTCTCCCCATACGACCGCGATTATCGCCAAAGTACAGAGCCGCAACAAAAGCATAGCCGGCAGCACATGGGGAAAAGACAAAGAAACGTTGTTGGCAACATACAAGGCAATCGGCCGGCCGGTCCTAAACTACGCAGCACCCATATGGTCGGCTGGATGCAGCGGCACGCAGATGAGGAAATTACAGACCTGTCAAAATACTGCACTCCGGAGCGCGACGGGATGCCTTTTGATGTCTCCCATCGAACATCTACATAGTGAGACGCTTATGCTCCCAGTTAAGGAGCATAATGAACTGCTCTCCAGGCAGTTCCTGCTGGGATGTTTTCGCAGAAACCACCCCTGCAGCCACCTGCTTGGAGCGAAACCGCCTCCTAGGAGCATCAAAAGGTCCTTCCTGGACTACGTCGATGACATCGCACAGTACGCCGACCGGACCTCGGACGCAACGGACTTTCGACAGGCACTGTCCGCCATTCACAGTGGAGCCATCAACACCCTCACCGACTCCCTTCCCGTGAATGGCGTTTTTGAAGTCAAACCACCACCTATAGCAGACGAAGAGCTCCAGCTGCCGCGAGAAACGCGAGTGACCTTTGCGCATCTATCCCTAACCGGAATAGACCCCGACGTACCTAATGTATGTCCTGCATGCAACGAGTCTCCGCATGACACTGACCACCTCTTTGCATGCCCTACAAACCCTACACATCTAACACTCCCCTCCCTCTGGTCCGACCCCGTCGGAACAGCACGTTTCCTGGAACTACCGTTAGATGACGTCGACGACAACACAAACGACACTTACCACCCTAATGGTGATTAGTATCCGTTAAAACAACAAGAACAACAACACGGCATTTCAAGCTCCTTATGTAACCATTGGTTTTCGGAAAATGCAGAAGAACAGCTGGTACGACGAGGAGTATCGTGCTGCAGCGGAGCGAAAACAGACTGCCTTCCTCGCAACGTTACGATCGACCACAACACGTGCGGGATGGGATACTGACAGCCCTATTCTGCATTTCGATTACGTTCCCGCTCTACGCTCCGTCTGAATCGAAAGTAGGTATTCTGAGTTACGATTGGATTGAAAGAAGAAGAGGAAGAGCTGTAGCTCTTTCGAAGTCAGCTGTTTGCCTTGAAACGTGTGAAAATGAAACATAACAAAACAAAAATACACAAATTATTGTTGGTTTATTAAAATAAAGAAATTATATCGCGTTTTTTTTTTAAACACTAACATGGAATCAGTAGCGGCAGCGATATTACTTGAGGAGGAAAGCAATGCATCCGATAATGCCGTGGCCAGAATTAAAAGGAGAAGATTGCGAGATATGTGCAATCCTTTGGAGATGAGTGCCGGATTATAAGAAATTGGGTTAAAAGTGATAAATTGTATTTTTTTTTAATAATTTATTTACTTATTTAGTTTTAAAAAAAAGTTTAGATTCAACAAGGACGCTTTCAAGTATGTCCTAGATAGTTTTGCGGAAGAAACTCGAGCAAGTACTTTGACGTCTTTATCTCCGCTTAATCGAATAGTTGCTGCTTTGAGGTTTTTTGCGGAAGGCCAATATGGAGTTGGTACTGAGTCATGTCAACAGTGTCAAAGTCACTATCGAATTTTCTCGATGTCATGGAAAGAAAGCTTTGCCGTGAGTGGATAAAATTTGAGCAGACCGACGAGGAAAAAAAAGCAAGCAAAACAGGAGTTTTATGCGAAGGCATGCTTCCCAGGAGTCATAATGTGCTTTGATGGTACGCATATAAAAATAATCAAACCGTCTGAAGAGGGTTTTCTATACTACAATAGAAAAGGATTTTACAGCATCAATGCTATGGTGGTGAGGATTATATTTTCTTACATCCGTGCCACAATTGAAATTTTTAATTTTATCAATTTATTTTTAGTTATGCGATAACAGATTACGCATAAAAAGCATTGATGCGCGGTATCCAGGATGCAATCACGACTCGCATGTAAGGGGATTGAGCAAGTTGAACTTTCAGATGGAACGGCGATATCGAGAAGGTGAAAGAAATACATGGCTGTTAGGTATTTAAATACATACGTTTCTTAAACTCAGTTTGGAATAGTTATTTGCTTGTTTAACAGGCGATGCTGGATATCCATTGCAGCCTTGGCTAATGACTCCGTATCGATCCGTAAATCATGGCAACCAAAAAAGTAGTTCCAATATGAGGCACTCTAAAACGATAAATATTATAGAGCGGACAATTGGGGCCTTGAAGAATCGTTTTCGATGCTTGTTGGGTGCTCGAGAACTACACTACTCACCGGAAAAAGCATTTCAAATTGTAAACGTTGCTTGTGCCCTCCATAATATTTGCATCTACTACAAAGTGAATGATTTGAGCGCAAATGAATTCGATTTTGAAAACTGTGAGGAAGAGGAAGAAGAACAAAGCACCCTGCAAGACGGAGGTAACAGATTGCACAAACACAATTAGGGTATTCACAAGGTGTCATATTGTGTCATATCGTCATATTGTCATATTTTTTTATGACTGTCATATTAGCACTGTTGTTGTTTCACATGCAAAATTAAAATATGACTGATACAACACTGCGCGGTATGTTTATTGAGTTCGCTATTCTATCGGCTGTATTTGTTTACAAATACAGCACTGCGTGGTATGTTTATGACAAAATATGACATACAACAGTTAAGGGTGCTCACAAGTGTCGTATTTTTTAAGAATATTAAAATATGACATAAGACATACAACAAAGCTTGTGAATTGCCTAAATGAAACATTTTCAGCTGTTCACTAACACTGTTACATTTTCTGCAATTTTCAATTGCATGGGAGAATACGTAAGTAAGATAGAGAACAACTATCGACATTCTAAAAATATTGTAATGTTAACTTGTTGGAATAGGAAAGACGAATACCCAGTTTTTCAAGAAGAAGAAGAAAACGAAAAGCGCAGTTTATTTTAGATTTTAAAGAGGTAAGTTCGTTGCTTGAGAATTTGATATTTTATAATTAATTTCTATTATATACATATATATATATATATTAATTTCTTTTATATAGAGAAACGAAAAAGCTTGGAGAAAAAGATAAGCATTGAATTGAATCATCACAAATTGTGTGCCTGTCTCAATTTTAGAAAGAAGGTCTTTCATAGACCTCTTGCAGACCAGTGGCATGAAGATAATGAGCATGCAAGCAGCTATAAAAAAATTGAAGGAGCATTATGGTGAAGTGGTACACAAAATCAAGTCGGAAATGGCCTCCGTAAAACACTTCTGTACAACCGGGGATATTAGGTCTGGGAACCACCGGAGCTTTTTGGGGTATACTTGCCATTGACTCACAGAGAACTTGGAACGCAAGTCGGCTGCTCTTGCTTGCAGGAGAATATTCGGCGTGCCGGCCGGCTTTGGTCTGAGCCCGTCCAATGTTATTATGACGGTGACAGACAATTTTGTTAAGGCTTTCAAGGAGTACGGGTGTACGGAAACTGAAACTTCTCATGAAGATGAAAGCGAAAACGATTTGCCAGTTTTCCAAAACGAGCTGCTGCTGAAAAAGCATCTACGATGTTGCAGCCACACGCTGAATTTACTTGCTTCCGACGATTACGTGAAGATTTTGAGAAGTGAGCAGGCTTTGTATATCCAACATTCGATGGTAACTGAAAATTGATAACGATTTTGTTGAACTATAATGTACTAAAGAGAATATTTTCCAGACATTCGAAAAATGCAACGCCTTGTGGAGGAAGTGCAAATGGTCGAAGTCGTCGGAAATTATTGTGGAATGCTTGGGATCGACATTGCTTGTGCCCGTTGTAACTCGGTGGAATTCACTGTTCGACGCAGTAACGAAGTTTCTTTGGGCCAAGGACAAGTTGAATCTTATGTGCGAAAGACTCATCTTGTCACAATTTTCTCCGAACGATTTGCAGTATCTGGAGATGTACCAGTTGTTGATGGGGCCTATTGCTCGTGCCTTGGACTACCTTCAAGGGGAAAATAACGTGAATTACGGTAAAATGTATTAGTGTTTTTTTTATCGGTTTCACATTAAGAAAGTGTATATTCTATGCAGGCTGCTTAATTCCGACTCTGATGACCCTCAGCAATAGATCAAATAAGCTGCAAAACAAGCCAGAAATGCAGCAAGTTTCCTCTGTGGTTGCTAAGTTGGAGCAGCGTTTGAGAGATCGGTTTGACGCATTTTTTACTTTAAAACTGGAGGCCAATATAGCACTAGCGGAAACTGTACTAACTTCAGATATTAAAATGAGCTGGATCAAGGTGTTGCAAAGGATAAAATCGAAAGTGACAGCAGCGGACATAAGTACCTGGGTTTTAAACACAATTTGCGATTTCTATGCAAAAGATAATCCTGCTTTCAATGCACAAATATTGAAAAGTAATGAATTATTTGCAAATAATAGGCATTTTGATTTTGACCTCAACGGTAGGATTGCTTGAATATTCTTAGATTATTTTTATGAAATTCATTTATCTTTATACAGACACAGATAACGAAGAAGGAACAAATGCTACTCCTGAGCCAAGTGCTAGTGATCGTCGGGCTTTTTTGACCCATCACTTTTTCTGTTACTTAAATGACAATTCAAGAACAGACGACACTTGGGTAAAACATTGCAGTCTAAAAGAAGCTTTTGTTGCCTTTAATCCTCAGCACCAGTAGAGAGGCTATTTTCCTTTGCGGGGGTAGTGAACAGTCCAAGGCGCCAGTCAATGTCGGACTTATCATTTGAGAAATTGGTGTTATTGAAAGCAAATTCTAAATGGAGTTAATGTACATATATTTTTCTTGTTATTTTGTTAAAAATGAATTTTGTTATTTTTTTGGTGTTACATTTAATTATGTCTTGATTCAAGATTCTTGAATATCTTTATTTGTTGTACAAAATTGAATAAAAAAATTTATTAAAAATTAAAAAAAGCAAAAAGACCAAAGTTGTTTGGGGTTTTCGATTGAAAACAATCAAAAAGAATCGCTGAAAAGAATCAATTATTTATTTTGATTATTTTTGATTCTTTTCAGTAATCCAGAGTAATCCTGATTATTTTTTGATTACTTGTAATCTTAATCATTTCGTAATCTACTTGAGACCAAGATAATCGTAATGTAATCAATTATTTCACTCTCAAATACAAAGTAATCAGATTACTAATAATAACGATTAGTAATCAAAACTTAACAGGTATGCTTTTGACCTGCAAACATATCAAAAAATATCATTTAAGCACAAATAACCAAGGACACCACCATTATGTCTTTTACAACTAGGTATAATCAAAGTTTTACTTACATATTTGAGGAAATTATTTTATCCAAGTGCACGAAAATGAATATATAACGGCTTTCCGACAACAAAACTTCAACGTACAAAAACGTAATTACGATCGCAATGCAGAATACATAGAATTGGAATTTTCGAAGTTGAATCGAAACGCAGAATACCAAAGTTGCCAATCGGAGAAAATTTCGATTCGAGTAGAAATGCCGAATAGGGGTGTGAGAGTTGAAGAGAGAAGCGAGACGCATTTGCAGACAGAAAAAGAAAGAGGCCGAATGCCTGAGTACGAAGAGCTTGATAAGTTGGCCGACAGGAGTAATGCTCGAAAATTCTAGGAAAAAATGCGTCGGCAAATCGAGTAAAAGATTCTATCGAGCGTAATGTGTGAAAGATTAAAGCCCACCGTCAACCAACTGATTGGACCTTATCAGTGTGGCTTTAGACCTGGCAAATCCAACAACCGACGAGATATTCACCATGCGCCAAATCTTGGAAAAGACCCGTGAAAGAAGAAACGACACACACCACCTCTTCGTCGTTTTGAAAGCTGCTTGGACAACACAAAAAGGAGCTGCCTTTCTGCCGCGATGTCCGAATTTGGTATCCCCGCAAACCTAATACCAAAAGCTCTGTCAGGATCGGGAAGGACCTCTCCGAGCCATTCGATTCCAAACGAGGTTTCAGATACCTCAATAAAATTGATATTTGTGCATCATATTTTGTTTATTTTTATTTTTTTGCGAACTTTGACTTAATCGATTTTTTAATTATTTTTTTGAACATGTAATAATAGAGATATATGTATAATAACAAAAATATTTACAGCAATTAGAATTATTTTATTAATCTTATCTCACGTATTATAATTAAACGCTTTTTCATCCTCGATTTCGCAATTTATGTCCAAATTTATAACTAATAACGGCTGAACCGATTGAGCTGAAAATTAGTGATAAGGTAGCTTGGAACCTCGGGACGGGCATAGGTTACTTTCTATCGTATGTATAATGTGTTCAAAATTCAAATAAGTTTTCTTACGTGTAGTATCTGGGTTCTGCTCTGTTGTTCACTATAACAAGGAGCATAGTATATGTGTAAAGACTGCGAAGATGTAATTTCATACATATATATGTATGTAAGGTGGCAACGCTGGTCAATAGAGAACAGCCGGGCAGGAAGAGGTGAGGAAGAGAGAACGCAAAGAACCGACAGCAACACAGTGTGAATTTGGCTTTCAAAGACTAAGGTTCAACTTTGTACAATTTAATTTCATTTTATATCAACTTTTATGTATTAAAACTAATTCCTATTAATAAACTTTGGTCCTATTTGACCTTACATGGGGGCTCAACCGAAGAGCAAAAACGGAGCGCGGAATGTTGCATTCAAATAAAAAGCCGAGTAAATTTACAGCAGCCAAAAAAACGCAGAAGAACGGAGCAGAAAATTCGAAGAACGAAGCGGTTGCTGTCGAAGTAAGCAGCGAAAACAAAGCAGAGCACAGCAGTGAGAACAGAGCAGCAGTCAACGAAGTTGAGTTCTTCGAACAAAAGCAGAGCAACGTAGAGTTCGACGAAGAAGGAGAGAAGAAAAAAGAAGAAGCAAGAAACATGGCCGGTGGTAACGACGTTGGAGAATTATTCAAATTATTTGTGGAAACTTTGAAGCAGAGTGACACAAACAAAAATAATGTGTCAATCGAGGCATTCGCGAAAATTATACCGTGTTTTGATGGGGAATCTATTCCAATTAGACAGTGGATTGCTAATTTCGACGAAAATGCTGAGGCTTATGATTTGACACCCAAGCAAAAGTATGTCAACGCACGTAACAAAATGAAAGGCACAGCAGCATTGTTTTTGGAAACTGTTACAGTATCCAGCTATGAGTCATTGTGTACTGCATTACTGGAGGAGTTCGAGAAAACACCAAGCAGCGCGGAGGTACATAAACAGCTAAGGCAACGACGAAAACTTGCATCAGAGAAATTTCATGAGTACGTTCTTCAGATGCGTAAAATAGCAGCGGTAGGTAATGTAGAAGAGGAATCAGTGATTTCGTACATAGCTGATGGTGTCGAAGTGCGAAATGATCTAAAATATCCCTTATATAGCGCACGAAGTTATAAAGAATTAATCAAAGCATATGAATTGATCGAGCCGTTGGTTAAGCCTAACGAAGCAAGTAAACGTCGATATGCAGCAGGTGGTCGTGAGCAAATTGAAACAGATAAGAGTGGCAGCAACGTAGAGCGTAAGAATCAGCATTGTTTTAATTGTGGTTCAACACAACACAAAAGGGTCGATTGCAAACAAGACACAAAGTGTTTTAAATGTAATGGCACAGGTCACATGGCTAAACAGTGTCCCGAGTATAGGCGTAACATCAACATTGTATTTAACAAAGAGCGAATGAAGCAGTTGACAATTAATAACGAAAACTTGTGCTGTGTGGTAGACACTGGTGCAGACGTGTCGTTAATGCGTATGACTGTGTATGAGCAAAGATTTAGCACATGTAAATTGCAGAAAAGTTTCGCTACACTATATGGTTTAGGCAACGTCACCGCAGATGTGGTGGGTGAATTTGTAGCACAAGTCATAGTCGACGGGTTATGTACGCAGCACACCTTTTTAGTAATCACAGATAGTAAAATCAATGTAGACGTAATCATTGGGTACGATTTTTTAAAAAAATTTGTTGTAACAATGGACGGCAATGGGTATTGCTTTCGTCAGATCGAAGATAACACAAGTGCTTGTAATGTTTATTTTGTGAGTAGCAACAATGAAGTAGATGTCAAACCTAAATTCAAGAAGGTTGTCGAACAGTTAATGGAAAACTATAAACCGAGTTTTATTCAGTTGAACTGTCCAATTAAGTTGAATATTGTTCCAAAAAATAATGATATCGTCTTTCGTGAGTCTCCTACTCGTTTGTCAATAGCGGAAAGAAAATTTGTAAAGGAACAAGTAGATGAATGGTTGCAGAAAGGCATTATACGTGAGTCGTGCTCAGAGGTTGCTAGCAAGGTGGTATTGGCGAAGAAAAAAGATGGTCGCTACAGATTATGCGTAGACTTTCGTAAACTGAATACAATGGTGTTAAAAGATAGGTTTCCAGTACCAATTGTTGAAGAAGTACTTGAAAAAAATGCAAGCCGCAAAATATTTTACCGTCATGGACCTTTCAAATGGTTTCTTCCACGTCGAAGTCGAAGAACGTTGTCGAAAATATACAGCGTTTGTAACGAAAGAAGGACTCTATGAATTTAACAGAGCTCCATTTGGTTTTTGCAACTCTCCCGCCGTTTTTGTACGCTACGTTAACTATATTTTCTAAAAATTAATAAACGAAGGTATAATGGAAATGTATGTAGATGACATCGTAATTTTTGGGTGTACAGAAGAACAACGTTTAAGCAATATGCAACGGGTATTACAACAAGCGCAGCAGTATGGGCTAGAAATTAAGTGGGCAAAGTGCCAATTTCTAAAAAATCGAATTCTTTTTCTTGGACACGAGATTGAAGACGGGCGTGTCTGGCCTGGGCAAGGTAAAGTTAAAGCAGTCAAAAACTTTCCGATACCAAAAAACGTACGAGATGTACAGGCGTTCTTGGGTTTAACCGGATATTTTCGAAAATTTATACGAGACTACGCTAAACATGCCAGACCATTAACAGAACTGCTCAAAAGAGATTCAGTATTTCAGATTGGAGAGGCAGAGGTTAGAGCGATCAATTACCTGAAGTCGGCACTGACGTCAGAACCAGTTTTACAAATATACAAGCAGAATGCTAATACGCAGTTACATGTCGATGCATCGAAACATGGCTTTGGTGCAACACTTTTGCAGCAGCATGACGGAAAGTGGCATCCTGTTTTCTATTGGAGTAAAAAGACTTCCCCACAAGAGGAGAAATTACACAGCTATTTCCTTGAAGTTAAAGCAGCTTATTTAGCATCCAAGAAGTTGCGTCACTACCTGATGGGCACAGAATTCACCTTGCTGACAGATTGTGCGGCTTTCAAACAGACAAACGGAAAAAAAGATATGCCACGTGAAGTGGTGCAATGGCTGATGTATCTTCAGGACTTTTCATTTAATATAGAGCATCGCGCCGGAAGCAGGATGAAACACGTGGACAGCTTAAGTCGATTTCCCGTGATGACAGTAACGTCAGAGGTTCAAGCTCAGATCTTAAGGGCCCAGACGAAAGATGAACATCTGGCAGCTGTAGCAGAGATCCTAAAAACAAAGCAATACGGCGATTATAAAATAAAAAACAAGTTAATCTACAAGCAAGTTGACGGGCAAGATTTATTGGCGGTTCCGAAGAAGATGGAGGGCGAAATAATAAAGGAGACGCACAGATTTGGGCATATGGGGTGTAAAAAAACCATACATGCTATACGGCAGAACTATTTTATCCCACATCTCGAAAAGAAAGTTCAGCAGACTATCAAAAACTGTATAGAATGCATAATGCATAACCAGAAGCTGGGTAAAAAAGATGATTTTCTACATTGCATCGACAAAGGTGATGTTCCACTATCTACGCTTCATATTATCCATTTGGGTACATTGGATGCGACATCAAAGAGCTACAAATATATTTTTGCTGTCGTGGATGGTTTTTCCGAATATACTTGGATATATCCTACGAAAACTACAGAAACACAAGAAGTTGTAAGACACCTTGAATCATGGGTGACAATTTTCGGCAGTCCGCAGCGTATAATAAGCGATAAGGGTACAGCTTTTACTTCCAAAATGTTTAAAGAATTTTGTAGCAAATATCGAGCATGTCGAGATAACAGCGGTCGTACCAAGGGGTAACGGTCAGATTGAGAGAGTCAACCGAGTTATTCTTTCCGTTTTAGCGAAGATGTCAGCAACAGAACCGGACAAGTGGTATAAGTATACGTCACAAGTACAGCGGGCCATTAATTCTCACATTCATGATTCGACAAAGTTTACACCATTTGAAATGGTGTTCGGTGTGAAGATGCGCAACGAAACAGATAGCGAGCTGCTAAAGATACTGCAAGAAGAGGTACTAGAAGGTATGCAAGATGAACGCAACAAGATTCGACAAGAGGCCCGAAAGCAAATTTTAAATGCATAAAAGGCATACAAATCAAATTACGACAGTAAGAGAAAAGACGAACATGGGTATCAGGTAGCTGATTTAGTAGCCATTAAGGTCACTCAGTTTATAACAGGCAAAAAACTAGCCAGTAAGTATATTGGTCCGTACGAGGTGGTTAAGATCAAAGGGCATGGCAGATATTGTGTTAGAAAGGTTGCTGATTTTCAAGGACCACACCAAACGTCAACTAGTGCAGATCATATGAAACTGTGGCGTTACGTCGAAAATGGTGAAGATGACTTTCATGAGGAGTCATCTGAGACAGATGACGATCAGGATGACCGAATGTAAGGTGGCAACGCTGGTCAATAGAGAACAGCCGGGCAGGAAGAGGTGAGGAAGAGAGAACGCAAAGAACCGACAGCAACACAGTGTGAATTTGGCTTTCAAAGACTACAACTTTGTACAATTTAATTTCATTTTATATCAACTTTTATGTATTAAAACTAATTCCTATTAATAAACTTTGGTCCTATTTGACCTTACATGTATGTATTATTCCTTAAAGGATCGTCTCACTGAGACCCTCGGGAAAACCACAGATTTTTTTTTAATGTTGGAATCAACTAAGTCCGATTTTTTGTTTTTATAAATACGTTCATGACGAATACAAAATGATTTTTTTTTTGTTTATTCATTGGATGTAAATACATGGTTGAAATTACCAGTAAAAAAAAGGTCCAGTACGATGTCCACGATTGCGGCCGCAATTTTGGTCTACAGCAAAAAATTCAAAAAGATTATTAATCTGTGGAAAAGTCGCTATCGCGGTCTGGAAGCTTGTTTTTTTTTTTTTGAAATTTGACAAAATGGCGGCGGTTTGAACAAATAGAATCGAATTTTGACAGTTTTTCGTAGGAAAAAATAGTAAGATTTCAAAAAAAAAAGTAAAAGCTTCCATAGCGCGATACCGAACCATGATAAAAATGTTCTCTCCAAATTGAAACTACATGGATATCTGCAAAACTCTTTGAGCGTGGAAATTGTTTTGAAAAACACCATTCTGAGAAAAACGAGTTAAAAGATTAAGAGTCGCTATGTTCCCCACTCTGTTCCCTTTCCACAAGCATTTGAATTTCGATTTCAAAATTTAAAAGAATGTTTATTATAGTGTATACATCCGATAATGCATCAAAAAAAATCTATTTCTCAAAAATTTCACACTGACGCGATCCCTTAAGTGATTTACGAAGTCAATAAAATATGTAGATTTCCAATTTAACTATTTCATTATATTGATATCACGATAAATGATATCCTTGACAACAAGGAGCCAACGGAGACGCGGGTTTGTATTTTTGCACTATTTAATATAAATTATATGGTTGGAAACGAATTAGTGAATTGTTAGTGGATATAAAAGGTAAAATTCATTATAAATGACAGAAACCCGCATTTTAAATAGTTGAAATTTTTAACTTTAAATGCAAATATCTCAAAAACCATAAATCAGCGGAAACTATATATATATTTTTTCTTAATCTAGAGGACCTTCTCTAGCCGTACATACCCATTTTAACCCCAAAATCCGGGGATGCTATTCTAAAACTTACCCTATATTCCTTATTAATTCTCTCACTGACGAGTTAGATAACAAAAATGATCGATTTTCATTAGAAAGGTATACGAAGAGAAATTTAGACCCCCTTTTTGACTCAACCAGTAAAAAAAAATCGGTTAAAGTAATGTCAAACTTCGACTTTTTTAGTATTACGGTTTTCAATTTTGTACTAATGGGATTGACTAGAATATCAAAAATTTCTACTGCTTACAAGCAGTTGTAGTTCTAAGGCTGTTGCCTACAAAAAAGGGGGAAGAGCACAAAAAATAGTGTTGCTTACATCGTTCGAAGTGTATTGACAGTATGTGTGTGCACAGTCAAATATTGCATAATTCTGTTTCTTGTAACAACCAGGACAAAATGTCTTCGAGAAGATATAAACCATACGCTGACTGGTTTTGCTACTTATTTTTGTGGCGATTTTTTTTAACGAGAAAGAAAAAAATATGATTTAAGAAAAATTTAAGATTTGCAAAGCTTATCAAAAAAAAAAAAAAAATTCCATAGCGCGATAGCGAATGACGTTAAAAATGTTGTGTTCAAATTTAAACTAGATATTTTCAAAACTTTTCCTTTGAGATTGGAAACCGTTTTGAAAAACACCATACTGAGAAAAACGCATTTGAAGATTGGAGGCGTTATGTTTCCCACTCTGTTCTCTTTCTACAAGAAAAGCTGTAGCGACCGTAATAATTGGAATTTCGATTTCAAAATGTGAGAGAATGTTTAATATAGTGTATACTATCCGATAATGCAACAAAAAAAATCGACTTTTCGAAAATTTCACACTAATGCTATGTTCGGACCGACATTGAAAACATTCTGAAAACACATTTGTATGTTGTGGAACGTAAGTCGTTCGGACCGACATTTTGTGTTTTCGCTGAGTTTTCACTGACAACTATCAATACGGGGATTCTCTTACTCTTTCAAGATGACACAAAATGCAAAAATCCTATACCGAAATATGCAAGGCCAAGAGCAGCACCCATTGCGAATCTAGTGGTATATGACGGCACGAAAATAAACATGGGTTTTGGTCTGACATATTTTACAGCCATTGCAAATAAATTTTTGGGTGTGTTTGTTGTGCCGTTGCACCAAGAAGAAAATTCTGCAATTGGTGCACCGTGCAAGGGTTTTGCAAGAACAAGAGAATCCCCTTAACAGTGAGCATCTGTATTTGTATATGGAATGTAAACAAATATCATGTGACAATTTAGGGCCGGCAAAATATGTCTTCCAAAAAAATCGATTAAACTAGAGCAGGCACAGATTATAATGAGTGGAATGTAAGTTTTCAAGTAGTTTTCAGCGAAAACTGTGTTTTCGTTTGACAGATTTTACGTGGACGAAAACACAAGTTTTCGTGCGAAAACCATTTTTTCCCACGAAAACATGTTTTCGCTGTCGGTCCGAACATAGCATAAGTCGATCCCTTACCACGCATATCTTATTAACTTTATGTAAATAATAATAATAAAATTTTATTTATTGTAATCTCATTCAGGTAATCAGTCATTGAATAAGAATATGAAGGATCAAATCAAAAAGAGAAAAAAATAGAATGTACGCAACGAAAAGAAAATTTCTAAACTAACCGATGTTCTGGATGGATTCAGCTTGGAAACGAGTACCGATAACAAATATGATTTCAACAAGGACTACTTAATTGAATAAAGTAGATATCCTATTATATGTAGAACATGTAATAGCTACAAACAACATATAAATTTGACTTTGAGGAAATTTCGATAAGCCTTCAACCATGCTTTAAAAGCTTACGTTTTTGTACTTTAAATTTTAAGTTGACTCCAATACATTTAAATATTTCGTATGTCGGTTAATCATGTTGCTTGAATTTGAGCTTAAGTCAACTTAAGCAGTTATCTCAAAAATACAGGAATATTGTGTCTGTAAATACTTGTCAATGATATGCTTGTTATCTAATGTTGAAAATACATTAAAACAAATATTGTACATATATGTCATATAGAAATGTTTTATTTTATAAAAAGAAAATTTTGTTTAATGTTTTCTCAGAAATGTCGTTCTATTACTAACTTGTTACAGCCAAGATTCACACCCACCGCAGCAAAAAACGCTTGCCAACAAACAAACAAACAAGCTGCAATCACAACAGACAACAGAACGATTTTCTATTCGACTTGCACAACTCGGTATAAGGGAACTGTGGGACGGCATTTCAAGCCGTCTAACCCGAAGAGACATGACGACCGAGTTGAAGTTCAATTCAATGGTCATGCCTCGGACCCGAAGAAGTGCGCGAGCTACTTTAGCCGGCAGTTTACACTGCACCCTTCGGCAGACAAAGCTAAACGATGTGTTAACCGACGGCTGTGCGAAATGCCAAACGAAGGCGCGCCAAGGCAAAATCTTCCAAATCCATTGGCCCTGATGAAATCAAAATGCTCATGTTAAAACATCTAGGCTCGACGGGAGTAAGCTACCTCACCAAGGTCTTCAACCTGTCGCTGACCACTCTTCAAATACCCGATGGAAAGTCGGAAGAGTGGTCCCACTACTGAAACCTGGGAAACCCGCCAACAAAGGGGAATCTTATCGTCCGATAACTCTCCTCTTCTCAGTAGTGAATGTACTTGAGGCCTTGTTACACCCGACCTTCACTCACCACCTGAGTCTAGCCAGCCACCAGCATGGATTTCGAAAAGTGCACAGCACCACCACAGCACTTAGCGTCATAAACGCCCGGATAGTTCGTGGCCTCAACCAGAAACCACCCTGCGAAAGAACGATCCTCGTAGCGTTGGACCTGTCAAAAGCTTTTGACACGGTCAATCACACAACGCTACTGCAGGACATTGAAAAAACCACTCTCCCTCCAGGGCTAAAGAGGTGGACCATGAACTAACTGAACGGCCGTCAGTCATCCGTACTATTTCGAGGTGAAACATCAAAACTGAGAAGAATTAAACAGGGGGTTCCGCAGGGTGGTGTCCTCTCCCCGTTACTGTTTAACTTCTATATCTCGAAACTTCCTCAACCACCAGAGGGGGTTTCCATAACCTCGTACGCCGTTGGCTGTACGATAATGACGTCGGGCAATGGAATCGATGGCTTGTGTTCGAAGGTAAACAGCTACCTCATCGACCTTTCTCGATTCCTCACTGCACGGAATTTAACACTCTTCCCACCAAATCCACTGTCAATAACCCTAAGATTTTAGGTGTAACCCTCGAAATTCTATGCTCCTTCTCTCCCCATACGGCCGCGATTATCGCCAAAGTACAGAGCCGCAACAAAAGCATAGCCGGCAGCACATGGGGAAAAGACAAAGAAACGTTGTTGGCAACATACAAGGCAATCGGCCGGCCGGTCCTAAACTACGCAGCACCCATATGGTCGGCTGGATGCAGCGGCACGCAGATGAGGAAATTACAGACCTGTCAAAATACTGCACTCCGGAGCGCGACGGGATGCCTTTTGAATTCTCCCATCGAACATCTACATAGTGAGACGCTTGTGCTCCCAGTTAAGGAGCATAATGAACTCCTCTCCAGGCAGTTCCTGCTGGGATGTTTTCGCAGAAACCACCCCTGCAGCCACCTGCTTGGAGCGAAACCGCCTCCTAGGAGCATCAAAAGGTCCTTCCTGGACTACGTCGATGACATCGCACAGTACGCCGACCGGACCTCGGACGCAACGGACTTTCGACAGGCACTGTCCGCCATTCACAGTGGAGCCATCAACACCCTCACCGACTCCCTTCCCGTGAATGGCGTTTTTGAAGTCAAACCACCACCTATAGCAGACGAAGAGCTCTAGCTGCCGCGAGAAACGCGAGTGACCTTTGCGCATCTTCGTTCTGGATACTGTAGCAGGCTAAACTCCTACCTAACCGGAATAGACCCCGACGTACCTAATGTATGTCCTGCATGCAACGAGTCTCCGCATGACACTGACCACCTCTTTGCATGCCCTACAAACCCTACACATCTAACACCCCCCACCCTCTGGTCCGACCCCGTCGGAACAGCACGTTTCCTGGAACTACCGTTAGATGACGTCGACGACAACACAAACGACACTTACCACCCTAATGGTGATTAGTATCCCGTTAAAACAACAACAACAACATGGCATTTCAAGCTCCTTATGTACCCATTGGTTTTCGGAAAATGCAGAAGAACAGCTGGTACGACGAGGAGTATCGTGCTGCAGCGGAGCGAAAACAGACTGCCTACCTCGCAACGTTACGATGGACCACAAGACGAGCGGGATGGGATACTGGGAGTTGAAGAGAGAAGCGAGACGCATTTGCAGACAGAAAAAGAAAGAGGCCGAATGCCTGAGTACGAAGAGCTTGATAAGCTGGCCGACAGGAGTAATGCTCAAAAATTCTAGGAAAAAATGCGGCGGCTAATAGAAGGTTCTTGTAGAACCCCCAAAGGTGATCTAGTGACCGATGCCCAGAACATACTTAAATTATGGAGAGAACACTTCTCCAGCCTGCGGAATGGAAGTGAACGTATAACGCCAGAAGATGGTGAACCCGATTCCCCAATCGATGACGGTGGAGCACTCCTTATCAGTTCAAACATGGCGGCGAAGAACTGATAAGGAGCAAGCATCAGCTTCCTTGTAAAATATGGTCGGACGAAAGTACGCCCAATGATTGGAATTTAAGTGTGCTCTGTCCAATCCACAAAAAGGGAGACCCCACAATCTGCGCCAACTACCGTGGGCCGTACCTCATCAACATCGAGTAAAAGATTCTATCGAGCGTAATGTGTGAAAGATTAAAGCCCACCGTCAACAAACTGATTGGACCTTATCAGTGTGGCTTTAGACCTGGCAAATCCAACAACCGACCAGATATTCACCATGCGCCAAATCTTAGAAAAGACCCGTGAAAGGAGAAACGACACACACCACCTCTTCGTTTTGAGAGCTGCTTTGGACAACACAAAAAGGAGCTGCCTTTCTGCCGCGATGTCCGAATTCGGTATCCCCGCAAACCTAATACGGCTGTGTAAACTGACGTTGAGCAGTACCAAAAGCTCTGTCAGGATCGGGAAGGACCACTCCGAGCCATTCGATTCCAAACGAGGTTTCAGATACCTCAATAAAATTGATATTTGTGCATCATATTTTGTTTATTTTTATCCCAAAACTAATTCTGCGATTCTGTAGCTAACTCAGGAGTTGACCAGACCCTCCAGAATATAAATAATTATAAAACAACCCGAATAAACACAAAAATCGACACCACCTTAGGTGCAGTGGACATTAGTTGTGAAACGAAATATAAGGAAAAAGTTCAGAAGTGAAAACGACTTTAAAAAAATTAACCAGGACAAATTTTAAAAACAAAAAGAGCGTGAATTCACCAAAAATTTAAAGTTTAAAAAGCGAGGTAACCGAACCCATACAAAACAAAATTAAATCATCAAGGCACCAAGCCTTCGATAACAGGAGACAAATGGAGATCGAACAGACTCAGATGGCAGCAGTAATTCTAGTAGAGGAGCTTGCCCGCAGGGAGCAACAGTTGGAGCAAATCCGGCAAGCCTACTTCGAACTAAGAAACCGGACCGAAGGAAATAACGCCAGCAGGCATGCACTTATAAAAACAGTTAACGACCTGCCGATATTTACGGGGACTTGCGATATTACGATAAAATAGTTCTTCAGCAGCATCGAGTACCTGCTATCCACAACGAGCGACATAGAGCTACAGAAATAAGTGACATGATCAATCTACGACAGGACCATCCAGGGAGAAGCAAATAATACAGTTATCAATATACCTCAACCGGGCAGCTTATAAAGGAAACCCTAAAGCTAAGGTATCGACCCGAGGTAGAGCCGCATCATCTTTATAAGAAGATTGGAAATCTTAAGGTAAGTTCCGTAATTGAACTTATGCGTGAAATACAAAATATTAGATATAAGTCGGATGAACTGACAGTGTAATATAGGGGTGATAGTTACATTGACTTGAGCAACATGGACAGTTTACTAGTAAATACCATAAAATAGATGACTCAAGGAGTACTATTAGATAAAATTTATAAAGAAGGAAACCTTAATGATATAATAATAATGGCAAGTAGAAGATTTGAAGATAGCAATATAAGGCTGGAATATATGATATTTAAAATATAATTAGATAGCTCAACGGAAAAATATAATAAGAAGTATCCTGATCGAGGACAAATACAAATTATCGAAATAAAGATAATCAAGGTTCTTATAATCATATATATGAAAAAGATATTAGACATAATACATCAGGCCAATTTAAACAAAATAATAGTGAAAATTTATAATAATAATTAAATTAATTACAAACCAAATTCAGGTAATTTTCAAAGACCACAAACTGTAGGAAATCCTAGACCTAATTATAATCAAAATCAACCAAATCAATATAGACCAAACGTTGATCAAAATCCTTCCAATCGATATAGACAAAATTATGGTCGTAATAATCAATTTAAACAAAACCAAGGCGAACCGATGGGAAGAGATAATATTCAATATAGTTCAATGAGGCTACAATTGGCAGGTTACCCTAATTCGCAGCATAGCCAAGATCGCTTATACTCGAGTAGGCAAGGCCAGGTAGGAAATCGAAGAGCAGTGATTAATCCAAAAAAGTAACTCAAGATATTCGAGCCCATTAACCCAATCCTAACAAAATGAAAGCTATAGAAAATTTACAAATTCCAAAAACAGAAAGACAAATGAAAAGTTTTTTAGGAATCACCGGTTACTATCGTAAATTTGTAAAAGACTACGCTAGAATAGCCCAACCTATGACCAAGAATATGGAAAAAGGAGTTAAAATTCATCTTAAAGACCCAACATATCATGAAAGATTTTAAAAATTGAAAATACTAATAAGTACTCATCCAATATTGCGTTATCCAGATTTCGAAAAACAATTTACTTTAACAACAGATGCATCCAATTAACCGATTGGTGCAGTATTCTCACAAGAGAGACACCCGTGTGTTACGCCTCAAGAACTTTGATTAACCACGAAAGAAAATATTACGCAACAGATAAAGAATTTCTAGCGATAAAGTGGAGTATAAAATATTTTAGGCCATACCTCTATGGAAATTAATTCTAAATTTTTACTGACGACCGATTAAATTTGTACATTCTAAATACAAAGGAAAAGATGTATCAGTTCGACATCAAAGACGGTTATTAAAACTTGGAGAATACCAATTTGACACTGAATATTTAAAAGGCAAAGAAAATAAAGTAGCCGACTTTTTAAGTCTTCTTCTTCTTCACTGGCGTAGACACCGCTTACGCGATTATAGCAGAGCTAACAACAGCGCGCTAGTCGTTTCTTCTTTTGGCTACGTGGCGTCGATTGGATATTCCAAGCGAGGCCAGGTCCTTCTACACTTGATCCTTCCAACAGAATGGAGGTCTTCCTCTTCCTCTGCTTCCCCCGGCGGGTACAGCGTCGAATACTTTCAGAGCTGGAGTGTTTTCGTCCATCCGGACAACATGACCTAGCCAGCGTAGCCGCTGTCTTTTAATTCGCTGAACTATGTCAATGTCTTCATATGTCTCATATAGCTCATCGTTCAATAGAATACGACATTTGCCGTGGCCAACGCGCAAAGGACCATAAATCCTTTGCAGAACTTTTCACTCGAAAACTCGTAATGTCGACTCATCAGTTGTTGTCATCGTCCAAGCCTCTGCATGATATAGCAGGACGAGAATTATGAGTGACTTATCGAGTTTGGTTTTTGTTTGTCGAGAGAGGACTTTGCTTCTCAATTGCCTACTAGTCCAAAGTAGCACCTGTTGGCAAGAGTTATCCTGCGTTGGATTTCTAGGCTGACATTGTTGGTGGTGTTTACGCTGGTTCCAAGATGGACGAAATTATCTACAACTTCAAAGTTATGACTGCTAACAGTGACATGAGTGCCAAGTCGCGAGTGCGACGACTGTTTGTTTGATGACAGGAGATATTTCGCCTTGCCCTCGTTCACTGCCAGACCCATTTCTTTTGCTTCCTTGTCCAGTCTGGAGAAAGCAGAAAAAACGGCGCGGGTGTTGAGGGCGATGATATCAATATCATCGGCATACACCAGCAGCTGTACACTCTTATAAAATATTGTACCTGCTCGATTCAGTTCTGCAGTTCGAACTATTTTCTCCAGCAGCAGGTTGAAGAAGTCGCACGATAGGGAGTCGCGTTGTCTGAAACCTCGTTTGGTATCGAACGGCTCGGAGAATTCCTTCCCGATTCTGTCGGAGCTTTGAGTGTTGCTCAACGTCAGTTTACACAGCCGCATTAGTTTTGCGGGGGTACCAAATTCAGGCATCGCAGCATAAAGCCAGCTCCTTTTCGTGCTGTCGAAATCAGCTTTGAAATCGACGAAGAGGTGGTATATGTCGTTTCTAAGATTTGGCACATGGTGAATATCTGATCCGGTTGTTGATTTTCCAGGTCTAAATCCACACTGATAAGGTCCAAGCAGTTTGTTGACGGTGGGCTTTAATCTTTCACACAATCGCGCAAAATGAAATTTGCCCTGCGAGAAATATTTTATGATTCTAAATGCCTTTGATGCCATGCAATGCCTTTTATGTTCCAAGTCTTTTAAAGATAAAATGGAATACATCCTCAAAAGACAATTTGTTAATTTTCATTATACTATTAATTAATAATAAAAATTGCTTAATTTTAATTCTACTTTTTTCGTGCTCACCAACACAGTGACAGATCCTCTCATGCCGACCACTGTCATAAACACACAAACAATTTGTGCCTACATAGGCAAATAGTGCATTGATCTCTTCAACGAGCTCTCATTCGCACAAAACACAGGTACCTACAAGGTCACGTTTACAAGTCCAAGTATTAGGGTGTACCTAATTACACAACATTCGGACATACGAAATATTAAGTAAATAACAGAGCGGTTCTAAATAATTATATTAAGAACTTACTAATTACAATCGAAATAAATAAATAAAATATATTTTCATAATAAAATATATGTAAATAAAATATTTTAACTGCAAGTAAATAAGAAACGGTAATAATAAAAAATCCGTTTTATACAAAATAAACTCTTATTTATTGAAAATAGAATTCGGTTTACACTGAGAAAAATTTAACTCATTTTGACACATATTTTACCATACAGTAAAAACAATGAATAATAATAATAAAAATCAAAACACACCTGCAGGAGCTATCAAAAGAGGCTGTTAAATTCATTTCACAAAGTGACAGTTTAATAAGATAATGCGCTAGATTTGCCTCCTCACCGATTTACGAAAACTCTGAATCGTTTTAAGAAGTAAAAGCCCAAAATCTTAAACATTTTTGGACTCGCCTCCAAGCGGCTCATGACGCCATTGTAGAATCTGACGACTCAGATCTACCACAAAATTTTAAATTATCTGCTTACGCCATAAACGAAAACTGCTTAGACCAGTTCGAAGAAACAAAATCTATGATCTCCGATCAACTAAAGCTCATTAAAGCAATTGCACCTACTCCCCACAGTAGAGTAGAGCTGCCAAAAACAGACAGTCAAAAGGCAAGTTCAGGCATCCACCTCGGGGTGCCCGCATGTGACACAGAAACATTCTACGGAGGTTATGAAGAATGGCCGTCCTTCCGGGACATGTTCACAGCCGTTTACATCAACCATCCAGAACTATCAAAAGCACAAAAATTGTATCACCTCCGATACAAGACAAAAGGTAAAGCAGGCATAATAGTAAAACAGTTCGCTCTTAATGACGATAATTTCAATTTGGCTTGGGAAGCTCTAAAAGCTAGATACGAAAACAAAAGAATACTGGTCGATAAACAAGTAACGACACTAATGAACTTGGGTCGGCTTTAGTATACTGTCCCAGGATTTCGGGAATAAAATGGGTATGGTCGGATAGAGAGATTCTCCAGATCACGAATATATATGGGGAGCCGCAGGAGGCTTATAGTTTTCGAGATATTCGCGTTTAAAGTTCAAAATTTGCAATATTTTAATTACATATTTTCGATATATAAAATTAATTTTGCACTTATAATTTTCAATTTTATATACATTAACAAATCACTTATTCATTTGCACACATTTATTTTATATAATATAGTACAAAAATAGCTTTTAATATACATTTAAATTATTGTTGAATTATGATTATTTAAAAATAACAAATGAATAACAAACAATGTATACACCCAATGTTGGACCGACCAGGGTTATTCTTTTGAAAAGCGGCCGAAGGCCGCCCACGCAAAAAGGAGTTCAACGCGAAAAAAATTTGGTACACCCCGGTGTTGGACCGGACAGAGTTATTTTTTTTGAAGCGTGGCCGAGGGCCGCCCACGCAAAAAGGAGTTCTACGCGAAAAGAATTTGATACACCCTGGTGTTGGACCGACTAGGGGTTTTTTTTTTGAAGCGTTGACGAAGGCCGACCACGCAAAAAGGAGTTCTACGGGAAAAGAATTTGATACACCCCGGTGTTGGACCGACCAGAGTTGTTTTTTTGAAGCGCGGCCGAAGGCCGCCCACGCAAAAGGGAGTTCTACGCGAAGAAGTAGCAATGTCATTGAGGGTATGTTAGTTAGGTTAGGTTAGTATGGTAACACTGATTATTCGACAAATTTATTTTTACAAATGATGTCGATAAGGTAACACTGATTATTTGACCGTTTGTATTTCATTTGTTATTCTAAAATAATAATAATTCAACAATAATTGAAATGTATATTAATAGCAATTTTTGCACTATAGTATATAAAATAAATGTGTGCAAATGAATAAGTGATGTGTTAGTGTATATAAAATTGAAAAATATAAGTGCAAAATTAATTTTATATATCGAAAATATGTAAATAAAATATTGCAAATTTTGAACTTTAAACGCGAATATCTCGGAAACTATATGCCTCCTGCGGCTATAACCATATCCTATTTTTCCTTGAAATCCTGGGACGGTATATTAAGTCCTTCCCATCAACTTGCCAAAAATTAAGAAAGATCAAGTGTAGAATTTATTAAACTAGAATCCACTGTTTCAAAATGTTTGTCGGTTCTATCGACACTAAATATCTCCACAGACAGCTGGGACCCAATTCTAGTAAATATTTGCACAGCCGCATTACCAGAAAGATCGTTACTTTTGTGGGAGCAATCGCTCTCATCACAAAAAAAGTGCCCGACGTGGCAACAAATGAAAGATTTTCTCACCACCCAATATGAAATTGCGGAAAGGTTAGAAGAACAAATAATCAAAACTAAGAACAAACACGACCAAAATGGAAGCTTAAATAGACCCCAAGTTAGTAACAAAAACTTTTACAAAACGCAATCGTTCACATCCGAACTGAAAAAACAAACGTCATGCGAACTATGTAAAAGAGGGCATAGGCTTATATCTTGCGAAAGGTTTAAAAACTTAAAAATTAACGAACGAAATAATTTTGTCAGGTCAAGAAGACTTTGCGCAAATTGCTTGTCACATGCGCACACATATAAAAATTGCAAAAGCAAATTTAACTGCTTATATTGTCATAAAAGACATCATACAATGCTGCATTACAGCACATATCCCATCTCACCCCAAAGAAGCACTTCCTTACAATCCTCGTATACACAAAGAACCACGTGTTTAATTGCAAAAGCAAATCCTGAAAAGCAAAATTCAAAAAATTGCCAGGTAACACCATGTTGCTCAAAGGCACAAAAAGCTCAAACGCTGCACATCGAAACACAATGTGGACCAGTTACAAAACTAGTTACCACCATACCAACTCAAGTTGGGTATAATACAAACAAAAACATTAATTCACAATTAAGGCAATTTCAAAAGTTAGAGAAACTTCCCCCCATATCAAACAAAACTCTAGAAGATCAGTATTGTGAAGCCAAACTTACTCGATCAAATATTGGCCGGTACGTCGTACGACTACCACTAGAGTCACAATCTTCCAATACTCCACAAATTGGAATAAAAAACAAAGTCAGAGTTACCTCGGATAGTCCAAATTTTTAAAAGTATATACAACTTTTCGGCCCCGTAGGATGGCTTCCGCTAATAATAATACAAAAATCCTGCTTAAAAAATCACAAGCTACATATGTAGCGCGGTACTAAACGTCAAATTAGTGCATACGCGCTTAAACATAAAATATAACAAAGTCTCAAAAAGTAAAAAAAAATCAACACTTTTCATACAAAATTGCCCCACAGAGGCTTAAATTTTCAAATAAATATAATCTTAAATAAAATTAAGGTTCAAAGAGCACCATATGCCCAATGCAATAGTGTGACGCACCTAGACTTACAAAAAGCAAAGGTCGTTCTTATCGTTCACACATAAGCGCAACTCATAAGGGTAGTTGATGGGAATCTGTCGTCAAATTTTAACATTCCACTTCAAAAAAGTAGCTAGAAATTACCACGATACAATTCGAAATGAAGACGTTCGCAATTCACGGTCATTCTCTCGCAAGATCCCTCTATTGTCACAGTCCTAACTCCAGGGTTAAAGAGTTCCCATTCTGGCCATATCTGGCATATCCATATCCTTCATAAGCCGAGAATAAATAAAGTCGAAACATTGCCGATAATACAGAAGAGGCATATAATAAACTACCGGTATGCCAAACCTATAAATAATAAAGTGTACATAACAGCTAATAAAATTAATTAAAGCAAACAACTTTTTTGGTATAATAACACAATAAGTCGTCAAAGCACGAAAAATCAATTATTACCTCAAGCACCAACATTTACAGAAAGTACAATTGGCTATTAAAACCAAAATTGCTTCTTGTAGATAATATTCTGCGGCCTCGGTTACTCCACCAACAGTAAGCCGAATTACATGCATTAGATTATATATATAAAACTAGGCAAAATACTCGCCTAGGGGGCCCAGGATGTTTAAATGAGTTAAGAATCCACCCCCTCTACTCGGCAAAACTGGCGCGTCCTAATGCTATGTCGCAGTTCACCACAGCTGATGACACTACAGCACAACTCAACACATATGTACGCTAACCCACTCAACAAAAAGGATGGGCAACGGGAAAGCAGCTCTCACTTCGTTACATACAGTTCGCACATCAACATACGTTTTTCGTCACCGATCTCGCGCTACAATTTACACTCGCTTACACTTTCAAAAAGAAACATTGCAACGACTGTTCCTGTGCGCTGACCCCTTGTTCCAAACACAGTAAGTGGAAACTATGTAATAAGGTTTAATAATTCTGCAATTAAAATTCTTCTTCTTCTTAATTGACGAAGGCACCGCTTAAATTCCAAGCGTAGCCAGGTCCTTCTTCACTTGGTCCTTCCAACGGAATGAAGGTCTTCCTCTTCCTCTGCTTCCTCCAGCGGGTACAGCGTCGAACACTTTCAGAGCTGTAGTATTTTCGTCCATTCGGACAACATAACCCGCTGTCTTTTAATTCGTTGAACTATGTCAATGTCGTCATATGTCTCATATAGCTTATAGTTCCATAGAATGCGACATTTGCCGTGGCCAACGCGCAAAGGACCATAATTCTTTTGCAGAACTTTTCTCTCGAAAACTCGCAACGTCGACTCATCAGTTGTTGTCATCGTCCAACCCTCTACACGATATAGCAGGACGAGAATTATGAGTGACTTATCGAGTTTGGTTTTTGTTCGTCGAGAGAGGACTTTACTTCTCAATTGCCTACTCAGTCCGAAGTAGCACCTGTTGGCAAAAGTTCTCCTGTGTTGGATTTCTAGGCTGACATTTTTGGTGGTGTTAACGCTGATTCCAAGATAGACGAAATTATCTACAACTTCAAAGTTATGACTGTCAACAGTGACGTGAGAGCCAAGTCGCGAGTGCGACGACTGTTTGTTTGATGACAGGAGATATTTCGTCCTGCCCTCGTTCACTGCCATTTGTTTTGCTTCCTTGTCCAGTCTGGAGAAAGCAGAACTAACGGCTCGGGTGTTGAGGCCGTTGATATCAATATCATCGGTATACGTCAGCAGCTGTACACTCTTATAAAATATTGTATCTGCTCGATTAAGTTTTGCAGCTCGAATTATTTTCTTCAGCAGCAGGTTGAAGAAGTCGCACGATAGGGAGTCGCGTTGTCTGAAACCTCGTTTGGAATCGAACGGCTCGGAGAGGTTCTTCCCGATCTTGACGGAGCTTTTGGTGTTGCCGTACACAGCCGCGAAAACAGCTTTGAAATCGACGAATAGGTGGTGCGTGTAGATTCTCCTTTCACGGGTCTTTTCCAAGATTTGGCGCATAGTGAATATCTGGTCGGTTGTTGATTTGCCAGGTCTAAATCCACACTGATAAGGTCCAAGCAGTTTGTTGACGGTGGGCTTTAATCTTTCACACAATACGCTTGATAGAACCTTATACGCGATGTTGAAGAGGCTTATCCCACGGTAGTTGGCGCAGATTGTGGGGTCCCCTTTTTATGGATTAGGCATAGCACACTTAAATTCCAATCGTTCGGCATGCTTTCGTCCGACCATATTTTCAAAGAAGCTGATGCATGCTCCTTATCAGTTCTTCGCCGCCGTGTTTGAATAGCTCGGCTGGCAATTCGTCGGCCCCTGCCGCTTTGTTGTTCTTCAGGCGGACAATTGCTATTCGAACCTCTTCATGGTCGGGCAATGGAACGTCTGCTCCATCGTCATCGATTGGGGAATCGGGTTCGCCTTCTTCTGGCGTTGCACGTTCACTGCCATTCAGCAGGCTGGAGAAGTGTTCCCTCCATAATTTAAGTATGCTTTGGGTAACGGTGACTAGATTACCTTCGGGGGTTCTACAAGAGTATGCTCCGGTCTTGAAACCTTCTGTAAGTCGCCGCATCTTTTCGTAGAATTTTCGAGCATTACCCCTGTCGGCCAGCTTATCAAGCTCTTCGAACTCACGCACTTTGGCCTCTTTCTCCTGTTGTCTGCAAATGCGTCTGGCTTTTCTCTTCAACTCTCGGTATCTATCCCATCCTGCACGTGTTGTGGTCGATCGTAACGTTGCGAGATAGGCAGCCTGTTTTCTCTCCGCTGCGACACGGTACTCCTCGTCGTACCAGCTGTTCTTTTGCACTTTCCGAAAACCAATGGTTTCGGTTGCAGCTGTACGTAAGGAGTTTGAATTGCCGTCCCATAGTTCCCTTATACGGAGTTGTTGACGAGTGTTCTCAGAGAACAGGAGTGCAAGCCGAGTAGAAAATCGTTCGGCTGTCTGTTGTGATTGCAACTTCTCGACGTCAAATATTTCTTGTGTTTTTTGATGTGCGCTGACGTACGATTTTCACATCGTGGCGATGGCAGCTCTCATAGGCGCGATCCAAGCGCTCATAGAAGGCATCTTTGGTCACATCGTTCTCCTCTTCCGTCGGTTCGTGGGCGCAAATCAGCGATATGTTAAAGAACCTCGCTTTGATGCGGATTGGGGCTAGACGTTCATTCACCGGAGTGAATGATAGTACTCGGCGACGGAGTCTCTCTCCCACCACGAATCCCACACCAAACTTGCGCTCTTTATATGGCCACTGTAGTAAATGCCACAAGGATCTACTTGTCTCAGTCCTTGTCTCGTCCATCGCATTTCTTGGACGGCGGTGATGACATCCTTTATTTTCGTGAGGATATCAACCAGCTGGCCAGCGGCACCTTCCCAATTAAGGTATTGAGCATTCCAGGTGCATGCCCTCAATTCGTAGTCCTTATTTCGTTTGCCATGGTCGTCATCATCGGGGGGTGTCTCTTCCGAAGCTGTTGATAATTTTCCATTTGGGGTGTTTTTTTGCGTGGCGGGTCCCAAACCCAGCGCACAACGCTGTGTTGTGTTGTGTGTTTCGCCTTCTCCTTCAAACGGATGTGCTTAGGCTACCCAGAGGATACTTGATCAAAGACCGGAAGTCGTGGGCTGCTTAGGCCATATGTAGAATAATCGTTTCTGGCCACTCCCAAGTGAATGGCGATCAGAGAACTTTCCTCACTTCCATTTTTTGTTGAAGATATAAAGGAAAATATTGTAACCGTAAAATATAAAGACAGTCAGAGTTTCACGAAAAAAATTACTTTTGACGAAATTGTAGAAGAACATATTATAAATAAAATATAGAAAACATTTTTAAATTGTAAATACATAGAATATAACAAATGTTTGCAATATATTATGCATAATTACAATTTTCTTAGCAGCTATTGTCCTCATCAAACGATACAAATATGTAAATAAAACATTAAACAAAAGAATTCAGGAGAATTCTTATCTAAAAGGGGGAGTAGTTACATATATAAACAACAAACAGTAAAACTGATACATTTTCTGAAATTCTTAATGAAATAAAGAGAACAATCGGAAATCAATAAAATTGTAATATGATACCATTTCCTTTGCTATTGCAAACATCAACTTAAATGATACAGAACAAAATCAATTTGTTAACAATATTTCCGAGAATCTGTATAAACTATTAGGTTATGAGGTTATTACCTTAGACAGCACTTAAGTAAATATGATTTATAAGCAAACATTTGCTTTCTTGCAAAACATATATAATAAGTATTTATGATTTGTAAGCAATAATTCATTACAATATTAACTCCAATGATTATAATTAATAAAGTGAAAGTTTAGTCTGATTCCAATATCAAAACCATCTGGTTTAATTCTTTAGGGCTAATTCGGTATTAGCTTTTTTTTACCTTTATATGTTATGACCCGCTCATTAATGCTTTGGTGTTACCTTTGAAGTAGATTGTTGAATTTTTCTTTGAGCAAGGATAATAGTGTCCGAGTTTTGTATAATTTGTCATAATTATTATCGCTTTTAGATGGTTGCTTCGACTTATCAGAAACATGGGTAAATTTCTTTATTTTCTCAAAGTTATTTCTCGCCATCGAATCTGTTATAGCTGTTAAATTGAATTTTTGGGGCCATGCCATTTTACAATGTGGGTTCCAAAGTAAACAGGACTTTTTGAATCTAGCGCCTCCTGGTGGCGCCATCTATATGTCGACTGGTGCGTTGGAATCTGCTATCTTTATCGATTGTCCAGTGATAATTTCATGACATTTCATTGATTGTAAGGAAGGCATTCGTCCTGTATTATGATAAATTATGATGTTTTAAGTTCCTTCTGGGTCGTTTTCCATCGATATCTCTTATGGAGATCTTTAAGATAGTCCTCCTTCCATCTGTGGCTGAATTAGTGATGGAGAATATTGATTTTTTCCCATCGATTTATTAAAATGAGTCCCAGGTATGTTGAGAAGAGGAGCCTCTCCGAGGGCTGTGAATTCGGAGGGATCTTGTGAGAGGGGTGATATATATCTGGAATTTAGAATGGCTTCTTTACGATCAAGAAGTGTGGTAAACTCCTTATAATTGAATTTATTTTTATTTTTTTTTAAGGCTGATTCCCAGAGTCCGCCCATGTGTGGGGAACATGGGGGTTTAAATTGCCAATCAGTCCCTTGGGGTGCATATTTACTAACAATTACAGTGGAGACTTCGTTCATGAAGTTTATAAACTCCTGCTCTGTTGCTCTTTGGGCTCCGACAGAGTTTTTCCTATTGTCGCTCATTATCTTTGCAGGAAATCCACGTCGTCTGACAAAGCGTGCAAATGCTGTAAGAAAAGCCGCAGTAGTCAGATCTGAGCTAATCTCGAGGTGTACTGCCTTTGTCGTAAAACATACAAAGACAGCAACATACCCTTTGCTAAATAGAAAAGACCTTAACATCGAGGCCTTTATCTGCAAAGGTCCAGAAAATCAACCCCAGTGATGGTAAATGGTAGAGCATAATTGCAGCGTTCAGGTGGTAAAGCTGTCATGATCTGCGTACGCATTTTGTGTTTGTACATGGTACATGGTTTACTCATGAAAATCGTCCTTTTGATTTGTGGCTTTGTCGAGGTATATAAAATTCTTGACGGACCATTTGTTGCATTAAGCGATGCTCACCATGCAGTGTAGGCTGGTTAAGATGCACTAGAAATAGGTATGTAAAAGTCGATTTCTCTGGAATAATAATAATAGTGGGCAAGAATTGATTTAAGACTAGAAGATAGCATCCCTTTTCGAGTGGTCGTCTTTCGAACAACTTTGTTTTCTCTCTCTTGCTGGTCCAACTGAGTCTAAGATTTGAGCTATTCGGGTAGATACATAGGTCTTCCAGGTATAGGGTGGTTCTTCTAACCATACTAAAACTATTTCTGAGTCTGACCAAAGATACATTTAATGATCGGTTAATTTGCGATGGGTTTGAACTATTGAAATAAAATTTGCTAACAGAAGAGCACCATTCAATTCAATCCGTTGTAGACCGAGTGTCTTCAAAGGTGCAACTTTGGCTTTGGCTACCAAGAGGTGTGAAGTTATTTTGTTATCGTACTGAGTGCGTACGTAGACTGTTGCGCAATATGCCTTTTCAGAGGTATCACAGAAACCGTATAATTCTGGGTTAATGTTAGGGGAGAAATTTACCCATCGAGGGATTCGAATTTCTGATATAGTGTGTAAGTTGTAAGCAAATTAAACCCATTTTGCTAAACGTAAACGTTTTACTTGTTCATCGCATTCATAGGGCCCATACACGACACACATGTGCGTTCGACCTGTGTGAATCCGTTTTGACCATACACGACACACAAATTCATTTTGCGTTCTTCACGCAGTTAACATGTGCGACAGGCAAGCGGAACATTCCTTCGAATTTATTTCTAATGTAGCACTTTCATTTATTTCTTTGTATTTCATTAATAAGTTATTCCAACTTTTATTTTTTCCAATTTTATTTTTATATTTATCACTTTTCGTTTGCCAAATTGCCAATTCATTTTTTATAAGATCAATAAATTCTGATACGAAATTTTTATTAAGGGGGGAACCTGCTATTTAAACTAAAAAACTAAGAAAAGACATGTTTGAACACATTTTTAAACAACATAAAGTCAAATTTTTTTGATCAAAGGCCACTTTTTTCAATTTTTTATTTTTTTTTTAATTTTACACTTTTTTTTGAAATATTCTTAGTTTAACTAGAAGATAAATTAATAAAAAATATTAATCTCTTTGAATTTTTTGTTTTCGATAGAAATTGTGACCTGCATCCTGCCCGTCGTCCGAAAAATGCACATGCGAGATGCATCGGGCAATTGCTTCCCAACGGCAGAATATCAAAGATTACGTATCCAAAAAATTTGTGAAAAATGTTCAAATATATGTAGACGCGTGCTACCTCTTTGACAGTTTATTAGAAAAGGAAGATTTAATGACATATCAAAATATTTACAGTGTTGCCATAGTTGATTGACATATTACAATATTTAGAATAGAATAAAGGATAGACAACATGTCAAAACGCATGGTTGCATTGATAATTAAAAACTTATTATTATTTATGGTGTTGCCACAGTACCCTCCTCCTAGAGAGTCGTAGGTGGTGTGATGAAAACTGGCTTTAGACGATCGATGGAAACTTTAACTTTATTCTCCTTTATTTCCACTTCGAAATACTTAGGTGAGCGGCTGAAAACTTTGTAGGGTCCCATATAAGGTGCTGATAGTGACGGTCTGACTGAATCATCGTGGATGAAGACATGATCACAAGACTTGAGATCGCCATGAACGAAAACTTTTTGGTTAGTGAGCCAGGCTGTACTAACAGGACGCAGCTCTCGCATGATACGACGGAACTCCACTAAGATTTCCGTTTGGCTCTGGTTACTGGGTTGTTCGAGGAAAAGCTCTGAAGGTAATCGCAATGATGTTCCATATACCAATTCAGAAGGAGTGGACCCGATGTCGTCTTTAAATGTTGAACGCAGTCCAAGTAGTATAAGAGGTAAATAGGCCGTCCACTGATTCACTTTATGACATAAAATGGCAGACTTTAATGTGCGATGCCATCGTTCTATTTGTCCATTACATTGTGGATGATACGGCGTTGTTTTTAAATGGGTCACTCCCAAATAGTTTAGCAGTTGTTTAAATATGGCGCTTTCGAATTGACGACCAAGATCCGACGTTATGGCGATGGGTATTCCAAAACGGGAAATCCAGCCTGTTAACAAGGCCTTTGCTACAACTGGAGCTGTCATGTTGGGAATCGGAATGGCATCTGGCCATCGCGTAAATCGATCGATTATGGTTAAGCAATATCGGTAGCCCTCCAATATTGGAAACGGACCGACAATGTCTATATGCAAATATCCGAATCGGCTATTGGGATTTATTCTGCGTTAAAACAAGCTTTTGTTGTGTCGAATGACTTTAGACCGTTGGCACTGTATGCAACATCTAGCAAAGGTTCTACTATCTTTCGCAATGCCTGGCCAAACGAACCTGTCGATCATCATCTTGGCAGTAGCGCGCGAGCCGTGGTGCGACAGATTGTGTGTAGCCCGAAGAAAAGTTTGTCGAAATTTTGATGTTACAAAGGGACGAATTCGTCCTGTGGATATATCACAAAAAACCTTTTTAGTACTTGGAGGTAATATAAAAGATTTTAATTTTTGTGAGTGTCGAATGCTGCCATTTAGGCTAGTAGCTCTTCATCGTTCTCTTGGTCCACGGCGACGGCGTCGTAGTCAATAATAGCGGTCGTAAGTGATTGAATTCGCGATAATAGATCAGCAGTTACGTTTCTGTTACCTTAAACATGTTGAATATCAGTAGAGATTTGCGATATGAAACCCAATTGCCTAACTTGACGATCTGAAGCCTTATGCAGTTGTCGTCGGAATGCGAATATAAGTGGCTTATGGTCAGTGTAAATATGACAGTTACGACCTTCTAACATGTAACGAAAATGACGAACGGCGCTGTATAGTGCGGTCAACTCACGGTTATACGTACTGTATCGCATTTCAATTGATGAAAACTTTCTTGAGAAAAATCCTAATGGCTGAAATTTGTCATTTACCATTTGATTTAAGACTGCTCCAGCTGAAAAATCGGATGCATCTACCCACAATGAAAGTTCTATATCAGGTGGTGGATGCGCTAACATAACACAGTTTGCTAGTTGGGCTTTCGGAGCTTCAAAATGGCGTTTGGGATCTTCATTCCAATCTAAGATGGTGCTGTCGTTTTTCTTATTTCCAGGAATCATGGCGAATAGAGGTCCTTGTAACTCTAAGGCCTTTAGAAGAAATCTCCGATAAAAGTTGAGCATTGCCAAAAAACGTTTAAGCTCTTTTGCAATCTTGGGCGGTTTCATGTTTGTTAGTGCTTCGACGCGGCTTGGCAATGGGCGAATACCGTCTTTCGTAATTGTATGGCCTAAAAAATCGAGTTGAGATACTCCGAATTGCGATTTGGCAACATTGATGGTTAAATTATAATCTCGAAAATGGTTAAATACAATACGAAGATGTTGTTTATGTTCATCAATCGATTTTGATGCGATGCAAACATCATCTAAATACGCAAATGTAAAATCCAAACCTCGAAGTACTTTATTAATTAAACGCTGGAACGTCTGCGCAGCGTTCCTTAATCCGAACGTCATATGAGTAAATTCAAAAAGTCCCAACGGCGTCGTAATGGCGGTTTTACAGATATCATCGGGGTGAATAGGCACCTGATGAAAGGCTTTCTGCAAATCTATTTTCGAAAATATAATTTTATTTGCTAGGATTGTTGAAAAGTCTTGAAGGAATGGTATCGGATAGTGGTCAGGAATCGTGTTAGCATTCAAACCCCTATAGTCACCACAGGGTCTCCAAGAACCATCGGCTTTGCGAACTAAATGCAAGGGACTGGCCCAGCTGCTATTCGAAGGACGACAAATACCGAGCTTGATCAGGAGTTCAAACTCTGCACGTGCAGCTGCGAGTTTTTTCGATGATAAGCGTCGTGGTCGTGCGCATACAGGTGGGCCAGTAGTTTAAATATGATGAACTACTGACGTGTTTGTAGGTATACTAAGTCGTGACGGACATGTGATGTCAGAGAATTCCTTCAAAATGTCCGAAAAATTTCGCGTGAAATTTATAGTTGATATATTTGTAGGATGTCTATGTTGTGTTACTAAATACGACGTTTTGACCAGGGTGTTTCGGTCTACGAGACGTTGACCTTGTAAATCGACGATCAAGCCATGATGACTTAAGAAATCCGCACCAAGTATGCCCTGCGAAACGTCAGCGATTATGAACTTTCAAAGAAATTCACGGCGTAGATAAATTTAATTTAAGCATGATTTCACCGTATGTTTGTACGGGAGAGCCATTTGCGGCTAACAATGATAAAGATGATGGACGTGCTCTAGCTAATTTCGTCGACCTCGGTATGACGGATATGTCCGCTGCGGAATCTATTAAAAAACTAATTTTTGCTGAAGTGTCGTAAATGCAAAGGCGACGACCTGTTGAATTATCAGAGTGTTTGCCGGGCTCTGATGTGGTATTAGCCGAGCTGGCCTATTGATTTGGACTGGATACTGGAGTGAACGAGCATGGTTGGCGACATTTAGTGGCATTTGCACCAAATTTTGCATGATACCAACAAAAATTGTTCGTATGTTGAATTACCGGTCTCCTACGTGACGTAGATCTACTGCGCTGCCGTCCGGTGGATTTAACGTTCCGCATCAACAGTCCTACGGTTTTCGAAAGAGCAGCAATTTCGTTTCGTATATCACTTAACTCACCCTGCGGTTGCGATTCGGATCTAACCTCAAAAACTTGTCCACCGTCTTTCAGTGATAAGCATTCTGTGATAGAATCAGCGATTTTAATTTTGTCGCTAATGGGAACGCTAGTGGCGATGATAGCTGCTTGTGCGTACGGTGGCAAGCAGCTAACCCAGAGATCGTGTAGTATGCTCTCGCTGAGCGTGGTACCTGCTGTTCGTCACATTTCATTGTACAAATCGCTAGGCCTTCGGTCACCCAGTGGAAGCTCTTTCAAAACACGTTGAAGACGGCGTTGTTGACTCTCGGCGAAATTTTCGATGATTCTACGACGAATGTAGGTAAATTTGTCCGTTGCTGGTATATCATCAATAAGAGTACGCATCTCTAATAATTTTGCCGGAGGTACGCTTGCAAGTACTACGTTGAATTTGGCTGTATCAGTGTAAACACGTAGGGTTTCAAACCAGACAGTTTATTAGAAAAGGCAGATTTAATGACATATCAAAATATTTACAGTGTTGCCATAGTTGATTGACATATTACAATATTTAAAATAGAATAAAGGATAGACAACATGTCAAAACGCATGGTTGCTTTGATAATTAAAAACTAATTATTATTTATGGTGTTGCCACATATATAGCTATAAAGCCTACAAATTTCACTTGATTCAATTGTTTCTTTCCCTCCCAAAAAACTCTTCAAAAAAATCGAATTTTTGAAGCCTCTAAAGCAGGCTCTTCTCTTAACAATTGCCATTGTCCTCGATCTTCACTGTTCGGCGACACGAGAGAAATGAGATTTTGTGCGCACACAACGCCATACACGACACACATGTGAGCTCACCGATCGCAAAAAATTAAATATTTTCGCGAACATGGATCGGTACGCGCACCAGCCTATACACGAGTAAACCGCACATACCCATCGAATGCATTTGTGTGTCGTGTATGGGCACTTCCAGCCAAAATTCTTGAATAAGTATTTTAGCTTAAATCATTATTGGCGGGGTCGAAAAGTATTGCCAATGAGGAAAGTATTTGGCGTTTTGTAATGGCGGACATTGAAGATATTGACTCAATGAGAATTGTTCTGTTATCGCATTACATTAAATCCCTAGAGTTTTGGTTGTACTTCTTCTTCTTCTTTACTGGCGTAGACACCGCTTACGCGATTATAGCCGAGTCAACAACAGCGCGCCAGTCGTTTCTTCTTTTCGTTACGTGGCGCCAATTGGAAATTCCAAGCGAGGCCAGGTCCTTCTCCACTTGGTCCTTAAAACGGAGTGGAGGTCTTCCTCTTCCTCTGCTTCCCGCGGCGGGTACTGCGTCGAATACTTTCAGAGCTGGAGTGTTTTCATCCATCCGGACAACATGACCTAGCCAGCGTAGCCGCTGTCTTTTAATTCGCTGAACTATGTCAATGTCGTCGTATATCTCGTACAGCTCATCGTTCCATCGAATGCGATATTCGTCGTGGCCAATGCGCAAAGGACCATAAATCTTGCGCAGAACTTTTCTCTCGAAAACTCGCAACGTCGACTCATCGGTTGTTGTCATCGTCCAAGCCTCTGCACCATATAGCAGGACGGGAATTATGAGCGACTTATAGAGTTTGGTTTTTGTTCGTCGAGAGAGGACTTTACTATTCAATTGCCTACTCAGTCCAAAGTTGGCAAGGGTAATCCTGCGTTGGATTTCCAGGCTGACATTGTTGGTGGTGTTTACGCTGGTTCCAAGATAGACGAAATTATCTATAACTTCAAAGTTATGACTGTCAACAGTGACGTGGGAGCCAAGTCGCGAGTGCGACAACTGTTTGTTTGATGACAGGAGATATTTCCTCTTGCCCTCGTTCACTGCCAGACCCATTTGCATTGCTTCCTTGTTCAGTCTGGAGAAAGCAGAACTAACGGCGCGGGTGTTGAGACCGATGATATCAATATCATCGGCATACGCCAGGAGCTGTACACTCTTATAAAAGATTGTACCTGCTCGATTCAGTTCTGCAGCTCGAATAATTTTCTCCAGCAGCAGATTGAAAAAGTCGCACGATAGGGAGTCGCCTTGTCTGAAACCTCGTTTGGCATCGAACGGCTCGGAGAGGTCCTTCCCGATTATGACGGAGCTTTTCGTGTTGCTCAACGTCAGTTTACACAGCCGTATTAGTTTTGCGGGGATACCAAATTCAGACATCGCGGCATAAAGGCAGCTCCTTTTCGTGCTGTCGATAGCAGCTTTGAAATCGACGAATAGGTGGTGAGTGTCGATTCTCCTTTCACGGGTCTTTTTCAAGATTTGGCGCATGGTGAATATCTGGTCGGTTGTTGATTTACCAGGTCTGAAGCCACACTGATAAGGTCCAATCAGTTTGTTGACGGTGGGCTTTAATCTTTCACACAATACGCTCGATAGAACCTTGTACGCGATGTTGAGGAGGCTTATCCCAATCCCACGGTAGTTGGCGCAGATTGTGGGGTCTCCTTTTTTATGGATTAGGCATAGCACACTTAAATTCCAATCGTTCGGCATGCTATCATCCGACCATATTTTGCAAAGAAGCTGATGCATGCTCCTTATCAGTTCTCCGCCGCCGTGTTTGAATAGCTTGGCCGGCAATCCGTCGGCCCCTGCCGCTTTGTTGTTCTTCAGGCGGGCAACTGCTATTCAAACTTCTTCATGGTCGGGTAATGGAACGTCTGCTCCATCGTCATCGATTGGGGAATCGGGTTCGCCTTCTCCTGGTGTTATGTGTTCACTGCCATTCAGCAGGCTGGAGAAGTGTTCCCTCCATAATCTAAGTATGCTCTGGGCATCGGTGGTTAGATCACCTTTGGGGGTTCTACAGGAGTATGCTCCGGTCTTGAAACCTTCTGTAAGCCGCCACATTTTTTCGTAGAATTTTCGAGCATTACCCCTGTCGGCCAGCTTATCAAGCTGTTCGTACTCACGCATTTCGGCCTCTTTCTTCTTCTGTCTGCAACTTCTTCTGTCTGCAACTTCTCTCCCTCCCTCTTCAACTCTCGGTATCTATCCCATCCCGCACATGTTGTGGTCGATCGTAACGTTGCGAGGTAGGCAGCCTGTTTTCTCTCCGCTGCGACACGGCACTCCTCGTCGTACCAGCTGTTCTTTTGCACTTTCCGAAAACCAATGGTTTCGGTTGCAGCTGTACGTAAGGAGTTTGAAATGCCGTCCCACAGTTCCCTTATACCGAGTTGTTGACGAGTGCTCTCAGAGAATAGGAGTGCAAGACGAGTAGAAAATCGTTCGGCTGTCTGTTGTGATTGCAGCTTCTCGACGTCGAACCTTCCTTGTGTTTGTTGGCGTGTGTTTTTTGCTGCACAGAGGCGGGTGCGAATTTTGGCTGCAACAATATAGTGGTCCGAGTCGATATTAGGACCTCGGAGCGCACGCACATCTAAAACACTGGAGACGTGTCTTCCGTCTATCACAACATGATCGATCTGGTTGGTGGTTTTTCGATCCGGAGACAGCCAGGTAGCTTGATGTATCTTCTTATGCTGGAATCTAGTACTACATATAACCATATTTCGGGCCCCGGCGAAGTCGATCAGCCTCAACCCATTTGGGGATGTTTCCTCGTGGAGGCTGAATTTACCGATCGTAGTGCCAAAGATACCTTCTTTGCCCACCCTGGCGTTGAAGTCGCCAAGCACGATTTTGACATCGTGGAGGGGGCATCTCTCATAAGTGCGCTCCAAGCATTCAAAGAAGGCATCTTTGGTCACATCGTCCTTCTCTTCCGTCGGGGCGTGGGCGCAAATCAGCGATATGTTGAAGAACCTCGCTTTGATGCGGATTGTGGCTAGACGTTCTTTCTCCGGAGTGAATGATAGTACTCGGCGACGAGGTCTCTCTCCCACCACGAATAAACACCAAACTTGCGCTCCTTTATATGGCCACTGTAGTAAATGTCACAAGGACCTACTCGTCTCTGTCCTTGTCCCGTCCATCGCATTTCTTGGACGGCGGTGATGTCAGCCTTTATCTTTACGAGGACATCTACCAGCTGGGCAGCGGCACCTTCCCAATTAAGGGACCGGACATTCCAGGTGCATGCCCTCAAATCATAGTCCTTATTTCGTTTGCCATGGTCGTCATCAAAAGGGGGGCCTCTCATCCGAGGCTGTTTTTTTCTTTTCATGGGGGGTGTTTTTTTGCGTGGCGGGTCCCAAACCCAGCGCACAACCCTATGCAGGGGATGTTTCGCCTTCTCACTTTAGCTCGCCTTCAAACGGATGTTCTTAGGCTATCCAGAGGATACTTGGTCAAAGACCGGAAGTCGTGAGCTGCTTGAGTCTATGTAAAAGAATCGTTTCTGGCCACTCCCAAGTGAATGGCGATCAGAGAACTTTCCTCACTTGCGTGAACTTCTACACATGACTCCATCCTAACCATTTCAAATTTAAGGAAGTATGTTTCTAACAGTCTTCCTTTTTAATGTAGTTTATTATATCAGGGTGCTTTGAAGTAATTTTCTTTAAGGGGAAACCTGCTGAATTTAATGCTTTGATCACTTGTGATAGTGGTTCGCACGCTAATGCGATACTGTAGCTACCTGATAGTATGTCGTCCACGTATGTGTATGTTTGCAACACAGAGGATGCTGAAGGCAAATTTGTTTCATTTTTTTTGCCACTTCATGTAATGTTCTAATGGCCAAATGTAGTGCGCAATTGATGCCAAAGGTGACGGTTTTAAGTTCGTAATCACTAATTGGACTATTGTTTGATTTGCGGAAGACTATGCGCTGGAAATTGGTCTTTTTGCCTATACATTTTTTCTACATCCCCATTGAAAACGTATTTAAAAATGCGTCAATTTATAATTAGCAACGACATGAGGTTGTAATGTTGGCCCTGTGTATACAAGGTGGGTTCCGAAGTAAACAGGACTTTTTGAATCTAGCGCCCCTGGTGACGCCATCTATATGTCGACTGGTGCGTTAGAATCTGCTATCTTTTATTGTCAACTGACATTTCATCGATTGGAAGTGAAGTTATTGCGTTTTAAGTCTCAGTATGTTTGCGTTATCGGTGCGAAAATGAGCTTCGAACAAAGAGCCAACTTTAAATTGTGTTTTAAAATTGGTAAAACTTTTACCGAAACGTTTTAATCGATGAAACAAGCTTATGGCGATAATTGCCTATCCCGTAGCAGAGTGCACGAGTGATTTCAACGTTTTCAAAGTAGTCGTGAGGACATAAATGACGAAAAAAATGGTAAAGTACAAAAATGAAAATCCGTTATCACCGGAAATTCCATCGAAACTGTGCGTGAAATCATCAAACATCAGCTGAAATCATCATCGAAATTTATGGAAATAGAATTGAACATCTGTTCTGCACAAATCGACTGACGACCAAAAATTTTTCAAAATCTAACATTCGAAGGACGATTATTTGACCAAAAATCACATTTTAACCATTAACCACTCCCCGTATTCACCTGATATGACAGCGTGCGACTTCTCTTTTTTCGGAAAAATTGGATTTCCAGGCTGACATTGTTGGTGGCGTAAACACCACATTCCAAGATAGATGAAATTATCTACGACTTCAAAGTTATGACTGTCAACAGTGACGTGAGAGCCAAGTCGCGAGTGCGACGACTGTTTCTTTGATGACAGGAGATATTTCGTTTTGCTCTCGTTCACTGCCAGACCCATTTGTTTTGCTTCCTTATGCAGTCTGGAAAAAGCAGAACTAACGGCGCGGGTGTTGAGGCCGATGACATCAACATCATCGGGAATGGCGATCCGAGAACTTTCCTCACTTGCGTGAACTTCTACACATGACTCCATCCTATATCCATCAAATTATCATATACTAATTTAGCTCACTTTTCTTTATCAAGCTTTTTTTAGGCTTGGAAATTGCTGGACTGCTGCTATTCTAGAGTGGTCTAGAGCTATGGTTTCAGGAAAAGTTGGTTTGAATGGTAGTCGCACAACATAACGACCATATTCGTTTCTTGTTGTTGTGGACTTGTAATAGGCTTCGCATACCTGGTCTTCTGAAAGTTGCGTAATTTGGGGTATTTCTTCTAGTTCCCACATTTTTTAAGTTGATTATTTAAATACTCTTTTTAGATATTTTCCACTTGTGTGGTAAAGAATTGATTTTTTCAGGAACTTGGTCACTTATGTCCGCCCAAAGATTGTATTTTGGGCTAACAACTTATTGGAGATTTTCTCTATACCTTCAAGAATTATTTGAGGTATTAAGTCACTGCCTAATAATATGTCGATTTGCGATGGGGTATAACAATTGGGATCTGGTAATTTGAGATGTGGACATTTTTCCCAGTGTATTTTATTTGCTTCATAGCTTGGAAGCAAATTTGTAAGTTGCGGTGGATCGATGGCTTTTGTATCTATTCTAATTTCCGCATTTGGAGATACTGTGGAGATTGGGCATATTTTGTTAAAATTTGGGATAATTTTTCCACCCATTCCCGAAATTCGGAAGTTCGAATGGTTTATTGGCAATTTGAGGCGATTTTGAGCCTTTGATGACATAAAGGATCTTTGAGAGCCTTGATCCATTAATGCTCTTAGTTTGAATAATTCACCCTTATGTTCTATGGTGATGCCGCAGTGATTAAAAGAATTTTGCTTTCATTTTTTGAATGAAGCACTTGAATTTTTGCTGCTTTGGAGCAACATGGTTGTCCTTCCCTTTTTTCGCGATTTGAGATTTCAGGATTACTTGATGTAGTTGTAGCGACTAATAGTCCTGACAGACGACAGCGCTAATTTGCATTTGCGGGCTTAATTTACATTTACTTGCTCATTTGACCCATGTTAATGCAGATCTCTAATACTCAAGAATTTCGTGCATTTAGCTGAATTTACCAAATTTTAGTAGGCAAAACTGCTAACAGTTCCCATCTGAATTCAGTGTGTGCGGTCACAAAACTTAGTGAGTACGATTACAAGTAGTGCGAGTATAGTCGAAAAGTGTATTTGCATTTTTGTCCGTGCATTTTTGTAAACATATTATCGTGTGTAATAAAAAGCGAAAACGCAAAAACAAAACCCCAACTTAATGGTTAGTGAGGACGTTGTAAACGTCGGTATGCGTGATAACAGCGGAGGCTGGTTCTTATAGAAAACTTGTGACGTATTTAGACTCAAATAATATAATGTTTCACACGTATCAGTTAAAAGAGGAGAAGCCCTATAAAATTGTCATAAAAAAATATCCACTATTCCACACCCATAGACGACATTATCTTGACTTATCTCAAAAAGGTCACATTGTGAGAAGCATTGTTAATGCAAAAAGTAAAGTTACAAAGATGCCAATATCACTATTTTTTGCTGACTTAGAGTCGTCGGCAAACAACAAAAGTGTATTTGACATTAATCGATTATGTAGCGCGGTAGTCAAAATCGAACCTCCCCGAAAATTTAATGACTTAGTTCAGTGACATCGCTGCCAAGAGTTTGGACATACTAAACGATATTGTAAAAAGCCATACAGAGGTGTTAAGTGCAGTCTGGACCACCAGACTGCTCTTTGTGGAAAAGACCCTGGTACTCCACCAAAATACGTACACTGCTTGCAAAATCACACTGCCAACTACAAAAGTTGTCAAGTATATCAGACATTAGTTTGCAATAAAGATCCCAACAAATCGACTGGGAATAATATTAGACCTAAGGATGGTGTTCGATCAAGTACTGAGCAACCAGTTTACATTAACAACTTTAGTTACGCAGAAATTACAAAAGGACAATAAAACACTGCTGCACATAACCACAGCAATTTCGAGAAGCTAAAAGCGCTAATTTCCAAATTGAACTAACCTCAACGTTAATATCAATGATGTCTTCTCTTGTTTCAAGATAATGCAATTAAGCCTTAAGATGGCAATATGGAATGCCAATGGACTTAGTAACCATAGGTTAGAAGTCGAACACTTTATTGTAACTAATAACATAGATATTCTCATGATCTCAGAAACTCACTTCACGAACAAGTCTTTTTTTAAAATAAAAGGTTTGACGCTAACCTAGTCGAAATAATAAATATTTACGATCTTATTGCAGACCATTCCGCTTTAATTATTCATTTTAATTTGCCTGCTTTACTTACTGCTCAGAAACAGCATATTTTAAATAAAAGATCCGATATTAAACTCCTTCAATCTCGACTTGAATCCAATATAAATCTCAACATGGAGATAAATTCAACTAGGGATTTAGATGATGCAGTAGAGATTTTTACTAACAAAATACACGAAGCCGCCTTCTTAGCCACAACTAACTATTGTAATATAACTTCTCGAACACACAGAAGCAGACAACCATATTCTGATGAAATATCTAAATTGGTTGAGCCCTCAATAAAGCAACTAAGGAGCTTAAACCTAGTTTAGCTGAACTTAAAAAAGTATTGATTGGAGAATATCTCAAAAAAATTGATCCAAACAACAACAACGAATATAACATCTGGAAAGCCACCAAATACTTAAAACGGCCAACCGTAAGACAGGTTCTGGTTAAAGATATTAACAATACTTGGTGCAGATCAAACATAAGCAAAGCACACGGTTTTGCCAACCATCTTAAAGATAGATTTCAGCCATTTAACCTCAGTAGCACCAGTCATCGTGAGGACGTTGAATCATACATTGATTACCCATGTCCAATGGATAAGCCTCTTTTATACGTAAGACTCTTAGAGGTCCAATTTGAAATATCGTGTTTGAAAAATTCAAAGTCTCCAGGTCATGATAACATCGACGCTTGGACAATCAAAAACTTTTCCAAGAAATGTCTTTTATTTTTGGTCTTGCTTTTTAATAGTAGCTTCAAATTGAGCCATTTCCCCACGCAGTGGAAATGTGATGAAATTATGATGATACCAAAGCCAAACAAGCCGGAAAATGATATAGACCAATAAGTCTACTGCCAGAGCTGGAAAAGCAATCAATTATTCCAGATCATCAGTTTGGTTTCAGACACATACACGGCACACCGGAACAATGTTATCGCGTTGTGAAAACTATACTTAGTTGCTTGGAGGAGAAGAAGTACTGTTGTGCAATTTTCTTAAATGTTCAGCAGACATTTGACAGAGTCTGGTACTCGGGCCTTCTGTATAAAATTAAAAAGACGCTATCTACTCCACTCTATCTCTTTCTCAGATCTTATCTGAGTCAAAGACATTTCTCTTTTAAAATTAAAGATGAAATCTCAGACACAAATGCTCTGGGACCAATACTATATACAATTTTTACCGCAGACATGCCAATATTGGAAAATGTTAATTTAACAGTTGCCATCTATGCAGACGACACTGATGTACTCTCATCTATCTACTCGGCTAGCGAAGCTGCTGAAACTGCACAAGCACAACTAAATGAATTACAATCTTGACTTCGCAACTGGAACATCTCTGTAAATCCTGGAAAATCAACTCACATAACTTTCACATTGAGGAAGGAAGAGTGCCCCGATGTGAGTCTTAATAATGCTTTAATTCCAAAGTCCAATTGTGTAAAATATCTCGGATTACATTTAGATAAACGGCTTACTTGGTGTGAACATATTAAAGCCAAGAGAACACAGCTCAAAATTAAAAGTAGAAAAATATATTGGTTGCTTGGCCCTAAGTCTAAACTTAGTTTACAAAACAAAATTCTTCTCTATAAAACTATGTTGAAACCCATATGGTCTTATGACATTCAAATCTGAGGTACAGCAAGTAGACCCGACATAGACATAATTCAAAGGTTCCAGTCAAAAACCCTTAGACTTCTCGCTAACGCTCCGAGGTACATTAAGAATATTCATCTCCATAAGGATCTGAGAATGCCCACGGTGATTGATGAAATAAAAGGATACAGTTGAAGGTACATAACAAGATTAAATTGGCACCCTAACCCATACGCTATAAACTTATTAGACAACAGCGATGACACACGACGATTGAAAAGACTACATCCTCTAGACCTGCCATTTAGATCATAAGAACTATCTAAGTATAAGATAATACACATTGTAAATATATTGATACACATTACGTAATTATTAAGCTAATTAAATAAATACTAGTTACTAAATAACCTTATATTAAGGCCAAATTGCACTTAATGCATCAATGCACAGTGGTCGGTCTTGCATGAAATCAGCGGCCAAAAATACTTCCACTGTCTATATTAAAGTGAAAAATTTTCCTAAGCTTTTTAAAATCATAACAAGTAATTAACAATTATATTAATATAAATTAACCGCTCCAAAGCCCTATCTCCTTTCAAATCCCGCCACCCGCCGCTGATAATATTAAAAAAGTTGATTAACGAAAAAAATAATTATTTGAATATTATTCTACTAAATCAAAAACTGATTTTAATAAAATTGATTTACTTTTGCATCGTAGTTTTCTTTGACCAGAGATGAAAGGATCTGAGCTCAAGAGTAATCGGTTTAATAAATCCTGGTTTGTAGCAACACGTGAGTTCTTTCGTGTATGATGGAGCCGATATATTCTAACGTCCTTATTCCTTGACTCAGTAGCTTCTTCTGAGAGCTCTCCAATTGAAACTAATGCATATTGAATAACATCGGGAGCGTGAATTAAAATTTTATGGACTGACGCAGGAAGATAATACCAGGAATACTTTGATGTTAATTCTCTTTCAGTATCTAGCGCAAATTTTCTAAATTATGTATGGCCATCGTTTGAAGATCCACTATCACCTGTTTTTGGTTTGTCGACTATAAGACCATTTTTTTCACGAAACTCGCACTGGATGTTTTTTTTCCTTCTTTGAAATCGTTCTTTATCTTCTAAACCCCTTATTTGCCTTTGTCTGATTTCAAGTCTATAAGAAACGCGAAGGAAATATTCAAAAAATCGAATGTAGGCATGTAAAGGAGACAATCCAAATTCGTAGCGATCTGTTCGTACTTCTTTTTTCAAGCATTTGTCAATATCGTTCATCTCAGAAGGTTTGGCCGAGCATATATAGCATTTTGCAGATGAGGTTTCAGTTAAGGCATTGCACACTTTGCCATCCACCATTGTAAGTTGAAGAATGTGATTGATATAAAATTTACGATTGGTAGCTGTTTGGAACTCAATGGGGCTTAATTGTTGAATTATGTTTTTAAAATATAACTCTTCATTTAGGGTTAATTGAACTGATTCTTTTTAAAACTGAATTCGAACAGGACGGCAATAGCGAGTGGATGAAGGTCGGGGGTTTTTCCAAATTAGTTTGTGCTCATCATCATTTTGCGATTTTATTATCATTTGTAGAGGGACGTATGACGTAACAAATAAATTACTGTCTTCCAAATTATTATTTTCGAATTTTTGCTTATATTCGCTCTGCCCAGAACTGCCATCAAAGCCCCATTTTCCTATTAATGTTAGGTAATTAGAGGATTCATTGAGTTCATTAATTACATCGTTTTGCAACTCTAAAATTCGCGACGCAGTGTGATCTAATAATTTTTGTAGCTCAACTTCAGCGTAAGCTTCTGAAACTTTTATTTGCGCAGGATAACTTTTCTGTTTTTCCTTTAAAATACTATCATAGCAAGGTAAAAATTTAACATCAAGTTTATTGTCAACGAAGCTTCTAATAAGTTGATACTGGTGCTTGGTTAAATTTGCTTCGGTGATAAGTGATATTACTTCACATGTCTTTGCGCGAAAGATCAACTTATTCGGTTCCTTACAAGCCAAACGCAAATCATCAGCAGCGGACACATCGAGTTCTGCTAAATCTGCTATCCTTCGCCGCTTTGTTCTCTCTGAGCACTCTACCAGACTTAATCTAGGACGTCCTCGATCTTGACTCAATACAGATGATTGTCGCCTTAATAATATATATTCATATTGTGCAAACCAATTCGAATGTTTTTTTTATAACTTTTGATTTTAATCTGTGGTTTATATTCCACATACATATCTGCAATTCTTTTAAATACGTAATCAAGTCTTTTCATAACAATATGTATTTCCAATACATTCATAGCCATCCAATTCAAATCTACGGGTTAAGTCATCACATACTTTTTTATCTTTATCAGCAAATGAACCTTTTTCCAAACACCACAATTCAAGGTTATATAGGCGTGCAAGTTCACATTGATATGACGTTCCTGAATAAAATAGCGTATAAAACAAAATTTGATAAAAGTGAGAAAATGAAAACCAAAGCTCAAATAAACATGACGAAAAAACATAAAAAACAATATAGAATAATCGTTCATACTTATACTTAACACACAAAAAATCGAATACCTGGTAGAAAAACATCAATAACAAAGAAAGTTGTAAAAAGTTGCAGCTAAAATCATAAGCATAGACTTAGGAAACATTAAATAATATAAACAAACTTGTCTCCTTTGAGGGTAAGACTGGGATCACAACTTTTTTTTATTACTTAATTCGATGTATAAAGAAAAATATATCACTTAAAAGGTCACTTGTAAAATAATAGTTTTAAACAATAAAACAATATATTAGTACGGAAAAATCACGTGGTTATATAACACATACCTTTCTTCTTAATATTCATTTCGATTTATTGGGATTAAGCACGATTTTATATTGTAATTTAATTTATTATAAGAGATAATTTAAATTAATTGTATTGTCTCACTTCTCTCGCTTTTCGTGGCGCATTCGAAAGGGATAGAGCTAAAATTTATTTACCGTTAGTTTTATTTATGTTTTAAGAAATAGCTTTGATACAAACCGTGGTAAATTTCAAACTTTTATTTTTTTATTTTTGCCCTATGAAATCGACCAGTGTGCAATGTGAATCACATTAATGAATTACATTTACTTATTGTCTTACGACAGATTGTAAAAAAAAAAAAAATTTTTTTTGACAGATGTCGTTTGAAGTCTGCCGCCTTCTTTGCGTTTACAGCATCAAAGGTAAGCAGTTTTATATTGCTAATTAAATTATGAGCAAGTATATTAACAAAAACAAAATTTAATATTTTTAGATGGCAGAAAATAAACAACACACAGTTTGTTGTCCATTTTTTCAATATTTTTAACTTTTTCGCACACTTTTTTCGCATTACCAAAATTTCTCTTATTCATTTTTATTTCACTTTTTTTTAATAAATCAACAAATTTCACAATCAGCTATCTTAATGCATAAGTCTGCCGTCTGTCACCATAAAATTTCAATGCGCATTAGCGTTGCTTAAGTTTGCTCGTCTGTCAGGGCTATAACCCCGTGTTTTTTTTTTTTAATTGATTTTGCTTCATATTTTGAAAATTTAGTAGTATGAAGCAATGAGTAATGTCTTCGTTGACAGTACACCAGTACAGTAGTGATGAGCGGCATTGCGATTTTTCGATATATGCGATTTCAGTGATTGCAATTTTTAAATCACTGTAATTTTATGTTACTCTGTGATAAAATTGAAAGGTGAATTTTGTTCATTTCATCTCCTTCAAAGTAACCCCTCCCGCTGCAATACTTATGCAAACGAATTTTCCAGTCATCATAGCACTTGGAAAATCTAACGTCAGAATGTTTTGAATACCCTCTATTAATATTTTCAAGAGCACATTAATGGTGGGAATTTCTTAATTTTAAATTAAATGATATTCGGATTAAATGCTTGAATCTTGCAACCATGAAAAGAATTTCAATTTGTAGTCTAAACTTATTTTTTATTCCATAAACAGTTGAAACTTCTAGAAGATTTCAAAAACGACTAAACTTATATTATTACCAGGGCAACCCAAAAATTGCGTTTTTTGCACTTAAAATTGCACTTTAAAAAAACCTTATAAAATTGTTTTATGTAAATTTTATTTTTATAATACATATGTATATAAAAGAGACAAAAAACTTAAAAGAGTACGTATTCATAGTACCAAAGGTTTCTCTTGTTGTAAAAAAGAAAAATAAACTTAAAAAAGTACTTATTCATAGAACCACAGATTTTTCTTGTGAATTTAAAAATGAAATAGAAATATTTTAATTTTTTGACTTATTGTTTGAATAAATCACAAGCATTTGCATTAAATTACTTAATAAAAAACTTTGCCGATTGTCGCGAAAAATAGATTTATACATCGAAAACGATCTTTCTACTTCAACTGAAGTCAGGGGTGCGAATCTAAAAGCGCAAATTTCTGCAATGTCGTAATTTAACGTAGCACCAATCTTCTCTCCAGAAATTTGATTCGATATTTCTTTTATTATTGGAAAACCTTTGTTTTTTTGTTAAAATTGAATTAAATTTTCGTACTATAATATCATTATCACTTTGTTGAAGTAATTCTTTGGCCTCCAATATTACTCTAAGTTGAGTATGCAGAGCTAATCCGTTTGATTCCAAAGTTTTAATTGATTTGAGTATAAACCCGAAATTACTTGAGATAGAAATTAAGTTGAGGCGGACGTCATCATCGTTTAGAATATCAATGGCAATTTGTATAAATTTTGATTCAGTTTTATCGAGCAACAAAAGTATGCGTTTAATTTTTTCGAAATTTTTCGCATAATAAAAAGCTGCCTCCAGCCAAGCACCCCATCGAGTGATAATAAGCTGTGGAGGCAATTCGAGCTCTGTCTCAGTGGCTTTAAATATATTTTCTCTTTTTGGTGCCTTAACAAAAATTTTTTTTACGCTAGAGATTAATTGGTCGACTTTTGGACTGCTCTCGCGAATCTTTTCGCATACGCTGTGGAGGCCATGAATGAGACATGTTAAATGCGTCATCTTTGGATAGAAAATCTTCAAAGCAGTCGCGGCTTTCACCATATACGGCGCAGCGTCTGTGAGAAATAAAAGAATACGAGTTTTGTCAAATTTTGGGTCCAACAATTTAATTGCATCGTCAAAACATCTAGCAATAGCAGCGTGATCGGGTTTCTCTAACTCTGCTATATGCACCAAAAAATGTTTTTTGGCCTCTTCGGGATCCGTATCCAATATGCTACAGACGACGTTAGCAATGTATCTCCCAGACGAGTCGGTTGTCTCGTCAATCGATATCCACAAATATTTGTTTTTTATTTGCATTCTTATGGTTTCAAGAGTTTCGGTGTAAATTTCACCAACTATTCTACGCATGGAGGTTTCAGAAGGAATAGTTAAATCCACATATTTTCCAAAAAAACTTTTTAGGTTTTCATTCCTTAATTTATAAAGTGGAATGTCCGATGCAACTAATGCTTTGCATAAATCTTGCGCGAACTGATTTTGATTGGAACTTGTGGTTTGAGTTAATAATGGCTTCGTACTTGTTGATGATTTTTTTCCGCTTCACTATGTGCCAAACTTGCAACATGCGGTTGCAAAGAGTATAATCTTTCTGACGACACAGACTTGTTGCAAGCTTTGCAAAACAATACGACGCCATCAGTTTTAAAAATAGGATATTTCGCGACATAGGAAGCTAATTTGTCCGTTTTTCGCTGTTTTGCTTTCGGAATTATCTAAATTATAGAATAAAATAAATAAATCACTTTCTTTAATTGAAATTGAATAAATTTACCTCACTCGATTCTGCAACTAAAAATTAGCTACATGCACGGCCACGCTATATAAATTTATGTTAGATATGGTAATCTTCAAAACATCTGTCACAGAGATGTGACATATGATAATTTGTTAATCGATAATTTTTCAAATGTAATCGAAATTATGAAAATGGCTACTTGAAATTGCATTTTTGCATAAAATTGCATTTAGTGTTCAAATTGCTTCATAAAATTGTATTTATTTGCAAAATTGACACTAAAAAGTAATTTTTGCAAAATATTGCATTTATTGCTAAAATTGCAACAACAAGTTTAGTTTAAATTAAAGAGAAATTTACAAAACGAATTTATAATTAACCGGCATTAGAATTGCGATCACGACAAACAACTTGCAAATGCAATTTTTGGGTTGCCCTAATTATTACATGTTTCGAACCTTTGTATTTAAAAATAATAGCATTTTAGCCTTTTCGTCGTCTAAATGCGTACCTTTAGGTCTGTTTGTGGCAATATTTGTATCTAATTTGCTCCATACTGAGAGTTTAGACACAGAAGGTACAGGGGCTGTAAGTTGCTCATTTTCTGCTTTTGGTTTTCATGACTTTCCTCGGCAGTAATGCGGTTTTTTTTACAAAATCTGCTATTTAAGGCTCAGAAAAGGCAAATGGTAAAGGTAAATTTCGGATCCAAAAACGTAGTCATTTTCAGCGTATTGCTCTTTTTCGAGTTTCCCAGTCGTTCAGTTAAGCCTCTCAACAACGTAGTTATAACCGTTTTTATAAACACCGGATAATTATCATCATTCGTTAAATCACTAAAAACTTGCAAGAGCCCATTTACTATAGGAATCATCATGGAAGCAGTGCAATATATAAGACCGCTTATTTCAGTAGTTGCGCATTCGAACGGCTTTAGGATATATACCAGATGTTTCAATAGTAGCCATTCGTCTGAAGTAATTAGTGGCAAGTCTTTTTCTATGAGTGCAGTTGTACTTTTAACAACTTCTTCAACTCGCACGAAACGCTCGATCATATTAAGAATAGAATTCCATCAAGTGTAGAACACTTTGAAAAAGTTTTATTAGCTGTACCAAGGCATTTCGTTGAAATGTTAAAAATTTCTCATTTGTAACTACACTTTTCCTAAAGTAGCTAACAGCTTGTTTAACCAATTTTTTGAAGTATGATTCAGTCATTGCACAATATTCCAATAGAACATTGCATATATCTAATTTTGCATTCAGAAAATAAGCTTGTGTTGGCAATAAAGCTAACGGTACTACACTATGTTCAACAATCTGTTGTTATGAAAAATTGGAAACCTTCACTCATTTTCACCTTTTGTGCAAGGCATGTTTCATACTAGAAATTGAATGGCGACTACGGAGCTGATATCCTGGGTTTAGTGCTTTTACAAGTTCGCAGAATCCATCATCTTTTACAATGCTACATGGCTGGGAATCTTTTATAAAAAGCATTGGTAGTGCGTCATCAATTGCCTATTTTTTATTCGAAGACATATTTGTCCTGTCAAAACCGCCGTTAATTTTGTTTGCCTTAAACAAGTTGTAGCTAAAAATAAAAGCGATTATTGGTAATTTTTAAACTTATAACGGGCTCAAACTTCAAGTCTTTCTTTCAACTCTTCCCTCTGCCACCGTAACAATTTGTCTCGAAGTTCCTGGATTATTATAAATATCTATTGGAGCTTCCGAGTTAGAGGGGGTTTGAATTATGCATTGGTTGTTTCTATTATTACATATGTATGAATCTTTTGAGCTGGTATTTCCACTTATTGGACATGTTTCTTTAAATTTATTAGAGATGTTTTATATGAAATTTTTGAATTGCAAATATTGCATTTTGCATATATTTTATCTACAACTTCAAACATCTGCCACACTTCACTTGTTTTTCTTGATAAATTTCCTGCCATTATTAAAAATTATAAGTACGTTACACTCAAAAGTTCAAACCGCTATGACGAAAAATATCATAAAGCATATGCAAGTGACATATCCTAATGTTGAATTGGAGACTATAATTCAGAATTCTATTCAGCAAGCTTTCAGCATTCTATTTCAGCATTAAGCAGCCCCGTACAGCGGTGATGTTTGATGTAAGCGTTATTCTAGAATTCATTACAGAGATAAAGAGATCCCCAACCGCTCACCTACCGAACTTTGAACTTTGTGAACGAAGACATTTGTTGCCGCCATTCAAGATCGCTAATAAAGATTTAAAGCAATGAAAATCAAAGAAAATGCGAATTTAAATATATTTCATGAAACGTTTTGTAATTTGATACATAATAGAATTAATTTTCATTTACAAATGACTAAAAACATTTATTAATTGAGAAGTAACTCGCTTAATTCACCTTATTAAGTATTGAAAGATCGAAAGTCAGTTGTGTTAATATACCATAAAATCATAAAAAGGGATTTAAGTAGCTTCGCCATAGATTAAAAATCCAATACATAATAATTTGCAATCGTAATAAATGTTGAGTGTTTTAATTTAAAATGCCAAAAATTCTTATTTTTTCGATCTGGCCATAATGGAAAATGTTATAAACAACGCTTATTTTGAGGCCCTCTCACACTGGAAAAAGTTGGACATCCCATTATCCCTGATTCATTAGGCAGAGATAAAGAGATGTTTAACTCCTCTCTCACTGGAAGTGAGAGAGCAATTGCTAAACGTCAAAACCTACTGAACTTTGACAGCTTATCGAGTTCAGTAGGTTTTGACGTTTAATAATTGGATAAGAGGGACGACCAAATTATTATTCGAATGGAGACTTTTTAAATTTTTTTGTCTCCATTTGTAACGGCCATTATTTCGAAGAATACCGAAGTCGAAACAGCACACAGATTGAAAGATGTGAGTATATTTGAATTTTTATTAAATAAATTTGAATTTATTTAATACTTTTATACTTTATTTTACAGACAAAATGCCGAAAACAAGCAGCAGTTGGAAGAAATGTGTTGCTGGCTGCAGCGAGGGAGGCAGAATATTCAGTTTTCCAAACAGTGGAACGGATCTCGAACGGTGAGTAAACAACGTTAAGTAGTGCAAAAAGTGTTTGTGACTTAGTGGAAAATTTTGATGAAATAAGTGTTTCGATTGTGCATTTAAAATATTAATTTTGGATAGTGAAATTGAAATTCCGGGTATTTTCAAGTGTGATGTGCTGAACATGTAGATCACGACAGACTGCAAGCGACATTTGCCAAATATCAAAATACACACGTTCTTAAGGACACAGTTATTGAGACAGCTGTACGAAGACATAACTGTGTCCATAAGAACGTTTGTATTTTAATATTTGACAGATGTCGCTTGCAGTCTGTCGCGCTTTACGTGTTCAGAGCGAAACTGTGAATTTATTGCCATTGCCGTTAATTAATTAAATAAATTATTATTAAAGTAACGATTTATAATTGAATATTTATGATAGTTATAAAAAAGTCGTACTTTAAATATTCATTAAATATACACTTTTTGCACGATTATTATTATTATACATATTGTATTTTATAATTAAATTTTTACCTTTTTGTATTTTATTTTGTTTCTTTTAATAGGCGTAAATGTTGGCTCAAACGTTTAGGTGTTTTTGAAGATCTGAGTGAAAAAACACCTAAACACATTTTTGCATGCGAGCGGCATTTTTCCAATGAAATGCGTAACGCAAAAAAATTGCGTGCGAGAGCTGTTTCGGACCTAAATTTAATTAATGAGCCAATATTTAACGCCCCAAATTCTGAAAATACAATTGAATTGGGCGTTGAAGATTTTTTTCCCCAAATGAAATGATCTGCCTCAAATGCAAACGGTGCATCGAGGTAGCTGCTTCCACTTTTAGAAAGGGAAGACCGCAAAAATATTTTAGAGCCTCTGCCACTTCTTGAGGAGGAACTACTAAAGAGCAGTGAAAAAGTCGCGCTAACAGGTAGGGGTCTGACAGCAGAGACAGATAAAAAAAAAATTGAGAGAAGAGAATAAGATTTCAAAAATAAAATTTGACGAAAAAGAACAGGAGAATAGGAGTTTAAAAGCTCATTTGGTTCAAATGGCAACTGAATTAGAAAGATGTAGGGAAATGTTAAGAAGTAGTTCATTTAGGGAAGAGTCAGATCCTCTTGAGATAGTTTGCAGCAAAGTTCCTACTCAGTTAGAATCTTGTATTAGGAGTAGTTTTTTAAATAGTAATCGCCGAAGTCACGGTCGGCGATATGATACTTCTCTTAAAACTTTAGCTTTGGGTGTATTTTTTTGTCACCAATCGCTTACCGCTACCTAAAGCACCAACTTAGTTTTCCCTCGGAAATTACGTTACATAATTTTGTCGTAGATTGGCCTAGTTTCCCAGGTTGCACCCAAAGCAGAATAAAGTCTTTACAAATTAGGAGTAAGGGATTTTCTTTCGAACTTTTTTTCTTTTTTTTGTAAACTAACAAGTTGCTTTACAAAAATTCTATATTTTTTAATATCTAATAGAAATCATATAGATAGTAGTAGTAGAGTAATAGTATTATCTATGTATGTATGTGTCAGCCTCAGTAAAGCGTGGACGGGTCCTCAGCCGCACTTTTCTTGGAATTAAAAAAGAAAGGCAAAATTTCCCGCAAATGTCGAGAACTCGGCTCAAAAAGTGACATTTTCAGTTGAGAATAAGTTTGGGATGCAAACAGATCTCTACAAATATTTTGTTGGGTTAATGTTGACACAAATGTTCAAGATCGATATAAAACGATTTAATCGGCCAGAACTTGAAAGAAAAAGTCTTGCGGTATTTTCGCTAGTTGGCGCTGAAAGCGCGTAGCTCTAGTTTTATTCGTCCTTTCACGTGCTAACACGTGCTTGATTGATTGTCGTTTCTTTTAAGTCGTTCGTGAGTTATAGCGTCGCAAACATGGAACAAAATAAAGAGAAAATACGGCATATTTTACAGTACTACTACGATAAAGGCAAAAATGCATCTCAAGCCTCCAATAAAATTTGTGCAGTTTATGGACCCCATACAGTTTCCGTTTCCACTGCACAACGATGATTTCAACGTTTTCGTTCTGGTGTAGAGGTGGTCGAAGATGCGCCACGCTCCGGAAGGCCCGTCGTCGAAAATTGCGATAAAATCGCTGAATTGGTCGAAAGAGACCGGCATAGTAGTCATCAAACCGTTATAAACCATTTGAAGAAGCTTGGAGTCACTAAGAAGCTCGATGTATGGGTGTCACACGAATTGATTCAATAAAAATACCGCAAGACTTTTTTGACAACTCGTTTATCGTGTTTATCGTGTAAAATAAAAAGATCAAAACTTTAACATTGTAAAATAAACATTCGGTAACTCTAAAACAACGTGCAGTTAAAGAACGAGAAAGTGAAAGATATATCGTATCGTAAAAAAAGTTTGCCATTTTTATTATAAAGTGTTCATAAAAAATGTGAGAATTTTTTTGCAATTAACGGAAATAATATTTAATACTGAATTCAAATGTTAATTCAAACATTAATTCAAATGTTAAAAAAAAGCATAAATCAAAAGGTTAATTACAAAATTTAGTCTCAACTGCACCCTCTGAACGTTATCGACGGTATCGTTTTTCCCTTTGCCTACTTTGCTAAAGAGACTAATTGCTCCCGGTTTCCCAATTGGACCAATCAGAATGCGCCAAGTCAGTTCATGCGTTAGTAAGTAGGACTTAAAACAGAGAACGTACAATATAGAGAAGGTTCACCGCGTTGCCAAACTTACGATATTTCATTTTTTGGAGGGGTATTCTTTTCTATTAGTGGATTTCACCACAAAATCAGGGGTACTCTTTTCTATAAGCGGATTTCACCAATATTTAACAGGAGCGTCGAAAATAGCAGAATTGAGCATTTTCAGTGTTAATGAGAAAAGTAATGCTTATATACAAATAAGAGACAGCCAATGAAGTAAAAGTTATGAAAATATATTTACAATATATGCATGCTCTTTTTGGCTGAGTATTTGCATATTAGATTTTTTTGATATACATATATACATATGTATGTTTTCATGGAGGAATTGCGCCAAATTTAACGACGAAATATGCAGTATATGTATGTATGTACATTAGGGTGGCCCTTATTTTCCAAAGTATTCCGATTCTCGATCGCACCCCCTAGAAATATGAGAATAGCCAAAAAACTAGTATATACAAAGTTTTAGGTCAATCAAAAAAGATTTAGAGGTTGCGCAAGGAGCTTGAAATCCTGAAAAATTACGAATTTTTACATTTTCTTAAATTTAGTCTACCCTACTTCATTTGTTATGTGCGAAAGGTAATTTAACTTGCAGTAATAAAAAATATAATATTATTTCTTATGATCTAATTAAAGATGATTTATTATGTGAATCAAATTGTTTTTTATTATCAGTTACAACTTGTGATAAATATTGTTTTTCTTGTTCGTCATTTGTTAGTATTCTATTATATTCTTCCATAAGTTTTATTCCACGTTCTGCTGTGTCGTTAACCACTTTTATATTTATAACAATATCCTTAGCTTTTTGATAGGTTTCTGTATCCCTCCAATAAAGTGGATCTACCTGCAGAAATTGAGGTGAAATCCCAAACTGTACAAAAAAAATTTAATTGTATTTGCTGTTACAAAATCATGTAGTCCTTTCTTATAAATTCATTGATTTCACTGGATCTTACGTGTACCCTCTTTAAATTTTCCGTTTCCTTGTCGCAGTTGTCGATGTTTTTAATTTTTTCCACAATATTTTGTTTCATGGCATAAGAAACGTCATCGTCGAATAATGTCAATGCAATACATTCTTCAAACAGGTATCAGAGGTGTTTACAAACTTTTTTTATTGCAATTTCAGAGATTTTTTTATTAACATTTCTATACTCGTGAATTTCTTTAATAAAAGATAAGTCTTGAAGAGGTGCTTTAGACGGATTGGTGCAGTTAAACCAAAGCTTAACGTAGAATCTTATAATAAATGCGCATACACTTGCTAACGAATTCTCTTCATATTCCGTTAGTTTGAACTGTTCACGAAATAAATAGATCTTTAAGCAATATAATGCCTTAGACATCCACCGCGCATGATGAGTGGGACCTGGTACACGAAATTTTATGCCGTTATTTGCTCCTAGACATATAGACATCAATTCCAATAATTCCCTATAGTCATCTCTAACTATTTTCTTTTTCATCTCTTCCTTACAAAAATTTAAAATAGTATCTACGTTATCATTCAAACGTAATTTTAATTCATTGTTTTGTAGCAAGTCTTTAAAATTGTTTTTATCAATATTTTCCCAACCGGCGAAACAATTGGACGTCTTTACTTGTATTTACGGGAAAATAACACTCGAAAACCCCTCTCAGCAATATTTCATATATATGATGCCGACAAGGTAGATACAAAAGCTTTCGCTCAAGTTTTTTTTCTAACAATGTTGCAGCTCCTTTTATTACGCCCGTGTTAGTCGATGTCGTATCAAAACAACAGGCCACAATATGATCCTTCAAGTTCCATTCAAATATCAGTCCGTACAGCGTATCAGCTATTTCTGAGCCCGTTGCAGCATATAGTTTTGGACCCCCTATTAAGTGTTCGCCATTCCTGTCAGTAACAACAACTGGAAGTCGTTCCACCTTTTCTCGACCTGTTATTTCCGGAAGGAGTTTTCCATCCCAATGCAAAGTGGCACAGTGTATCTATTTAAAAAAATGTATCATTCAAAATTTGTTCTTTCAAGTGCAATATAGATGTAATGTATATTTTTTTAAATAAAAAATTTCAAGGGATATACATATGTAAGAAAATTTGTTTGAGAGTTTTATTACCCGAATACCGCGATTCAATGATCTAATCCGTACACGACTTACCTTGAGGTTTTCTTTGTTGTTTTCTGCTTTTTTAACTGATTTAAATGCCTTTGGCGCTGCAATGACGTACAGTTTATTATGAGTTCATTTGTATTATGTCCTAGTGCTTCAGCAACGGCAGTGACAATATGCATTGCTGAACGATCACTAATTTTGCATTTATCTAGGGCAGATACGACTCTTTCAGTGAAGACGTACTTCGTTCCTCGATTTTTCATGGAAGTGGAGCATGATGGATGAAAATCTTCTTCCATCTCACTTTCCAAACTTGTATGCACATCATCACTGTCTGAAGACAATTCTCCTGCTACAAATACATATGTAAATGTCACCCCATTCAAATTACAGTTTCATTCAAATACATACCTTCTGTGTTAATTGCCTCAATTTCGGTTTTCATATTGTCTACCACTCGTATCTTTCTTCTCATTTGTTCTTCTGAAATCGCTGCCTTCTTTTTCTCTTTCTAGGCAGTTTTGGTATCAACAACACCAAAACATCCTGGTCGCCCCTTTTTTCGTTGATTTATCAAAAACTTTTTGTCGGTGTCAATTTCAATTAGTTGTAATGCATTAGCATGAGTAATATCAAATAAATCATCTAACATTTCACTAAATTGCTTTCCTTTTTGTTAGCTTGCCATTCTCTATGCATATTTTCCAACTTGTCAATGCAGTGTTTTTCATCTCTAATTGGAATTCTTGCTTTTCTCCAAAATACGGACACTTCTTTTATAGTCAATCTAGCACTTTTACGAATTGATAATTTCACTTTGTTATGATTATGAAAAAAAAAACTGACAACACTTGTTTATTTGACGGTAGTTTTGCACCAAGAATTTGAGAGCTTGACGTTCCAATTAAGTAAATTTTCGACCGAAAATTATATTCACTCATTTTTATAATATTTTGCAAATTAAATTGTCTACACGCCATGATTTCTCTGTACTCACTTTTGCGACTACGTTAGCACACTAGCTTTTAGCAATACAGAATATAAATTTTAATGACATTAGAACCGTTATAACGGTATATCACGAGCATGCGACGCTTGAGAATGCACGTGTATCACATTTAATTTACTTTCATATTTGTATTTCTGTAACTCTATCATCAATCGACCGATTTTTAAGATTGTGGTAATTTTAGAAAGGTAATAAAATGCAGATCTTATTACGGTATGGAAAACCAGTAAGGGATATTGTGGCTTTGAAATATGGAAGTCTGAGACATAAAAATGGCAAAAATTCTTAATTTTTCAGGATTTCAACCTCCTTGCGCAAGCTCTAAACCTTTTTTGATTGACCCAAAACTTTGTATATATTAGTTTTTGGGCTATTCGCATATTTCTAGGGGGTGCGATCGAGAATCCAGAAACTTTTTTTTTCCTCCATACAACTAAGGGCCACCCTAATGTACATACATACATTCATAATAACAAGTGCCGCACGCATCTTTTCGCATCTCCTTTGTCACAACAAAAAAATCCAAGCTGTGCCGAAAAAAATAAACGAATGGCCGCCGATTGTCACCGCTTCCCTTGCCCCTGTAGCAGCTTCGCCTTCCAACGTGCGTAAGTATGTATGTATGAGCATGAAGACACATCGACGCAGATTTTCGTCACGGAAAAATATTTTAGACAAATATTATAAATCGACAACTCCTATGTTGCCAATTTTCTCACTTCTTTCTTAGAACAAACACCAGAAGATGTTCAATTTATGATTTTTAGCTTTTGTCATAAAATAAAAGGCAAAAATTAAAAATAAATTCTGTCGCGATTCGAACCCGTGCACTCATCGTGGCTTTCAAGCGCTTACCACCAGTACCACCATTGACGCCTTTATTGCGTTGTCCTAATTATGGTTTGGTTATGCATGAAAGAAATACACAATGGATCGCCGATTGTTACCGCTTTCCTTGCTGCTGGAACAGCTTCGCAAACAAACTAGCGTAATTATGTATGCATATGTATGAGCTTGCATACATATCGATGCAGATTTTTGGGAGCCACGGAAAAATACTTATTTTAGAATTGACAAATATTGTAAATCGACAAAAGCTATATTGCCACTTTTCTCGCTTCTTTCTGTGAAGAAGCATCAGAAAGTTGTTCAATTTATGATTTTTAGCTTTTGCCATCGTCGCGAAAAAACGCTTTTAGGGAAAGGCATGCTCGGGGAGATGTTACGGCGTCTGTTTATATGAATGAAGCGAGGTCGCTTGTGGCATATGCGCCTACGTTTATGAATGGAATCGTTTTTGTTTTAAAATTTACAACATTTGGGCTTCGCCAATTCGGCTGCCATATTGACTTGTGATGCTTCTGCTATTTAGACAATTGTTGTTTTTGTAGAACAATGCTTCAATTTTTTGTTGGTGACATATTCACATGTGTACGCATGTGTATGTTTGTATGCTTGTGCATTATTTGTTCGGAAGTGTATACAAATATATGTATGTACATATAAGTGTATATGAATGTATGAACATGCAGATCAATGCCCGCACATACATAGTATAATCTATACTAATTATGTAAAATCGCTTATATGAAAAATGTTTGTAACGGCTAATCTCCTAAAGTTCTGAAGCGATTTTTATAATTTTTTTTTTTTAAATAAAGCATTTGCTCTAGGCTCGCGAGTGGCATACTTATTTTTTTAATTTTCCGAAATCAAATCCTTTTTCTTTCGGGTTGAAGTTTTTGAAAAACCAAAAATATTGCAAGCATAAGGTTTTTCGTTCACCAAACGCAGTCTACAGCGAAGCGCGCTTTGTGTGTGTGCGTGTGCCCTTTATCGTTTGCGGCACGCACTCTCTCTCTCTTCCATCTCTGCGCATCTTTTCCAGCTTAACGTAATGAAGTAAAGTACATACATATGTACGCACTCTCTCTCTTCCATCTCTCGCATCTTTTACTACATAACTTATTGAAGTAAAGTACAAAGTAAAAAAGTTTGCATATACATATAAATGATCGCTGAACAAGTGAAACAGCACAATCAAATGCTCGCATAAATTGCCGTATGTATGCATGTAACGGGTGATTTTTTTGAGGTTAGGATTTTCATGCATTAGTATTTGACAGATCACGTGGGATTTCAGACATGGTGTCAAAGAGAAAGATGCTCAGTATGCTTTGACATTTCATCATGAATAGACTTGCTAACGAGCAACGCTTGCAAATCATTGAATTTTATTACCAAAATCAGTGTTCGGTTCGAAATGTGTTTCGCGCTCCGTGTCCGATGAGCGATGAGGCTCATTTCTGGTTGAATGGCTACGTAAATAAGCAAAATTGCCGCATTTGGGGTGAAGAGCAACCAGAAGCCGTTCAAGAACTGCCCATGCATCCCGAAAAATGCACTGTTTGGTGTGGTTTGTACGCTGGTGGAATCATTGGACCGTATTTTTTCAAAGATGCTGTTGGACGCAACGTTACGGTGAATGGCGATCGCTATCGTTCGATGCTAACAAACTTTTTGTTGCCAAAAATGGAAGAACTGAACTTGGTTGACATGTGGTTTCAACAAGATGGCGCTACATGCCACACAGCTCGCGATTCTATGGCCATTTTGAGGGAAAACTTCGGACAACAATTCATCTCAAGAAATGGACCCGTAAGTTGGCCACCAAGATCATGCGATTTAACGCCTTTAGACTATTTTTTGTGGGGCTACGTCAAGTCTAAAGTCTACAGAAATAAGCCAGCAACTATTCCAGCTTTGGAAGACAACATTTCCGAAGAAATTCGGGCTATTCCGGCCGAAATGCTCGAAAAAGTTGCCCAAAATTGGACTTTCCGAATGGACCACCTAAGACGCAGCCGCGGTCAACATTTAAATGAAATTATCTTCAAAAAGTAAATGTCATGAACCAATCTAACGTTTCAAATAAAGAACCGATGAGATTTTGCAAATTTTATGCGTTTTTTTTTTAAAAAAAAGTTATCAAGCTCTTAAAAAATCACCCTTTACATCTATACTAATTATCTATACTCTATACTAATTATATAAAATCGCTTATATGAAAAATGTTTGTAACGGCTAATCTCCTAAAGTTCTGAAGCGATTTTTATAATTTTTTTTTTTTTAAATAAAGCATTTGCTCTAGGCTCGCGAGGTGGGTTTTTCATGTGTGGTTTTCATGTGTGTCTGCGAAATACTTGCTGGTTTCTTCTAACTTTATTGTATTTATGATCGTATTCTGCAAAGGGTAGAGTAAAATTGAAAATTTATTGTCTTTAAATCAAAAGGTAAAGATTAGATTTAAGCGAAACTAATTTGGTTAATAATAAATATATGGTTTTTACAATAAAAGCTTTCAGAGATGCCAAAAGCAAAATCTCAATTATTTAGATCTTCATCAAATAGACGGCAAATTCAGCTAAGACGAAATGAGACGGTCGATGAGAGTGCAAATCGCGTAGAGAATGTAAGGGTGCGAATGATGCAGAATAGACAAGGGGCGATTGCTTTCAAATCAGCGTTTAACTATAAACCGGATTGTAATTATTTGGACCATTCCCTTTTATTCATTGGTCGAATGAATGTCATTTGCAATTTTTGTAAGGCTAAAAAGTGGGTGAAAGAGGCACCAGGTATGTGTTGTAGCAAGGGCCATGTAAAACTATTAGATATAGGTGAGCCTCCGCAGCCAATCAAAGCGCTGCTTACAGGCGAGCATCAGGCGTCCAGTCACTTTAAAAAAAATATAAGAAAATGCAATGGTTGTTCCGCTATGACTTCGTTTGGTGGTAATGAAGTTAGGGAGGGTAATTTCATGCCAACGTTTAAAATACATGGGCAAATTTACCACGCTATTGGGAGTTTATTGCCAGCGCCGAACACAACACCAAAATTTTTGCAAATATATTTTTCGTCCGAAGAGGAACAACTTTCTTTACGTCAAAGTGCTACACCAACTCTTCAACGAGACATTTTGAAATCAATTCAAGAAATTCTTCGAGTAAATAATGTGTATGTTAGAAGTTTCAAGACATCTATGTATAGACCGTTTGCCCACTAATTCGAATAATTATAAGGTTGTAATCCATGCGGACAAGCGCCCCGCTAATGAACATTATGGCCGCTATAATGCCCCCGTCGCAGATGAGGTCGCAGTATTGATGGTTAACGAAAATTCTGGCCCCCGTGATATTATTTTACATTCACGTGACAACACTCTCCATAGGGTATCAGAACTTCATCGTTCATATGATCCCTTGCAGTACCCTCTTATATTTTTGAATGGTGAGGACGGTTATTGTATTAATATACCGCAAACTTGTCCAAACAGTGGGGCGCCTATTCCACAAAAAAAAATTTCCTGTATGCAATTTTACGCATATAGAATTATGGTAAGGGAAGATAGCTTTAATGCGATTCATAGGTATGGATATCTCTTCAACCAATACTGTGTGGCCATGGCTGCTAAAATGATTACGGAAAGGCTGAATTTTATACGAGGACATCAAAAGACGTTACGTGCAGAAAATTATATACACCTAAGAGATGCGGTTAACGAAGATTGCAACCCCGAAAATATTGGCCAGTTGGTAATTTTGCCTTCTTCGTTTACTGGCTCACCTCGATATTTGCATGAACGGACACAAGATGCACTTTTATATGTCCGTCATTATGGTAGACCTGACTTATTTGTAACTTTTACATGTAATCCAGAATGGAGTGATATCAAAAACGAATTGTTTCCAAATCAACGACCATGTGAGCGTCATGACATTGTTTCAAGAATATTCCATATCAAACTACATCAACTCATGAGTATAATTACGAAAAAAGAAATTTTTGGGAAAGTTAGGTGCCATATGTTTACAGTTGAATGGCAAAAACGGGGTTTGCCTCACGCGCATATTTTAATTTGGCTAGCAGACAAAGTTCTACCCGATGAAATGGATCGGATTATATCAGCGGAAATTCCAAATAAAGAAGTAGATCCTTTGCTGTATGATATTGTTACTAAAAATATGATCCACGGTCCATGTGGGTCTAATAACCCATCAGCACCCTGCATGTCGAATGGACGATGCTCAAAAAGATACCCGCGCGAGTTTCTGCAGCATACTCAGACCGGAGAAGATGGATATCCAAAATATAGGCGAAAGTCTCCAGCGGATGGCGGACATACCCATTTACTTGCCTCTGGGTACAAAGTCGAAAATCGATGGATTGTTCCATATTGCCCCGTTCTTTCCAGGTGTTTCTCCGCCCACATCAATGTAGAGTACTGCCATTCTGTGCAAGCAATTAAATACATTTGTAAATATGTCAACAAAGGCAGCGACGCAGCGACCTTTTCTGTTCAGAACAATAAAGACGAGGTGCAAAATTTTTTGAATGGACGATATCTAAGTACATCGGAGGGTATTTGGAGGTTATTGGGATTTTCGGTTCATGAGCGTTTCCCAACAGTTGTACATTTATCTATTCACTTAGAAAATGGACAAAGAGTGTACTTCACACCGAATAATGTTGAACACGTGCTACAGCAACCACCACAAACAACTTTGACAGCATTTTTTTCCCTTTGTTCCGTTGATAATTTTGCAAAAACTTTGTTGTATTCTGAAGTACCCACATTCTACACCTGGACTAATAAAAAATGGCAACGTAGAAAACGTGGACAGAATGTCCCTAATCATCCCGGTATTAAGCGAGATACTGCGTTAGGAAGGGTATACACAATACATCCCAATTACTCAGAATGCTTCTACCTTAGACTATTGCTGCATCATGTTCGAGGACCGACATCTTTCACTGATTTACGGCGAGTAGATGGTCAACTATATTCAACATATCAGGCGGCTTGCCGAGCACGACAATTGCTACAGGACGATAGCCACTGGAAGAATACATTGTTTGATGCCACCATTTCTGATAGCGCATGCAAAATGCGAGAGCTTTTTGTGATAATGCTTATTTATTGTGAAATTTCTGATCCGGAAGGATTATGGAATTTATTCCGCAAAGATTTATGTGCAGATATTTTACATAATATGCGCGAGAGTAGTAATGATCCTGAGATGGAGTTTACTGGTGACATTTTTAATACAGGACTAATTTTACTTGAGAATTTAGTTTTCTCTTACGGAGAAAAACACCTAAAGGATTTCGGTTTGCCTGAACCAAATCGAAGTAACTCAAACTTAGACCCCATTTGTTACACGCGGGAAACAACGTATAATACCCATGAGCTACAGCAATTTTTACTAGCAAATGAACCAAAGCTAACGTCAGAGCAACGAATAATATACGATAAGATCATTTCAAGTGTGGATAATAATATGGGAAATGTTTTTTTATAGACGCGCCAGGAGGGACAGGCAAAACCTTCGTAACTTCACTAATTTTAGCTAAAGTTCGTGGTGAAGGCAAAATTGCTGTTGCAGTTGCTTCTTCAGGTATTGCTGCTACTCTTCTGTGTGGAGGAAGAACTGCTCATTCTACGTTTAAGCTACCACTTAGTTTTTTACCGGAACAAAGGTGTACTTGTTCGATCAAGAAAAATAGCCCTATTGCCGAAATACTTCAGAAAGCATCGCTAATAATATGGGACGAGTGCACAATGTCTCATAAGTGTCATATCGATGCGGTCGATATAACTCTTAAAGATTTAAGATCTTCGCATGTGGCAATGGGTGGAGTTACATTCGTATTCACAGGAGACTTTAGACAAACTCTACCGGTGGTTCCTAAGGGTACAAGAGCAGATATTGTTAACGCGTGCATAAAGAAATCGGAATTGTGGTCTCATGTACAAAAATTAAAATTGACTGCCAATATGCGAATAAAGCTTTGTGGAGCTGGACCATCCAATCGGTTTGCAAAGTTCCTACTTAAAATAGGTAAAGGTTGCAAATCTGTCACCAAAGATGGTTATGTAATAATGCCAGATATTGCAGGAACCTGTGTTAGAACAGTTGACCAACTTATTGATAACGTGTATCCAGATATTATTAATTTGCACCACAAGGACTCTAAGTGGTTATATGAGCGAGCTATAATTACTTCGACGAATTCCGCTGCAGACGAAATTAACAAAGCCGTTTGTCAAAGAATATTATCGGAATATAAAATTTACAATTCTTTTGACACAGTGACAGATGAAGGAGACGTTGTTCACTATCCAACGGAGTTTCTTAACTCTCTTAATCCCTCGGGACTACCTCCATTTCAACTAGAACTTAAAATTGGTACGCCAATAATCCTTCTACGAAATCTTAAGCCTCCCAATTTATGTAATGGCACTCGACTGAAGATAACGCAATTGATGGCTAATATCATTCAAGCAAACATTTTAACCGGACCTGCAGCAGGCGAAAGCACAATGATCCCTCGGATACCAATGATACCTACAGATCTTCCATTTAGTTTCAAAAGAGTACAGTTCCCCGTTAAGACGTGTTTTGCGATTACCATTAATAAGTCCCAAGGGCAAACATTTAATACTGTTGGCATAGATCTTCGAAACGAAGTATTTTCTCACGGTCAATTATATGTGGCTCTGTCACGAATTGGTTCCCGCAAAACCAAACTGTTCTCATTTCTGGCAATGGAAATAAAACAAAAAATGTTGTATTCACTGAAGTTTTTAATAATTAAAATATATCCTTTTTGGTTATTGTTCCAAAATACATCAATTATAGTATACCTTATTTCATATCTTGAATTAATATTTACTCTATACAATCCTATTTATTTTATGTAAGAGTTTTGAATTGTTACCTTTTTGTTATCTATTTTTAATTTTTCTGTAAAAAAGAATTTAATAAACAAATTATTTATAACGTTAATGAATTTAAAAGTGTTTGCAATTAATTCAAATATGGGTAGTAAATATTTGTAAGTCTAACATAAGTTACACATTATACTCATGTATGTGTGTTTGCATGTACGAATAAAGGTATTCTTTCATTTGCATTTTAAACTACATTAAATTCTTTCCAATACCCTCATCGTTTTAGTTTTTGCGGCGTAACAAAGTACGCCGGGTATTTGCTAGTATATTAATAAGTGATAAAATCATGATTTGAATTTCTGAACGCGCACATGCGTATACATGCAATTATATGAGCAGATAATAAGATTATGATATGAGCATGTGCAGAGACATGTGACGATTGTTGTTTTTGTACATTTGTAGTATTTGTAGTTTTTGTGGGTAATATATTTACATGTGAACACATATAAATATAAATATCATATTCTTACTTATGTTGGTTTGTGTATGCATTATACGGCAATGTCACACACATGCAAATATGTAAGTTAGCACCAGCTAAGTTGAAACCAAAGCTGACACCAACACTATAGCGCTAAGTCAACAATTACAAAGAACTGGGAAATAGCCCAGACGCGCGCTCAGCAAAATCGTCAATTTCAGCAGTGCAATATCCGGCATGCGCCGATCAAAATTCTGGATCGACCTAAAAAGGGAATAAGCAAAATAAAACACTTGCAACAACATCCGGCATGCGCCAATTGCCAAGTGCTGACGCAGGTAGATTTAGGCAATATTAAGAATATGTTAATTAGTATTAAGAGTTAGTTGTTAAGTTGATTTCGACAAATAAAGGTCACTCTTGACCACAAAATTTTAATTTTTTGACTTTATAACAAGTAAGTCATTAACTGGCGCCCGAGCTAAAGAAGAAAGCTTGATCGGTTCGCGAAAGTTAAAAGTGCCGTTATAAAAAAAAAAAAAAAAAACGACGCGAAAAAAACAAGGTTAGCCTTTAACTGGTGACAAGTGGTCTCACAGGCCGAGCGGATTAAAGGATAAAAAAGTAACCAACACATAAAGAACGTGAAAAGGATAGGAAAACCCTTCCTGGACGCTCCAGCGACACCGACAAGGAACAGCAACAAAAAGCCTACAAAACAAAAACAGTGTGAGGAAGTGTACCCTAGTACAAACACGGAACAGGACAAATACACACTCATCGGTTTCGAGGATCATCATGAAGCTGTATATAGTGTAAGTAGCTTAAGAAATATATGTAATTAATAATAAGACCAGAGAGAAAAAATTGTGAAAAAAGTTTAGAAAAAAATTTTTGTTATTAATAATAAATAAATTATTAAGTGAAGCCATAGTGTAAGTAAATATAAGTAACCAAAAAATAAAATACGGCTTGTACAGCCTATAAAATTAAATATTACTGAGGCTGCGATTCACCACCTTCGGGGGGACCCTCCAGCCTATAACATAAAAAAACACTGCGATTCACCACAAAAGGGACCCTCCAGTGATTTATCAACTAAACAAAAATCTAAATAAAAAGCAGATAATAACAACAAAAAAATGGCAAATCCGAATAATTTGATCAGACCACCCGTGTTAGGGAACAACATAACTCCCCCACCTGCCCAACAAATTTCCCCAGACTTAGCAAACATGATACGAGCTATGGTTTCCCAGGCTATAGAAGCCAGTGGACCAGAGCTAGTCAGGACCACTCTAGGCAATAACAATAACCCTATTATAAAATATCAGACTATAGAAGAGCAATATAGGAATAATATGGCTGAAATGGATAAAGTCCCAGATGTCGTAAGATCCTTGAGAGAATTCTCAGGAAACGCCTCTGAGTTCAGCTCATGGAAAAAAAAGTGTCGAGCGAATTATAAAGATATATGAACCCTTAAAGGGCACCCCAAAATTTTTCGGAATTCTAAATGTAATCCGGAACAAAATTATTGGAAAAGCGGACATAGCGCTAGAATCATACAACACCCCCTTGGATTGGACAGCCATCTCCCGTTGTCTGACCACCCACTATGCCGATAAACGCGACATAGGCACTCTGGAATATCAAATGACGTGCCTCATTCAGGGAAGGAGCTCTATAAACGAATTTTATCAGAAGGTTTATAGTCAATTATCCCTAATACTTAACAAAATAGGATGCATGGAAATTGGCGAGGAGGCAGTCCATCTACTAACGGACAACTACCGTGCCAAGGCCCTGGATACTTTTGTGAGAGGACTTTCCGGTGACCTCCCGAGGCTTCTGGGTATAAAAGAACCCAAGACTTTACCAGAGGCACTACACCTTTGTCTAAAGCTGGAAAATCAAAGCTTTAGAGCACACCATGCCAACAACCAAGTGTTAAATGCACCATCAGTTCCCAGATATCAAAGTTTCAACTCTTTCATTCCTAGACAACAACCCCCCATGGCAAGGCAGGTACAACCATTAAACTCACGATTTCCCGAATCAAGATTCTATCCCGAATTAGCCCATATACCTCACCCTCAGCAAACTTATCGCCAACCAAATTTGAGTCCCCATAGCTCCCAGCAATATCAAAATTCAAATTCGAATCCACACAATAGCTACCAACAACAAAACTCCTATAACCACTCTAGATATCCATATAACCAACAACCAAACTATCCTCCCCCAAGGCCACCTAAACCTCCTCAACCCATGGACGTGGACGAAAGCATCAGAACAAGAGCGGTAAATTATGTGAACCGCCCTAAGCCCCAAGAAACTGGCAAACGACCATTGAATGCATCCATGATCAACCACTCCCCAGCGAAAGCTCAAAGGAACTTTCATATAGACACGGACGAAACAACTTACGACCCATACCAGGAAGACCAACATTATGACCAATACGACAACACCCAACAAATAGCTTACAGTCAGGAAACAGCTTACAATAATGTAGACAAAGAACCATATGACCTAACGGACGTACATTTTTTAGACTGAATAGCTCTTCGTTGCCCTATTTTCAATGCAAAACGAAGAGCGGCGAAATACTTAACATATTGGTGGATACAGGATCTAACAAAAACTATATCCAATCCGGTCTAGTTAAAAACGCAAAAGGAAACGATAACCCCTTTTCGCCAACTCAGTTGGAGGAAAAATAAAAATTACACAACGCACATTTTTAAATCTTTTCAACTTGGAAAACTGCAGACTTAAATTCTTTCTACTACCCACACTTAAGACTTTCCATGCTATATTAGGAAACGACAGTCTAAAAGAACTCTCAGCAGTCATACACACAAGAGAAAATTTCATGGTCATAGCAAGCACAAAAAGAATCTATCTAAGGCAATTTAGTATACAGAATGTTAATACAATACATATTCGAGACGATCATCCTATAACAATAGGTAAAGACGAAATAAGCCAGCTAACACGAAAACATCGCAACCTATTCTCAGAACCGAACGAAAAACTGACATACACAACAAAAGTAGTAGCAGAAATACGAACAATTTCCGACACGCCCATATATTCAAAATCTTACCCATACCCTATCAGCCTTAAACAAGAGGTGGAAGACCAAGTAAACAAATTATTGGAAGACGGAATCATCCGAAAATCAAGGTCACCCTACAACTCACCTGTCTGGATCGTACCCAAAAAGAACGACGCTTCAGGCGAAAAAAAGTTCCGAATGGTTATCGATTACAGAAAACTAAATACAGTCACAATTGCAGATAGGTACCCAATACCAGAAATAAATGAGGTTCTCTCTCAACTAGGAGAAAACCGAATTTTCTCTGTAATTGACTTAAAAAGCGGTTTCCATCAAATTCCTCTTAAGGAATCTGACGTGGAAAAGACAGCTTTTTCAGTGAACAATGGAAAATATGAGTTCACTAGACTGCCATTTGGTTTGAAGAATGCCCCGTCTATTTTCCAACGGACATTGGACGACATACTAAGGGAACATATAGGACGGATATGCTATGTATATATAGATGACATTATTATATTTAGCAAAGACGAAAAAGAACACTACGAACATATAGACACAATTTTTGACACCCTTACAAAAGCAAACATGAAAGTGCAAGTCAACAAATGCGAGTTCTTTAAAAAACAAGTCGAGTTCTTAGGGTTTGTAGTATCCTCCGATGGTATTTCAACAAACCCATCCAAAGTACAAGCAATAGCCAACTTCCCTATCCTCAGACGATCAAAGACTTAAGATCATTCTTAGGCTTATCTGGTTATTATAGACGATTTATCAGAGATTATGCTAAGCTAGCAAAGCCGTTAACATCCTTACTTCGAGGTGAAGAAGGAAGAATGTCTAAGAGCAGTTCAAAAAAATCCAAATACAATTAAATGAAGAAGCAAAGGCAGCATTCAATAAAATCAAGAACACGTTGACATCTAAAGACGTAATTCTGCAATATCCCGATTACAACAAAGAATTCAACTTGACTACAGATGCCTCAAAATATGCCATAGGCGCGGTCCTGGAGCAAAATGGCAAACCAATTACCTTCATTTCAAGAACATTGAACAAAGCAGAAGAAAACTACGCGGTAAATGAGAAAGAAATGCTTGCCATAATTTGGGCACTCAACTCCTTTAGGAACTACCTATACGGTACAGCAAAAGTGGTAATACACACTGACCACCAGCCCCTTACATATGCCCTAAGTAATAAAAATAACAACTCTAAGCTAAAACGTTGGAAAGCAATACTCGAAGAGTATAACTATGAATTAAGATACAAGCCCGGAAAATCGAATGTAGTTGCAGACACTTTATCTAGACCATTTGAATTAAATTCATTATCAGTTGCTACCCACTCCGATGAAAGCTCATCTCATAACCTAATCCCCTCTGTGGAAGGACCCATAAACGCCTTCAAAAATCAACTTTGGATCTCTTTAGGAGAAGAAGACAGCTATCAGTTTAAAATACCATTCCCGACCTACCATAGACATCTAATTACCAAACCCAATTTTTCAATGGACAACCTAGTGGCATTATTAAAACGTTACCTAAACCCTTCAGTCATAAATGGCATAATTACCTCCGAAGAAATAATGGGAAAAATCCAAGAGGTCTACCCCTACATTTTTCCAATTACAAAATCCGCTATACCCAAACTAAAGTAGAAGACTTAATAAACGAAGACGCCCAAAACGAAGAAATTTTGAAAGAACACAAACGAGCACACAGAAATAGAGATGAAAATAAGAAACAACTCATACAAAAAGTCTACTTCCCCAAAATGAAAGCAAAAATAGAAAATATTATTAAGCAGTGTAAAGTTTGTAAGGAACATAAATATGATCGTCATCCCAACAAACCGAAATTACTCGAAACCCCAATTCCCCAATATCCCGGTGAAATAGTTCACATAGATATCTATACTACAGAAAAACACCTGGTCTTAACGGCATTAGACAAATTTTCAAAATACGCACAAGTTAAATTAATAAGATCAAAAGCAATAGAAGACATTAGAGAACCACTACGAGAAATAATCTTTTCTTTCGGAGTACCGAAAACAATAGTCATCGACAACGAAAAATCGCTAAACTCAGCTTCCATTCAATTCATGGTTGAAGATCAACTGGGAATTGAAATATTTAAAACACCCCTTACACAAGTACAGTCAACGGTCAAGTGGAAAGATTTCATTCCACACTATCCGAGATCATGCGTTGCCTTAAAACAGAACAAACTCATCGCTCGTTCCAAGAACTTTTAGATAGATCCACATATGAATACAACTACTCCATACACTCCGCAACAGGGAAACGACCGATAGAGACATTTTTCGGCAGACGAGTTTCAATAGACCCCGAACAATACGAAAACTCACGCAGAGAAAACATAAACATACTTAGGAAAAGACAAGTGAAGGACTTAGAAACTCATAACAAAACAAGACAACCCATAAAAACATATTCCCCTGGTGACATAATTTACGTCAGGATAGATAAACGATTAGGATCCAAACTTACCGCTAGATATAGGAAAGAAATAGTAAAGGAAGACAAATCTAGCGTGGTAATAACTGAAAAAGGACGGACAGTACATAAAAGTAACATCAAGACCTAGAAACACTAATAATCTTTAAATTCTCTTATAAACGTATAATTTTTTTTTCAGACTTCTCGTACATTTAGTGTACGCAGACTTTAAAATTATAGACTATACGAACTCACAACTAGCAACATTTGACACAGGACTGACGAAAATTCAAACTGGAACCTATAGGATAATACACAAAGTTGATCTAGATGCATGCCAAAATGCATTAAATGAAATAAGCACCACTGTAAAATCAAAGATTACTAATGAAAACCCCTTTTACCCATCCTAATTAATGAATTAAATCTAGCACAAACTTATCTAAATAGACTTAAACCAAAAAGATTTAAGAAGTCTATAGACACGATAGGAAAAGTATGGAAATGGATCGCGGGAAATCCCGATCATGATGACCTAGTTACACTGGAGAGCCAAATAAATAACATAGTAGACAATAACAACAATCAAGTAACAATAAATAAAATAGTTTTTGATAGGATAAATAAGATAACAGCCGTTTCAAATAAAATTTTGAAAGCCGTTCAATCTAGCGAAGACATACAGCACAATGTTGCTATAGAATTAAAATACAAACTTAGAGTTATAAAGGAAGAAATTATCAATATAGATTATGCGATTCATTGGGCTAAAGCCAGAATTGTAAATTCATATATTTTATCAAACGAAGAATTAGAATTAGTTAAATCTGTAATTTTAAAGAATAATCTTACATTAAATAATGTTGAAGAATCATTAGAACTAGCAGATGTAAAAATAGCTTCAAATAACACAATGTTATTTTACATAGTAAGCATACCATTAACAAATGAAGAAATTTGTGAATCAATTCTAATTAAACCAATAAAAAAGGAAAAATATATTAACAAAATCCTTTCGAGGACATTGTAACTTGTAATGATAATAAAATATTTGCCATTAAACTAAAATGTAAAGAAAACAACAATATTAGAATTTGTAATCATAGGAACATTATAGACATTAGTAACACTACCTGTGTCCCACAACTACTAAAGAGCGAACCAGCAGAGTGCACATTAGTCAACAATCAGCACATCCCTTCAGTTGAAAACATCTCACCTGGAATAATTCTACTAAACCAGTACAAAGGTACAATTCAAATTGACAACCAAAAAATAACCCTTGAAGGATCATATGCAGTGCAATTCCACAATTCCACGGTTATAATCGACAACCAGAAGTACTCTTTTAACGAGATACTAACCAGCAAACCCCTGCCTGCTATACTGCAATCAAATATCCCCTCAAACAAGGAAGAAGAAATTTTAAGCTTAGAAATGTTGAAAGAACTTCACATTAATAACACCAAGCGGTTGGACGCATTGAAAACAACCCACACAGCAGCCCTAGTAACAAATTTTTCGCTAATGATCATTAGCATTATCTTCATAGCAAGTTTGATTATCAAGTTAATCATGAAAATAAATTTCAAGGCAGAACCAGAGCTATCGAGCTACAATCCAAACGCCAATGAGGCCGATACTAAAAAAGTCGCAACACCCGAAATGCCTTACTTAACAGAACCCACAAGCCCAGTTTTTTAATCCAAACAAACGAGGACGTTCGTTTTTGGCGGCGGAAGAGTTAGCACCAGCTAAGTTGAAACCAAAGCTGACACCAACACTATAGCGCTAAGTCAACAATTACAAAGAACTGGGAAATAGCCCAGACGCGCGCTCAGCAAAATCGTCAATTTCAGCAGTGCAATATCCGGCATGCGCCGATCAAAATTCTGGATCGACCTAAAAAGGGAATAAGCAAAATAAAACACTTGCAACAACATCCGGCATGCGCCAATTGCTGAGTGCTGACGCAGGTAGATTTAGGCAATATTAAGAATATGTTAATTAGTATTAAGAGTTAGTTGTTAAGTTGATTTCGACAAATAAAGGTCACTCTTGACCACAAAATTTTAATTTTTTGACTTTATAACAAGTAAGTCATTAACTTGTATGTTCATATACATTAAAGCGCGCTGATGATAGTGTATTGATAAATGATAAAATTTCTGAATGCATATATACATATGTACATTCATAACTGCACGTGCAAATATAAAAGCATACATATGTACATATGTTGTAATAAACTTAATAATTAAAACATTAATTAAAATATTTCTTCCAAGAGTATGTATGTAGCTCTTGCTTTATTGAATCAAAGAATATGACTGAGTTAGTTTACAAAAATTCTTAATCTTAAATACAAAATCAATAGTAAAGACAAAAAGCAAAATACAATTAAAATTCCAAAGAATTCTTATCAGCAAAATCAATAAGTGCAACGCCTCTTAAGAATGTCGATCGTAAAACATACTTGAAGCAAAGCGGAAATGCACTTAAAATTCTTTAGAATTTTGGTTACAAATATTGTCAATGCAATTTTGACTATTTTATAAACAAATGAAATTCGATATAATTCTTAATATTAAAATTAAAGAGTTCGATGCCTCTTATGAAAAATACGTTGCCCACAATTAAGAGGAAAACAATAAAAGAACTTAGTTTATTTTAATTTATGTATTAATGACGTAAGTATGTTTAAGTGTACATGTATGTATGTATGTAAACAGACATACATGTATGTTTATATTAATATTTTGTGTGATGGTGAAGTGGATATCATAACTCCCCCACCGTTAGCCTGGGGCTCCGACGAAGAGATTACATAAGTTCTGTTATTGTTTTTTATACAGATTATAATGATAGTACAGATAAAAATAATTAGAATTCCTATATTACTTCCGTTGTTAATTATAGCATTTCTAGAAAGATTATGTTTTACAGCTTTTATTGCTTTGTTAAAATGTATTTCGTTAAGATTTAAATTCGGGAGCGATATATTATTTTCTTTAACTCTTAATGCTAGTTTGTTTAGGATAAACATTTCTTTTACATTTATTTTATAGTTTTCATAGATTTTTAAATTAGTTTCTACAAAGCAATTTTCATATTTTATCAAAAATGTTTTTAAATTTTCAAATATTCGTGGTTTTTCACAATTGGTAATAATTTTATCATGGTAATTCTTAAATATAAGTAAGCCTGGATAAATTTCTTTTTCTTCTTGGTTTTTCATTGTAGTGATATTACAATTAGGTTCTAAATTTTTTACAATGTTTGTTAAGCAGTTATCATTTATCTTTGTTAATTTCTTATATTCTAAAGTGTTCGGTTCATATATTTCATTTTTATATATTAAGACAGTATTTTCGTTTAAAACTACAGTTTTATTTTGGATGTTTGGTAGTGGTTCAAATACAACTTCAGCGAATGTTTCATTTAAAAATTTTGGGATGCTCAATGTCAAAACTACTAACTTTTCTTTATATGTAACGGATACTTTTGTGTGTAGGTAAGATTCTGTTTGGTTAATAAAATTGAATTCTTCAGTTGTCAATATGTCTGATGGAATTATTCCTAGTTTTGAGTTAAAAGTCCTATTTCATTTACGTGGTCTATTAACAAATTGATATCGTTATTAATCTGAAAAATATTTTCGAGAAAATTTGTTTCGTCTTCTAAATTGAGAATTTTGTTGTGGATTTCGGTTTTAAACTTATTTATATATTTTTGAATAGTTTTCTATTGTTTGTTAATATGGTTTGTGATATTTAATATTTTGTTCTCTATGGAACTCCCCAGATAATTCATTTCATTTAGGGCGGTCAGTGTTTCAGTGTTTCAGTCTTACTTTTTTCTAGAGTTTGAATTTTGTCCATAATTTCTTTTTCGTCATCACTATCCATTGTCCCTACTACAAAATTAAGTCCTTTCCCTATTGCGTTTATTAGTCCTCGTTTCTGTCCAATATTAGGAATTAAGTTTTTAATTTTTGTCTTACATATGTCCATGCTTTTGTTAACGCTTCCTAATAGAGGAGTAACATTTGTATATGTGTCCGAAAGTCTATGTATATTATCTTGTAAAATATTTACTGTTTCAAAGTATTGAGTAGTGTTAATAATATGTATTACTCTTAAGTAGTTTTCAATAATTTCCGTGTCCTTCAGTTTAATTGGGTGCCTGTCGCATTTTTCCTTGTTACAAATATCGCAGTTATTTATATATTGGGTTATTCGTATTCTTAGTTGGGGGTGATAGATTATTGTTTTCAATTCAGCAGAGTTTTCATTTATTCCTCTGTGATTATTTCGTTTGTGTTCTTTTTCAGTTTTTTCTGTTAACTGATTTTCATCTGTGATATCTTCTAGTAGCTTTTTACATCTAATGATTTTGAATTGCCTATTTTCGTTAAAATATTTCTTGACTGTTTCTTTGAAAATATTAAATAAAGATTCCCCTGTAATTAATATGGCATTAGTCTTATTAGGATTAAAATGTTTTTTTATTATGGTTGTTTAGGCCAGCGCCTAATTTCTTTTTACCACCCCTAGTGAGTGTATAACAAACCATTGCCAGTTAGCTGTTAATAGTTTTCACTCAACGGTTAACAGCTTTCACTCAACTGGCAATGGTTTCGTTGAAATTCCCGGTTAGCAAGCGATTCTGCTTATCAGCTTGGCGCACTTTTCATACGAGAGACCACGAGACAAGACGTCGTCCACCGGCCACCACACCCAGCATCACCACACGAACAAACCACATGTAAGTAATTTTTTGTAACCAATTTAATAAAGAAAGTTTAATTTGCTATTAAACACAAACGTGTGGTTTTATTCACTTAAACACTTCCTTTTCCATATTTTCATATTCTCAACGATCGACGCATCGTCCGCGAGTGACTCGTCGAGCGTTCGAGGAGTATTCAATGGTGATAAGTGTTTGTTCGTCGAATATTTTTGCAGTTATTGTTTTTCTTTTATTTTTAAAAATATTTTCGTTTTTTATTTTTAGTGATCCCGATACAGTTTTATTAAAAATTATTTGCCGTCGATAGAAATTTATTGGGAAATTAGTTTCTAAAATTATATTTTCATTCTGAGTCATCTCGGCAGTTTCATCCATTTCAGTATTTTGGGTTTCTTCATTAATATTTATTTCAGCTCTTGATGAGGCATCTGCATTACCATTTAAAACTCCTTTTTTATATTGTATTTCATAGTCATATTCTTGTAAACGAAGTCTCCATCGGACCAGTTTAGAATTCGGCTCTTTAATAGAAAATAGCCACGTTAAGGGTCTATGATCCGTTTCTATCAGAAATCGCCTGCCGAACAAATATGGTCTCAATTGTTGAGTAGCCCATACAATTGCTAGTAATTCTTTTTCTATAGTACTATAGTTTTGCTCATGATCATTAAGTGTTCTACTAGCAAAACAAATAGGATGTTCATCTTGGGACAGCACTGCTCCCACTGCAAAGTTGCTTGCATCCGTTTGCAAAACAAATTTTTTATTGAAGTCTGGATATGCCAAGACAGGGGAATTAGTTAATAATTTTTTTAGAGTATCAAAACTTTCTTTATAATCGGGATCCTTAACATCGATTTTAGCGTCTTTCTTTAAATACTTTGTGATTGGTCGTGCGATTTTCGAATAGTCTTTAATAAATTTGCGGTAATATCCTGCGAGACCTAAGAATTGCTTAATTTGTTTTTGGGTTGTTGGTAATGGAAATTTTTTGTACGCATAAAATTTTATTTGGGTTTGGTTTTATTCCTGATTCAGTTACTATATGCCCTAAAAAACTAGTTTCTCTTTTCATAAATTCGCTTTTATCTAACTGGATCTTTAAATTTACTTCTTTCAAACGATTAAATACTTTTGTTATAGATTCCAAATGTTCCTGAAGTGAGGTTGAGAATATTATTATGTCATCGAGGTATACGAGACAAATTTTATTGATAAAATCACCTAGGACATTATTATTTATCATCAATGGTGACTTCGTTAAGCTTACGATAGTCAACCACCAATCTCCATTTTTTCTTTCCACTTGCATCCAGTTTTTTCGATACAATCCATACTGGAGCTGAATATGGTGAATGGCTGGGTCTGATTATCCCGGCATTCAACATTTCTTTAATTTGTCTACCCACTTCTTCCTTATGAATGTATGGGTATCGATAAGTTTTTGTATTAATTGGAATGTTATTCACAGTCCTTATTTCATGCTTTATTGCATTGGTAAAAGTTAAATCACTATTTTCTGAATAAAATATTTTTTTAAATTTGTTTATTAATTGTAATATTTTTTCTTTTTCTCCGCTATTGAGGTGTTCAACTCTTATTTGTTCCGAAATTGGAAGTTGTTGGGTTTCTTCTCCTACATTATATATGCAAAAATTTTTTGTATTAGCGTTTTCAATTTTAAGAGGTGAAAATTTTATTATTTTTGGGGTGTCTCCACTAAAATTTATTGTAGCGTTAATTTTAAAGTTATCTGCTTCATATATGCCTTCTAATATCTCTACACTTTTATCGTTTGAAAATTCTTGGTTTTTGTACACTAATCCTTCTTTGTACTCTACTGGTAATTCAACTTGATATATTCCTGGTTTTCCAAAATGATGTACCATTTGTTGATCTCCATATATTAAAGGTATTTTATTTTCACCTATAATGATTACGTCGTCGTTTATATTTATTATTGCTCCTAATGGCTTTAAAATATTATTTCCTATCAATCCATCGTAAAAATCATGGAAGTTACAAATAAAAATTCAATTGATACGTCCTTACTACCTAGTTCTTCAAAAAGAAGGATACGAACCTTTTTATTTATTTTAATTATATGTTGTAGAGTTTTAACAGTTATTTCATTCGTTGGTATATTCCATTTTGGGTGGCATATGTCTGGACTAATAATTGAATGTGAAGCTCCTGTATCAATTAAAAATTTTAAGTAGCCTAATTTAGATTTTATTGTTAAATGTGGTAATTTTCCCGTGAGGCTGGAAATTGAAAATTTTCGTATGTTGGTTGTTTTTGGAAAATATTTACGTCCATAGGTTCTGGTTGATTATTTTGCTGGTGACTTATATTGGGTGTGTTATAAGAACCATAAAGATTTCTTTGTTGGTTTGAGTTATTGTTAGGCCTATATTGAAAATTTTGTCTAGGATAATTTTCTTGCGAATTATAATTAGGTTTATATTGGATATTTTGTCTATTATGATTATTAGAATTAAAATTATGTCTGTATTGAAAATTTGATTTTGGTCTTTGTGAATTAGAATTATTTCTGTTATCCTTTTTATAGTTTTGTTTATTAAAATTTCTATTTCGTGGCTCATCTTCGATTTGTTTGGTCTTGTTTCCATTATATGCATAGCCTACTTGGAAAAGAATTTCCATCGCTTCCTCCAGCGTGTTTGGATTTCTACAAATCAATATAGTCTTCATTGGTTCGGGAATTTTTCCTTTAAAAATGTTAAGCGCTGATTTCATGTTATTTCTGGCTATTTCGGATGTGCCAGTATTTTCTCCCATTATTAAATTTTTTTTATTATTTAATCTCCGTAGCTTATCCTTTATTTCATTATAGAATTCTGTAGTGTTTGTTCTGAATACTACTGCTCTCATATTATCATAAAGTTCTTCTACGCTCAATTTTTTTCCAAAATTATTTATAAGGACATTCTTAATATCCGCCCACGACTGTAGCTCTATCTTGTAACCTACTTTTTATTATATCGGAGAAGAGAAGTTGGGACGTTTGGTCATATTGCGTTAGTAAAGGGTGTATTCTATCTATAAGAGTAGTAAAGTTGTAAAGGTCATGTCGTGTTCCGTTAAATTCAGGTAATGTTTTGAGGTATTTGATAGGGTCAAGGGTAACAGAAGGTACTTGGGTCATGACTAAAAATATAATGAATTTATATATGTAACGCTTAAAATTTCACTTTGCAATTTCGCTTAATAACCTTACTGGTTCTCTCTTTTTTTTTTTTTGTTTTTCAAAATAATTTTTTTTTTGTAACAATAATTTTGTAAAACTTATATTTATAATCTATGCAAATAACTCACTTTATGCAGGATTTTTCGTAAATGTTGTCTTCTTCTTGTAGGGATTTCGTGCAAATAACTCCAGGATTTTTCGTAAATGTTGTCTTCTTCTTGTACGTAAATGTTGTCTTCTTCTTGTAGGAATTTCGTGCAAATAACTCACTTTATACAGGATTTTTTTGTTAATTGTTGGTTTGTTCACTAAGATTTTTTTTTTTTTTTTTACTACCTTAATTCTTTAAGGATAGGATGCTTTACTGCCTTAATTCTTTAAGGAGTTTTGTTTTTTTTTATACATTTTTTTTGTAAAAAAAATTTTAATTTTAATTTTAATTTTTTTTTTTTGGTACGCGTTAATTATTGAAATAAAAAAAAGTCTTTGATTCTTCAAAGATACTTTTCCGCGTATCCCATCCTCGTCGCCAATTAGAACATTAATTAAAATATTTCTTCCACGAGTATGTAGCTCTTGCTTTATTGAATCAAAGAATATGACTGAGTTAGTTTACAAAAATTCTTAATCTTAAATACAAAATCAATTGTAAAGACAGAAAGCAAAATACAATTGAAATTCCAAAGAATTCTTTTCAGCAAAATCAATAAGTGCAACGCCTCTTAAGAATGTCGATCGTAAAACATACTTGAAGCAAAGCGGAAATGCACTTAAAATTCTTTAGAATTTATGTTACAAATATTGTCAATGCAATTTTGACTATTTTATAAACAAATGAAATTCGATATAATTCTTAATATTAAAGTTAAAGAGTTCGATGCCTCTTATGAAAAATACCTTGCCCACAATTAAGTGGAAAACAATAAAAGAACTTAGTTTATTTTAATTTATGTATTAATGACGTAAGTATGTATAAGTGTACATGTATGTATGTATGTAAACATATATATATATTAATATTCTGTGTGATGGTGAAGTGGATATCATAACTATTAATCTGCCGCCGGAACAAAGCATCGGCCACATTATTCTCTTTTCCTGGTTTATAATGCTATTTAGCGTTATGCTCGTCAATAAATGCCTTCCAACGTTTGATTTTTGCATTTGGGTTTTTATCTGAAACTGCAAACGTTAGTGGTTGGTGGTCTGTGAAAATGTTTACGTGGCTTACACCATAGAGATAGTTTCTAAGGTTTTTCAATGCTCATACTATGCCAAAAGTTCCCTCTCGTTTGTTGCAAAATTATGTTCATTTCCCTTCAAATCGGGGTGAGCGAGCATTACATCTTCAGATATCAAGATACGTTTCAAAGTATCAAAAGCTTGGTACTGTATTGAATCTAGTGTGACATTTACTTTCTTTGATTGATAAGCACTGACTCTTCCATTTTCACCTTTTAGAATGTCTGTTAAAGGTGTGGCTATGCTAGCAAAGTCTTTAATGAAGCACCTATAATAGCTTGCCGGTCCTAAGAATGACCTTAGACTGAATAAATTTTTTTGGGCTTGGAAGTTTAACATCGTATGGACTTCATCCGGACATGTTTCAATGCCTCCTCTTGATACAATAAACCCAAGGTATTCGATATCGTTTTTTAAAAAATGTAACTTTTAACAATGTCTGGTACTTTATCTAACACCCCTATTCTGTGCACTTGACAAATTCAACATATTTATAATTTGTCAAAATTTGAAATTTATCAAGCATTTCGTATTCTGTGTCTGAAATAAAAAGCTCTTTTCTTTATAAGTTGTTAAGATGTCAAATGCTCTTGACAGTGCTCGTTATGAATTAAATATCTGATTGTGCATCTTGTTGTGAAAAAGGAAGATATTTTACTTTTGTTATTGTTAAACGAAGATGAAAATTGTGAGAATACGAATCGGGCGTGGCATTTAAAATCCATTTTCTGTGAGCGAGAATACCTTTGGGCAAAAAATTAAAAAAAATTAATGAACTAGCCTCACACGATGATCAGAAAATGTCACTACCTTTAACTGTAATGGTTCCAGCAGCTTTGAACTCCTTTGGACACGGTTCATATCAGGAAATGTGTAGATAACAACGTCAACTTGACCATGAGTCAGTCGTTCCTTTCGGGAAGTGTACGGGCTGTGGCAAAACTTATTGTGAAGGTGAAGGGAGGAGAAATAAAGTTTCCCAGTTCAAAGAGAAAGAAATTTTTATAAAACCGGGGCAAGTATTATTGTAATACAAATAATAATATACTAATTTAAGTTAATTTATTTGACATATATTCCAGATTTTTTAGAAAACTTGGAATAAAAAGCACCATAGGAGCAATTGACTGCACGCAAATTGCTATCAATATAATTTTAATAGAAATCAGCTGTTTCTATATATTTACATTATTTTGTTCACCACACGTGTGGGGAAAAGCTTTGCGAATTGAAGCTTTTACTTTTATCAAGATTGACACAGAATACCAAAATATTTCAAGCTTGATAAATATTTGAGTTAATTTTCAATATTTTACTAATTTGTCAAGTGCACAGAATAGGGGTGTAAGTCATCTAATCTTTTAACAATGTCTGGTACTTTATCTAAGTCATCTAAATTTCTTAAATGTTCAACATTAATTCCCTGACTCTCTGTATTAGTAAAATCGAAAGTGATGGTTTGAGTCTGACGTAACAAATTTGGCAGCTGTTCGGCCAAAATTTGTCTAACAGTTTCTTGAATTTTGTTGTTGAGCTTCTTGTGGGTTTAAAAAAGGCGGTCTTATTGAGTTAACTGTGTTAGGCATTTATTTAAAAAATTTTGAAGGTCGAAATTTTAATTTTAGTCCGCGCACTAAAAGGTTTATATCGTAATTCTCCAGATTACACTTAGTAATTGAGAATATTATAATTTATTTGTAATGCAAAAAAAATTATGTAATTTGTAATGTAAAAATTTAATTGTTAATTTTTTCTGTTTTCTTTTAAATTTTAAAATTATTAATGTTAAGAGAGATCATTACAAGAATTTATTTATTACTTAGGTTTTTCAAATTTTCTCAGTGTATTTTATTTAAAAGTATTTTATTTATTTATTTATTATTTATTCTTTTGGTCACTTCACTACCAAATTTCTTTCTATTAATTTTGTTCACTTTGGATTCTTATTCACTAACTTACATTAACTTATTGATGTGGCTGCTCCTCCTGGTGGATGTCTGTAACACATACTTCAGTTGGGGATGTTCTGCGGGCTGGCCTGAAAAAACGTGCAGTGCACCGATGGGTCAGTAGTTATTGGTTACCGACCTTTAAGATGTCTCCGTTCCAATAATTATAACATTCCTAATAATTCATTTGGTTGGCCAACAGTATTGTTTTACACTCTGTTTTTTAAATTAAAATCAAACTTTTAGATTAAAGATGTTTCTTTATTGAATGTTCTGTCAGAACTGATCTTTCTTTTCTTAACAATACCCTGATCGACCTGTGGATTTTCGGCAGCGACGTTGGTTTTGCTGGCGAAGGCGGCAGAGCCGGCGGCAAAACTGTGGACATTCCTGGAATATTCTTAGGAATTCCTTGAGGTTACAAAGGCAGCAGTTCTTTATAATTTTAGTTCATGTTTTTCAGAATTTTGTTAGGGTTTGTGGTCTTTTACTATTCAAGTGCAACAGCCACTTGGATATTGTGTTCCAGGGCTTCTTTAGTTAGAGTCTACTGGCTTTAGATCTCTTTAGTTGATAAGAGTAGTAATTCTTGTTATTATTTGACATGTACATAGTTTACAACATCAATGAAACAGTTCTCGGAGTTATTTTAAGAGCACAATGTGAAAATTATTTGTGCCTGTTATATTGGTTAATTTTGATAAAAACTCATTTGAGCTACGCTCACCCAAATAAGTTGGAGGAGGTTTGGCATTCACGACTGTCGTTTGCATCAGTCAGCAAATTTGTTGCCTGTCAATAATTTCTGGCTTTTTACCATTTGGCGTGCCTGGTTTAAATTTTTTGGCAGCGATCAATATCAGTCTAAACATATGATTCTTTGTTGCTGGCTACATTCTTACCTTGCATTTTGTTTTCCTTCGGTGTCCGGGCGCTTGGTGGTAACTGCATTATGATTGCTGTCAGCGCATTTGTTGTTGTCCGATTGCTATTTACTGCTGCTTCTGCTGACTGCATCCTTTGCTTAATTTCCATTTCAGCTGATCACTGCGATGACTCATCATCGCCGTTAAATTTTTTATTACCAGGAGTTGTTCTTGTTGGCTCGACAAAGCTTAAATAGATATTTAAGAAATGCCTACGGTTTTGCTGGTAAGGTTGCGCAGCACTCATTAATGTTTGCTTTTTGTTTTCACTTTTTGTTTCGTGCACTATTTGTTACTATCAATAATTTGTGTGCACTGGTTTTTACTATTAAAATCCTCAATAGATACTAAAATACAAGTTTACTGATTTTATTAACTTTATGCCAACCGTCTCCGTCTAGACATATTAATATTGAAGAATCACACACAAATCACAGCTCAATAGAATTTTTTATATATAGTTTTTCTGTGTTTGTAATATCGATGCTTTTTCTCTTAGACTTTTGTGCTTAACTAAGGCATCATTGCGGTTGTTGGAAAATTTCGTTAGTTTATGTAAGTTAAATTATATTTCTTTATTGGTTATTCAAATAACGTTCAACTTTATTTTTCTTAGCTTTATGTTGACCATTCCGCTTGCAGTCAAGATCTAATCTGACATTATTATTACCGCTTCTCTCTATCCATTGTTGTAGTTCAATCAGTAATTATTATTGACATTCGAATCAAATCAATAACTATTTGTCAACTCTTCATTGTCACGCACAGTGATCACTCTCACAGCAATAAACGCGCTCTGCAAGTGCGGCGATGCTGTTAAGAGTATCATGAGTATACTGAAAAAAAATGCATCAGAGAACAGATCTGTTACGTGGGTGACCATTGCAGCTTAACTCCTCTCCTTCTTAATGAGGGACATCCTCGGTCCTGGATATACTATTAGTTGATCTCCAATGTAATTAAAAGAGTAGCAGCTCAATGTGATTAAAAAAACAGAATGTAGAGCGATAAAATAATGGTGTAATAGTGCAGAATTGTTTGCTTCATGCCGAATGATCTCTTAATGGAATACTTGTTCAAATATTTTGAAATAAGGAATCGTTCTGGAGTAAGCGGTAGATGTTTCACACAATTCATCTTAATTTTTAGATTAAATATTTGTTATTACATTTTTATAATATTTCCTTAAAAATTAGTCATATCATTCAAAAATGTTTAAAAAACTTCATTAGTTTAAGCACAAAATGTTGATAGAATAAGAGGAATTTTGTGAAATGCTCAGTTTACAATCAGTTGTAATTTTTTACGATAAATTTATACTGGTACTTAACAATTATTCAGTTAATGTAGCATATTTTTAATAACCTTTGCGTTATATATTTACATGAAAAATTATTTTGTGTTCTTAATTCAAGCAAAAAATGCGACCTATTTCAAAGTGTTTTCCTAAATCTTTATCTATTATCTGTTCTTCGTAAAGAGGGGTTAATTTATTACCAAGTCTGGTGTTTCTCTTTTCCAGGATTTTTTCACCAGCCTTAAATATGCGTTCTATTCTGTCCCTATTGTGGGTATTTAATTCTAATTGCATTGCATGTTTCAAGCGTGATGATATTTCGTTACTTACATTGGAATTGTCGGTTCTGGGTTGAAATATGTTTACTGGTCTTTTGTTAGTTACTGAGTGAATCGTTTTATTGTATTCTATTGTTGACAATAAAATTAAATCCCGTGTGTCATCAATACCCCTTTCTAACTTCATGCATATTGCAATCTCCACCAATGTGCTGTGAAATCGCTCTACTTGTCCGTTAGATATGCTGTGGAGTGGAGGAGCATTAACAATTTCAACACCGAAACTGTTGCCAAGAAGATATCGGACGGTATGGGAATTTAGTGATTTCTCATTATCGCAATAAATTACTTTAGCATAAGGAAAAATATTCAAAAGTTGTATGAGTTGTGGCTTTATTCTACAATTGTTCTAGATGCTATAGTTTGCACGACTGCAAATATGGAAAACTTGCCTAAACATGTTAAAAAATATTTTGAATCTGTAGAAAATATATCAATATGAAGGATTTCTCCTAAACACGAAGGAATCGGGGTTCCAGCTATCTCATGCCTTGATAATGTCAATTATATTTTGACTTTGCACAGATTTTGCAATTTCTTACTATTTCTTTTGTTTTTTTCCAGCTTGAGAAAAAATAGTCATTCAAAATTTGTTTTACGTTTTCTTGTGCGGCGCGGTGTGCCTGATTATGTTCTGTAATTATGATTTCAAACTGGTTATTTGAATCGAATATATCAGTCACAAATTTCTTGGCATATTTAAACCTGGTATGAGGAAATAATTTTACTGGATTGTGTTGGATGTTGGCTAGAATATGCAGACTGCAATGGTTTGCATTCACTGCGTTGGTGTTGACAAGGTTTTGAATAATCCCTAAAATAGTGTGTTTGTTACGAAAATTAATATTATGTTTTGTTCTATTCCCAAATATAATAAAAGTTCGTTTAGATGGATTCTCAGCTTCTTCTATAATAATTTGTTTTTTGAAACAATTTATGGGTTTTTCAACCGCCTGTACGAGGTATGATAATTAAGTAATGAGACTGATTCCATAAAAACCGTATATTTGAAAATTATTCTACGACTCTGCCATCCCCTTCAGAGTAGTTCTCTTGGGCAGCTTAACAGCGATTCCAGCGCGTGGCACAGCGCATTGTCGTGATGAAGGATCCAGTTACGAGCGATGTCTGGGCGCACCTTTTGGACTCGTTTTCGCAATCTTTCGAGGACTTGACAATAGTAGACTTGATTCAGAGTTTTCCCCGGTGGATCTTCACGGATTAATGCGCGAATATTCTGCCAATTCGCGTCAGTCCGCACCACAACTGGTCTCCCACTCCGCGACTCGTCTTCCACGCTTTCACGCTCCTCCTTAAACTCTTTGTGCTATCGAAACACCTGGACATGACTAAGAGCACTATCACCATACACTCTTACAATTTTAGCGTACGTTTCCGAAGCTGTTTCGCCCAATCTGGCGCAAAATTTTATCGCGACGCGTTGCAATTGATTTCCTTTTTCCATTTTCGTGACGAGCACTACAAACACACGTCTACTCAACTTGACGCAGAAGGCGAACTAAATAAGCTAGAGCATTGGTACATATATCAAATGAGAGGGGAGGGATGCCGAAAAAATAAAAAGGGAATTTTAAGGTCACAGGTTTACCACAAGCGCGGCAATAAAATCAGTCTCATTACTTAATTGTCAAACCTCGTATGGTATAAGTTAATGACTGTTCACTATGGATCGTTGCACAATCAGAATTGAGGTCTTGTTCCACCATATTAATCTGTCGCCGGGACAAAGCATCGGCCACATTATTCTCTTTTCCTGGTTTATAATGCAATTTAGCGTTATGCTCGTCAATAAATGCCTTCCAACGTTTGATTTTTGCATTTGGGTTTTTATCTGAAACTGCTAACCTTAGTGGTTGGTGGTCTGTGAAAATGTTTACGTGTCTTACACCATAGAGATAGTTTCTAAGGTTTTTTAATGCTCATACTATGCCAAAAATTCCCTCTCGTTTGTTGCAAAATTATGTTCATTTCCCTTCAAATCGGGGTGAGAGAGCATTACATCTTCAGATATCAATATACGTTTCAAAGTATCAAAAGCTTGGTACTGTATTGAATCTAGTGTGACATTTACTTTCTTTGATTGATAAGCACTAACTCTTCCATTTTCACCTTTTAGAATGTCTGTTAAAGGTTTGGCTATGCTAGCAAAGTCTTTAATGAAGCACCTATAATAGCTTGCCGGTCCTAAGAATGACCTTAGACTGAATAAATTTTTTTGGGCATGGAAGTTTAACATCGTATGGACTTTATCCGGACATGTTTCAATGCCTCCTCTTGATACAATAAACCCAAGGTATTCGATTTCGTTTTTTAAAAAAAATGTAACTTTTCTAATGATACTCTCACATGAGCATCATAAAGGCTTTTTAAAACTCAGTTTACGTCTTCAATATGTTGTTCTTTTCGGTTTGAAAATATTATCACACCATCTACATAGAAATAACAGCTTTTACCTATTTGTTGCCTAAGGACGTCAATAGCCCTCTGGAATATGCTAGGGGCATTTTTTTAAGCCAAATGGCAGTCCACAAAACTCATACTTCCCGTTGCTTACAGAAAATGCTGTTTTCTCTCTATCTCGTTCTGCTAGCACAATTTGATGAAAACCTGATTTCAAATCAAGGGTTTTAAAATATTGCGAATGGCCCATATTAGACAATGTCGACACTACATTTGGAATTGGATATTTATCATCAATTGTTCCTTCATTTAGTTTTCGAAAATCTACTACCAAGAATTTCTTCCTGTTACCTAACTCATCGAAACCTTTTTTGTCCACTACCCAAATTGGGTTGTTATAGGAAGATCTAGAGGGCCTAATAATGCCATGACGTAAAAGTTCCTTTATTTCATTAATTTCATTCTCTGCTATGTTGTCTTAAGAAATTGTATCAACATTGTCTTGCGTAATATAATTTATTTGTGAAATTATTTGAATTGGTTTCGTGGCAGAGTCGAGACATTGACGGGTCTACATCCATTGATTCCAATTTCTCATTCCCACCCTCGTGAATAAAAGTATTATTTCTTTGGTTATTGTAATGACTTTGGTAATTCGGGTTTTTATGAGCACAATAATATTTTAATTGATTAGTGTTGTATTCAAGAGACTTTCCTTCGGAAAGTTGACTACTTCTATTGTCGTCAAAATACTTCGAAAAATACGCCGTGAATATATAACGTTCATGATTTGCCTCTAGTTCTTGGGCAAGTGCTAAAGCAGTCGGTAAGTCAGCTGGTCTTGTAGAAAATAAAATAGCGCAAATGGGTTTTCTTAAACCGGAAATAAACACGCGTAACGCATCCGTTCTGTATTTTTCTTTTATTGAATTTGCCAGGTGACCCTCGTAAGTCAAAAAAGTCTTATTAGTAAGCAGTGTAAGTTTCTCTCCACTTCATCGTAAAATTTTACAACCGTCAGACTCCCTTGCCTTAAAGTACTAAGTTCCAGCTCGATCAAATAAACTGGTCGTTTATCCGCATAGGTAAAGTCAAGTCTAGCTATTATGGCTTTGAAATTTAACACGGTGTTAAAAGAAGCTAGAATACTGTATGCAGAACCTCTAATCCTATTTCTAATTATTGCGATCGCTTGGTAGTGTTAAGCACTTCCGTCGTACCTTTCTTATAATCTATAGGCTGTGTGCGTCGCTTGCCACCACGATACGTAATGTTCTTGCTTGCTGTCAAATTCAGGTAAAGATTTTGCAAGATCGAGCGTTTCATCACATTGCACATTCCCTACAATTCTCACTTCCTCAAAGTATTCTACGTTTTCAGTCCATGTATTAGTAAACTGTTTTGTCATTTCATCTAACTTTTTATCAAAATCTTCTTTTTGTACTTTTAATGCAGCTGATATCGCTGCAGTAACAATAGTTGTCAGTTCATTAGTATTCATATTTATTTCGTTTTTATCTTTTAAAACTACATAGGCTGCTATATATGGGCCATTCCATCAATGGGCGACATGGTTTTGTACCCGTGGTTCTCCGATTTTGACCAAACTTTAGAATATCTTAATATAGACCAATGGAAGAATATCTGTTAACTTTTCAGTGGTCAAAGTTGCTCCATTGTTTTTTGGCGCGCACTTCAAATTGAGATCAAACAAAAAAATTACTTTTTCTTTTATTTTTTAACGATCCAAAAAAAATCCAAAAAAAACATTTTTTTTCCAAAAACCCGGTTTTTTGTGCTTTTGCCCCAACTATTTTTCAAAATTGACTTTTCCATTCGATTCCTCGTTAAATTGTACATAAGAATCAGTGTTCAAAAATATGGGACTCTGATCCCATGAACAGCAAAAAAAAATGCAAAGTTGTCGCTCAAAATCCAAAAAAAAAAACATTATTTTCCCAAAAATCCGGTTTTTTGTGCTTTTCCACCAACTTTTTTTCAAAATTGACTTTTTCATTCGATTCCTCTATAAATTTTACATAAGAATCAGTGTTCAAAAATATGGGACTCTGATCCCATGAACAGCAAAAAAATTCAAAGTTCACACATCGGCTCAAACCAGCGCCTTTTTGACCGGCCAAAACGTCGAATTGATGGGTCATCCGCCGTATAGCCCTGACTTGGCACCCAATGACTTCTTTTTATTCCCACAAATCAAGAAAATAATGCGTGGTCAACGATTTTCGTCGCCAGAAGATGCTGTTGAAGCATTCAAAAACCATGTTTTGGAGGTGTCTCAATCGGAGTGGAAAAAGTGCTTCGAAAATTGGTTTGAGCGCATGCAAAAGTGTATAAATCTTGATGGAGAATATTTTGAAAAACAATAAAACCATTTTCGTTGATAAATATTCCTATTTTCATTATTAGGCCAGAAATATATATAGCAGCCCTCGTAATGTATAAAAAAGTTAGTTAATTGATGGTCGCACATCATCTTGAAGTTAAACACGTTGTTACAAACGAAATAAATTTTTTCATATAAATATTTTAAAGAGAAATTCAAAAATGTTTTCAAATAGATTTTATACGTTATAACTCTAAAAATACTGAGCAGATCACTTATAAATTTTGTTTCCGTATTTTAACTAAATTGTTTTTTAACGCCGTATAAATGCTTCTTAAAAGCCTTTGCTTGGTAATTAAATTTGCCACGTGGTGTTCCTTATTCTCCTTCTTCCAATGTCACCAGCTTATGTTAAAACTTATTAAATCCTTTATCTTCGTAACGAATATAAACCTAAGAATTTATCATAATATTTTTTCTCAGGCCCCACGTTGGGCGCCAGTTAAATTATACCATTTTTTTATTGCTTATTCAAACAAAGTTCAACTTTATTTTTCTTAGCTTTATGTCGACTATTCCGTTTGCAGTCAAGATCTAATCTGGCATTATTATTACCGCTTCTCTCTCTCCATTGTTGTAGTTCAATCAGTATTATTATTGACATTCGAATCAAATCAATAACTATTTGTCAACTCTTCATAGTCACGCACAGTGATCACTCTCACAGCAATCAACGCGCTCTTGCTCTGGAAGTGCGGCGATGCTGTTGTGTTATACTCGTACTCATGATACTAAAAATGCATCAGAGAACAGATCTGTTACGTGGGTGGCCATTGCAGCTCAACTTGTACAAACTTTATTTGAACTTCCATTTTCTTCTCATATGCTTCAGCTTCATCTTCTAAAATGGGGTCGATTACTTCAGCTTTGTCCTGAACTTCAAACGGTTCAACTTGAATTTCAGTTTCCTACATTTTTTTAAAAGCCTGCCGGGGGAAACAAATTCCAAGTTACCAAATCAGTTAATTTTTTCTCAGTTATTGAAGGTTCATGAAAATTTCTAAAAAGCAATTGTATTTAAATATAAATGAATTTATTTAGGATAAAAATTAATGGAAAATGGGTAAAAATTTTTTGAGCTCGTGGAGTAAAATTCCGGAACTGGACGAAACCTATTAGAAGAAAATTAATTTTATGAAGCACTTTGCCCTTCTTAAGTCATTGATGTTTCTCCATAGCACACAGATATGGTGTTCACAATATGTAAATACAGGTTTTACAATAATTACAGATATCGTAAATTTCAGTCCACGCTAAAATTATTTATAATGCATTCTTGATAACTACTGGCAGGATGGAAATAGATAATTTCTAGTAACGTTCCTTCACGTTCCTTTACCTTTAGTAAACAACTAAATCATTGGTTTTTTAAACGGAAATAACTTTTGGATCAAGCTATAATCATTTCTGAAACGTCATTTAATTGTCAATAAAATTTGGTTTACTTGCTGTCAGCAAGTTCGAATGGATTTAACGTAAGTTTTTACGCAGCTTGAGGCATTTCCTACAGTGGCCATATAAAGGATCGCAAATTCGGTTGGTTCGCATCAAATCAAAGTTCTTCAACATATCGCTGATTTGCGCCCACGCCATGTCGGTAAAGTCAGCTACTAGGAAACATCCCCAAATGGTTTGAGTCTGATCGGCTTCACCGGGCCCAAAATATGGTTATCTGTGGTACTAGATTCCAGCATAGAAAAATTCACCAAGGTACCTGGCTGTTTCTGAATCGAAAAGCCAACAACCTGATCGAAAATGTTGTGATAAAAGGAAGACACGTCTCCAGTGTTTTAAACGTGCGTACGATCCGAGGTCCTAACATCGACTCAGACCACTATTTTGTTGCAGCCAAGATACGCACCCATCTCCGTGCAGCAACAACGCAAGGAAAGTTCGACGTCAAGAAGCTGCAATCACAGCAAACAGTCGAACGATTTATCACTCTAATAGCACTTTTGCTCTCTGAGAGCACTCGTCAGAGACTGGGTTTAAGGGAACTGTACCTCGCAACGTTACAATACGATGCCGGGTGGGATAGACACCGAGAGTTGAAGAGGGAAGCGAGACGCATTTGTAAACAAAAAAATAAAAATGCCGAAATGGGTGAATACGAAGATCTTGACAAGCTGGCCGACAAAGGTCATGCTCGAAAATTCTACAAAAAGATGCGGCAACTAATATACTCTTGTAGAACTCGCAGAAGTAATCTAGTGACTGATGCCCAGAGCATACTAAAATTATAGGAGAACACCAATCCAGCCTTCTGAATGGCAGTGAAGGCATAGCACCAGGAGATGGTGAGCCTGATTCTCCAATCGATGACCTTGAACAAGTTCGAATAGTTATTACCGAACGGGCCGCGAGCTTTTTAAACACGGCGGCGAAGATCATGCCCGACGATTGGAATTGAAGTGTGCTCTGCCTAATCCACGAAAAGGGAGACTCCACATTTTGCAAGGAATAGGCCTCCCCAATATCGCATACAAGGTTATATCGAGTGCACTGTGTGAAAGATTAAAGCCCAACGTCTAACTGATTGGTTTTTATCGGTGCGGCATTATGCCTGGAAAATCAACAACTGACCAAATATTCACTACGCGCCAAATTTTGGGAAAGATCCGTAAAAAGAAGATCGACACGCACCACCTCTTCGTAGGTTCAACGAGGTTCAAGACAAGCCGGATTGCTTTCATCGAACTTCTTCAATCTGCTCTAATTCAACAGCTAGCCAACAGTTGCTACTTCGGTGAGTAGGCAGTTGAGAAATAAATTCCTCTCTCGACGAACAAAAACCAATATCTATAAGTCACTCATTATTCCCGTCCTGCTATATGGTGTAGAGACATTGACGACGACAACATATGATGAGTCGACGTGACGAGATTTCGATAGAAAGGTTCTGCGAAAGATTTATGGCCCTTTGCGCATTGGCCACGGCGAATATCGCATTCGATGGAACGGTGAGTTGTATGAGATATACGGCGACATTGACATAGTTTAGCGAATTAAAAGATAGCGGCTATGCTGGACGAGTGGGCGAAAATACTCCAACGCTGAAAGTGTCCGACGCAGTACCCGCCGGGATCAGCAGAGTAAGAGGAAGACCTCTATTCCGGTGGAAAGTCCAGGTGGAGAAGGACCTTTTCCGAAAGCGAAAAGGAACGACCGGCGCGCTACTGTAAACTCCGTTGGTGTTGTCTCCGCCAATAGCGAAGAAAAGAAGTGATTTCCAACTTAATTACAATTGTAAATGTTAGGTAGTTGGGTTAAGTAAAAAATTAGTTTAGTAAAATGAAACTACAAAGCACAGTGATGAATGAGTCGACTTATTTTTCGTGTTTGTTTTATTCCAACTGTTGAAATTGAATATTAATTTTCTCCAATGCGCATGTCAAAAAAATTTTGTTTTGCACATGGGTTTTACTTAATATTTTCTGTTCGATTATAAATAATATGTAAAATATATCTGCTGCGAATTAATAAAAATCAGATCACACCATATGCTTATATTTTTGTACTTACAATTTTAAATTGACGCAATACATTTAAATATTTTGTATGTGGGTTAATTATGTGTCTTAAATTTGAGCTTGAGCCAACTTAAGCAGTTATCCCAGAAATACAGAAATATTGTGTCTGTAAATATGTTTCAATGATATGCTTGTTATCTAAGGTTGAAAATATGTATAATAAAACAAATATTGTATATTCATATATGTCAAATAGGAATGCTTTATTTTATAAAAAGAAAATTTTGTTTAATGTTTTCTCAAAAATGTCGTTCTTTATACTGCATTTTGTTAAGCCGCAACGTTGAAAATTGGACGTGTAAAAGATATTTTTGTAGTAGTTTTGTCGGTTTTCTAGTAGCTACCGTGTTATGGTTCCTACTTCTGCTTAATTTTCAGTTTTCTTTAGAAATGAAGATTATGACGTTGGGGATAATCGTTACTTTGGTTGGTAAGGACATTAGCAAAAGCTCAAAAGTTATGGTATCTCTATTCTATATACGACATTATCCTAACGACAGGAACCGGATTTTTGTTTACATCGAGTTTAAAGTGTATTACCTTTTTAATACTTATGGGAATGGCAGGAAAATCTGGACGGAGTTATTTGCGAGCTTTGAGTTTCGCCTACATAATAACAGGTAAATTGAAATTACGCTTTTTTTGTCACACAAGTCATTTGAGCAAATTCAGGTCCTATTGCAAATTTGGCTGCAAATGGTGGAGAAGTCGTTCGAGTGTTTGCATGTGCCACAACGCTTACATATAATTTGACTAAGACCCGATTAGATATTATGATAAAACCATTCCAAAAAACATTAAATTCGATGGAAAATGATTTAATTGATGTAGAAAAGTCATTTGAAAAGATGAGTGAAATCCTTCTACCAATTCGCGTTGAAGTTGATGGAGTCGATTACGATTCATATGATAATTTAACTCTTCGTAAAGCGGAAAATATGGGACACCATGTACAAAAGACATATACAAAAAAATTTGAAACTCGTTGTAAAAGGCAGATAGCGAAAGGGGAAAAACGCTGCCGTGAAGCATTTGCCAAAGCCCATACAGAATGTGAGAGTAAGTTTCCCCGTATAGTTCGAACTTTATTGTGTTGGCCTTTTCAAGTGGATTTTATATGTCACATGAATTTATTGGGAAAACCAGACAATATTTGTAAACCAAATGAAGTGCTGCCTTCCAATTTTGGAGACAATTATGTTCAATTGAACGATGCTCAAAATACACTATATAGAAATACCTCAGAAGTGGAGCTAAGATACAAAGCAAAATCAGTAATTACACATGCTGACATGAGGTATAATTAATATAATTGTTTGATAAAATATAAAACAATTATTTCAAAAATTTAAAACTTCTATTTCTAGGGCACTCGATCACATATCTGATATAGTTGTAGACGAATTTAATGCCAAGAAGAAAATATTTGATGTAATAATGCACATCACAAATATCTTTTTATCACTACTTGTCTTTAAGGTTGCAGTTGGTAAACAAATTTTTACTAAATGTTTATTTTATAATAATAAGTTGAATTATTTCAAGCCGCTGTAGTATATCACAAAAAGTTCTTAAGCAACATTGATTTTGATAATATATATGTAACGGATTACTTTCGCCAAGTTGATGACCGGCGAAAACGAAATAAAAAACCAACAGTATTACCATTAACCAAGGTAAGATTTCTAATACATACATATGGGTATTGCGCAAAAATTACTGATTCTTCGTTCACTTAGTTCGAAAAAAACGATGTGGTGGATTTGGAGCGTACATGCCGCCGAACTGAAAATGAATCGAAGATAATATTTTTTTATTTTCTACAATTCTCATTGGAAATCTTAACGGCATGCTTCTTTTTGATTCTTGACCACATGATTTATACGTTGCTCAATATAATACGATTCAATTCTTTCATTACATATACGCAAGAAGGAGAGCACATAATAAATTTTCAGGTAAATGACACATAATACTTAATATAAATTATTCCGAATTAAAAAAATTATTCGCAGTCTTCCTGCCTATTTATATTTTATATGCGAGATATAGATAAACATAAATATAAAATAGACATATTCTTGTAAAAACGTCTGCATGTACATTCAAGTAGTTGAGCTTAGTTAGGCAATTTGCATTCTGGCACTTCACGCAAGAATGATAGAATACTAGAATATGACGCGATACAAGAATAGCATTTATTCTATTATTCTCGAATTCACAGATTTAGACGTGATTATTAATATATACGCAATTACATAAGCAATTATGCACATTTCAACTGTTAACTGTTAATACTTATTGCAAGTATGATTGTTTTCTGATTTTATTATTGCATTGCTTGTCCATATATACAATTTTCATTTCTATCTTAAAGCTTAGTATCCAGCTCTCAAGGAATGTAAAAACTTCATATAAAAAACTCTTAAGAAATTGCCAAAAAATTTTCCTGCGGTAAATTTTCTTTTGCTAGTATGCAGCTCTGAAGAAATGTTCTTCTAATTTGTAAAATATTCTTTCAATGAAATAGGTATTTGGCAATCCTGATTTTGCGAAGAAACAATTCATCAACAATTGTTTCTTTAAGAAAATTCAAATACATACATGCACATTACGCATAAAGTTTTTTTTTTTTGTTTATTCTCTATTGCTCTTCTAATGTGAATCATTCACAATGTGTAACCAGCTGTCAAAATTACTTGAAGAAATAATGTATTTTTGTTCTTGAGCAATTACTAAAGAGCTGAATACCTACCTTAACAAAATAAAATAATGTATGAAAAGTTTCAAGTGTTTTTGAAACACGATAAATAGTTAGGGATGCGCAATTTTAAATT